>CM074440.1:4162877-4762877 GCA_037101425.1 Elopichthys bambusa | reverse complement strand
ACCTATTAGAAGTCATCAAGAACGTTTGTTTGTCTAGTAGGGGCTTATGGGTCTCTATCACCTTAGTTTGACTCAGTGATGTGTGTAACTGTGTGTTGGTTGTGAAGTACACAACCAACATCTACTTGCAAACAGACTCTCAGACCTCCCACTGATGTGGCAGACACTTCACTATTCGCAAAGACACACATATTTGCCAAAAACATGTTGAGAAATCTCAAGAGCTGTACACACTGGAGAAATATAAACAACTAAGGAAAGAAAGAACAGTAAGCATATTGCTATTATTATTATTATTTTATCAAACTAATGGAGCTGTTAGCAAATGTATATCAGTCTTTTAGAAGTGTTATTTCCAGAGCTTTTTGCAACTTTTTATTATATGGGATACAGAGAGAGGGAATGGAATTTATACACATTTCAGGCAGATTTAAACTTGCATCTCCCACAAGAACACATAGAGCATCTGTTTACTTACCTGTTACAAAGATTTCTTAATGTTGTTTGATGCTTGGTATACTTTATCTTCAATGTTTTTTTTTCCTGAGCATATCGAAACAAAGTGCAAATCTGTTTTCGATTCTAAGCTCATGTTTTTGATGTGAACTTTCCGCTTTCTTGCTGGAAACCTCATAAAATTACCATCTGAGACACTATTTGCAACAATTGTCACGTAGAGGCCAAAACTGGACATGACATTTGCATAAGCCATGTGAAAGAACCCTAAAGGGTTAGTTCACCCAAAAATGAAAATTGTCATTAATTATTCACCCTCATGTCGTTCCAAACCTGTAAGACTTTCGTTCATCTTCAGAACACAAATGAAGATATTTTTTTTGTCCCAATCTTTTTATTGGTATTTAACAAGAAAAAACATAGCTGTAATTTTATTAAATCAAAAAGAGAAGGGGGGAAAAAAACCCAGCTTGTCTTATATTAAAACCCTCCCCCCTCCCCTACCTCCCCTACTCAAACTTCCTAGTAGCTCACACCCTACATTCAAGGAGACAATGGGCAATGGGCAATGTGTTTCCACTTAAGAAGAATGGCTCGTCTAGCTAAAACTGTAATAACCTGACGAAATGATGCAGTTAAGTCAGATCTTGAGGAAATGCCAAAGAGGGCTGTCAATGGGTCAGAGTCCAGGTCTATGCTAAGAGCATTTTTAAGCGTATCAAACATATTTGACCATAAGTCTGCTAACCGGGGGCAGCTCCAAAGCATATGAAGGTGAACAGCAGGAATCTGTTTACAAAGATTACAAGCATCACTCCTATCAGGGAAAAAAATGGCTAATTGGGCATTAGTAAGATGGGCTCTGGAGCACCTTGTCTTGACGAACCTTGTTTGGTTCTGTAATCTTGCTGTGACCAAACTCTTGACTGCCATTTGTGTCTGTGAGGGTTTTGGCTGCCATTAGAGTTCGTAACAGATGAGCGGGGGGTGTTCGCAGGTGCTGGTTGGCTCAGAGTAAGACATACAAAGGCTGGAGCCACATAGAACAAACCTGATAATTGTCCAAATTTGTTCTCATTTGTCTTCTGGAGCACAAGCCCTCAGGTGAATGTGGATGTATGCCTGCCTACTGGTGATAGTCTCAGTATACTATATGGCATGTTGCTGAGTTAGATGTGTTTCTGGGTCAACATATTTTGTTGATCTTGGAACAACATTCCTTTTCAAAAATGTAGTCTTATCCCTACCCCTAAACCTAACTCTACCCATAAGTTATCCCTAAAATCAGAGGAAAATGGTAGGTGAATAATACTGATGTAGAAGCACCTAACCCTGGTTGTAAGTTTAAACCTGACGTAAACTGCAAACTTGTCCCTCAAATCTAATTGGTTGTTTGGAATGTTTGGAATGTTGTTCCAGGATCAACAAAGATGCTGCACTGCGCCTCGAAGGTAGGGCCTCAAAGCAGAAATGGAGAGAGCAGAGTGGATGAGTTTGGTCTGAATATACTGCCTTATATCGCCTTTTTTCCATAAAGTGTAAAAACAGCTCTTGCATTGGACTCTGTTTCTGGCCGGCGATCTTATTTGCTTTATTAATAACTCATGTTAATTTATTTTTCTGTCTCATTGTTAAATTACCATACCATAATACAATATTATATATTAAAATACTTTCAATCATCGATCTATAAACAATGGTTAGGACCCTCCTATCTATCCTAAAATTCCTTCGTTTCCTGAGTAGACCTAATCGCTGTCTTGCTTTCTTGTGTATATGGTCCACATTTTCCTGAAATGAGAGTCTGTCATCAGTGATTGTACCTAAATATTTAAAATTTTAACCTGCTCTCCCTTTGCACCGTTTATAGTCATTTGTACCTGTCCTATTTTTGTTCCCACAACATAGTTCCTTTGTCTTCTCAATGTTCATTTGTAGGTGACTATCATCAAACCACTGTACAAGACTTTCAATATACTCAAAATAAGTTAAAGTTGTTTTTTTTTTACTTAAAAACTTTTTAAAAATGTGTACTCAAGACACAATACATATATACATACATACACAATACCTCAATTGTAAAGCAGTTATACGGAAGACAAAAGTGCCATTATTCAGCCCAAGTCAGTTCAGTGTTGATCAATGCAGTTATAATAATAGCTGTCGATGTTGCAAAGTTCATCAGTTATGAAACAAATTTGATTCAGCTATAAAGCAGCTCAACAGAAGACAATAATCTCGTCATTCAGTCAGTTCAGTGTTGATTCAATACAGTTAATAACTGTCAATGTAGCAAAGTTCATCAATAATGAAATTACTTCAAAGGAATTCCTTAGAATTAGAAACTTCAAACTCAATTAGAATTAGAATTATTTTGCATTTTATTTAAATCTAGAATCTGGTGCCATTTAAATTTTGAATTTGAAACAATTAAAAGGGTTAGTTCACCCAAAAATGAAAATTCTGTCATCATTTACTCACCCTCAGGTTGTTCCAAACTTGTATACATTTTTTTTGTTATGTTGAACACAAAGGAAGATGTTTTAAAGAATGTGGGGAAACTGAACAGTTCTGAGGCACAATTGACTTCCATAGTATTTTTTTTTTTTTTTTTTTTCTACTATGGAAGTCAATGGTGCCCCAAAGCGGTCTGGTTACAAACTTTCTTCAAAATATCTTCCTTTGTGTTCAACAGAACAAAGACATTTTTTACAGGTTTGGAACAACTTGAGGGTGAGTAAATGATGACACAATTTTCATTTTTGGGTGAACTATCCCTTTAAAGTTCAGTTTCATTTATATTTACTTTTACTTCAGAATTAGAAACAATTAACTTTCATTTACTTTGCAGTTGGACACCATTAGCATTTGAATTAAGATTTCACTGCTGATATGTTAATTTTTAAATAAATTAATTTAGATTTTTTTTTTTTTTTTTTTATCTCCCCCAAGGCTGTCCTAGATTCTGTTTAAGTACTTCAGTGGTGTGAAGTGATTAACTTTCCTGTGGGACTGCAAAGAAAATCGATGAACTTCAGTGTGTCCTTGAAATAATGCCACTACATTCATATTACAAACATTATTAGTGGGGTAAGCATCTGTAATATTAAGTAGATCTATTAAACGTAATTAAAAGTGTAACTCGTCCGGCCCCATTTGTGTTATAGAAATGTTTGTAGAATACTGGCTTAAATAATTAGCAATCAAACATTCAGTTTTCCATCTTGCTCTTTCACTTTTCTTTGTCTTTGAGTCTTTGAGCTTTGCTCTGCTTCTTTCCTGTCCTCTCTTCTCATTCACGCATATGTTCATGAAATGCTTCATTAGCTTCAGGATCAAGGGAAGGTTCCACTTGAGAGAGAGTATCTTGAAAGATGTTTTATCATTCACTGTTTTTGCATATTTGTTGTATAGTATAATAAAAAAATTATCAGAGCATGCTGTGCAGAATACTCCCACAATGCAATGCACTCAACTTGACCTTTTATTTCCAGTGTGACGGATTATGTGACGGCATGTTTCACTTAACTTTTAGCACTTTTTCTATGCAAAGTTGGTTCTAAAAGGCAAAACAATATTTTTATTTCTTAAATTATACCTGGACAGTACTCCATGAAATCATAATCGACAATTCTTTTTTATGAAAGATTGCCATATTTATTATAAATGATTTCGTAATCTTTAAAGGTGCAGTAAGCGATTTCTGAGAAACACTGTTGATATGTGAAATCAACTCCCCCTTAGGTCTCTCCAGTGCTGGGAATCTTTTCTAATATTAACGCGAGTCCTAAAGCTCTTGCCTGATCATAACCGTTCTTTTTCCAGTGATATTCCTCTGACCTTTTCTCTGTTGTAATGTCTCTCAGCTATCTATCTTTCTACAGTCTTTCTTCAAATCTTCTCTCTTTCCTCCCCCATCATGAGTGGACACGCCCCCTACTTCTGATTGGCTACAAGTATGTTGTGGTGCTTGGTCTGATCTGCGTTTCTCAGAAATTGCTTACTGCACCTTTAATCACAATAACTTCCCTCTTGCAACAACATCTCTTCTCTTCTCTTCTCTTCTCTTCTCTTCTCTTCTCTTCTCTTCTCTTCTCTTCTCTTCTCTTCTCTTCTCTTCTCTTCTGACGTGTTTACTGGCGTGAGGGCGGGACCACCTGTCACTCACATGAGATCCACCAATAGCAAGCCACAACCATCCAATCCATTCCCCAATGGGGAAGGAAAGACTTTTGCAACTTCCATTTTAATGCCAACTTCAAACAAAGAGGTCATATGACAACTACTTGTTTTTTTTGTTTTGTTTTTTTTTTAACATTTTTTATTGATATTACTGTCACCAGTATAACAGATTAGATATGGAAAGTCAAGCTGAACATTGCTTTGTACCTAGTCAGTATGAAGTATATGCTTAGAAAAAATTTGCCTACCTTGCACAGTATTCATACTGTATAAATAGTATGATAGTATGCTATTCTGAACGTAACCTATGCAAGACTTCTGACTGTGTGTGTGTGTGCTTGTGCAAGGGAGATCCATCTCTGATTAAATCATGTTCCAGCTATCACACCACCTGTTCAACACGTCCTGACTCGCACACACCTCATTACCCCCAATATGGCCATTACATTGATTAATCACGAATGTTAATTGAAATATGGATCTAAAGCCTGCTACATATAAATTAGAGCATTTAATGAGCATTAGCAGCAGTGGAAAATGTCTCAGCAGTGTGAGATGCAGTGAAAGCGTGAGTCCCTTCTGTTTTTTGTTTTTTTTTCACTGCAGAAATTATTTTTTAAATCAAGATTTTTTTCTCTATAAAAGGTCTAAACATCCTAAAGCAAAATACATTTAGTAAATTAATGAGATATTAAGATTTTAAAATGTCTAATTAAGTTTGTTTTTCTGACTTCATTGGCCAATTGTTTTTAACCACAATTCTAATGAAATTTAGTGAGGTTTGTGTCTAAAAAGATAAGGACATTAATTTTATTTTATTTTATGAGCTGTTCCCTGAAAACAAGTCTCATTATTTTACAGCGTTTCTCCTCAAGAAAATATGTCGATTTAAAGATGTTTAGATTTTTTTTTTTTTTTTTTTTTTTTTACTGAAAAATATGACAAAATATATTAATTAAGAAAATTATTATTATTGGGCGGATTTAGAACTCAGAAGTGGCTGAAGGGAGCACCACTTGTGTCCCCTCAAAAATAAGGCCATGATGCCCCTCCTTTAATAAATGTTTGAATGAATGGCTGGATAAATAAAAAAAATTGCTTAAAATGTTGTATTGCTAAGATTATACACATTTTAGGTCATGGACTTTAAGTTGCATGTGGGTAAACATGAAAAAAAAAAAAAAACTAACATGAGAAAACTATTGAGAGAAAAATGAAAGCAAATGTTTTTTTTTTTTTTATATTTTTTTATTTGATTTGTCTCATCTGATGAAACACATTACATTCAAATTTGGGCCTCCTGTTTTAATTGCACACATGCACACTCAACGATGATCACCTGTCATAAGCCTCATCTTATTAGAGTATCGGAGCTGGACAGAATAAATAACAGTGTGTGTAAGAAAACTCCCACAGACCTTAATTACCATGGTAATGGAGCCAGAATTCCCATTTGTCTTGCTGTAATTCCAGAGCTGGAACCTGAGCGTATGTGTCATGAGACAACCGAGATTTACAAGTGCTCCTGATGGTCGAGGTGTAGATTTATTCACCAACGCACACATACACACACTTACTCCGGACAATGAAAGTTTAATGCATCAGAGGCTGTAAGGCAAATGACCCCGCTGATTACAAGTGGGAGTATGCACACACACACACACACACACACACACACACACACACACACACATACAAGGGAGTCAAGGGTAGATGGAAGTAAATCAAGAGTAGAATGAATAGCCTGAGGATATGAAAAGAGCTCATATCTTATACAATGGCATAAAGTAATAAAACACACACACACACACACACACAGAAATTACTGATGATCTAGGTGAAATCTAACACCTTCGGCATATTATTTCCCAATGTCACTCTCTTTGTAATGGGATGCTTTGAAGGCCGATCCATAATACTGGGCAGCTTTCAAAATATTTGTCAAGCTGTAAAATAGATGAGATGATAAAGTGATGCCCTAAATTTGAACTTAATTTTATTATATTCTCTCTAATTAACCAACTGCTGTGAGTCTTATTTCAATAAAGAGGGCCTAATTCTTTTTATTTTTTCATATTGCATTGTCTGTATTTACAACCAATTTGCCCTCAAGAAACTAGGACATCAATTATGAAAACCCGATGAAGACTCATCAGCCACTACTGAGAAGTGAAAAGGGAATCAATCCACAGGTAAGAAAATTACAAATGGCATTTCAGCTGTTTCCCCTTGACAGTAATGAGATTAAATTGAGAGCACACTGAGCCTATATATAGCCTATTAAATATATTCTCAGATATTTCTTGATAGAGAAAGTATACTAGTGATCATGAGCTACACTATCTTTTAAATGTTTGGGGTCTGTAAGATTTTCAAATGTTTTTGAAAAAAGTCTCTTCTGCTCACCAAGGATGCATTTATTTGATCAAAAATACAGTAAAACTGTAACATTGTGAAATATTAAAATAATTGTTTTTATATATTTTAAAATGTGATTAATTATTACTGTGATCAAAGCTGAATTTTCAGCATCATTACTCCAGTCTTCACTGTCACATGATCCTTCAGAAATCATTCTAATATGCCGATTTGCTGCTCAGGAGGCATTTTGTATTATTGTCAATGATGAAAACAGTTGCTGCTGCTTAAAGGATTAGTTTAATTTAAAATGTAAATTACCCTATTATTTACTCACCCTAAAGCCATCCTAGTATATGTATATATGTATATGACTTTCTTCTTTCAGACGAATACAATTGGAGTTATATTAATAATCACCCTGATGCTACCAAGCTTTATAATGTGAGTGCAGGGAAACCACCTGTTAGAAATTGCATCCATCCCTCATAAACGTACTCCACACGGCTCCGGGGGGTTAATAAAGGCCTTCTGAAGCGAAGCGATGCGTTTGTGTAAGAAAAATATCCATATCTAACAAGTTATAAAGTAAAATATCTAGTTTCCGCCAGATCGCCTTCCGTATTTCTGTCTCCTAAGCTATGAAAGAGCAACTTCTGAGCTATTAGTTTTCTTTTGGACAGATATAGATGAAAGAATCAGAACAAAAAAGCAAAAACAAAACTAAATCAAGATAAACATTCAGTTGTACAAAGTGTCCGAACATTACAAAACACAATTTATCATCAATTTCAAAAGTCTCTTTTGAAAGTCAAATGAGGCATGTGAGGAACACCAGACATGGACACGGTGACGTTGGTCCCAAAGACTGACAAATCGCTGGCTAACAGACTGTTTGAATCCCTTTATAAATGTGACAGACACTGATGCCGTGGCCACAGCCAGACAGTTATCTCCAGACTGAAGGAGACCTTTTAAAATGTGACGGTTTCGAATCGCATCTGTCAAAACTGAAAGGAGAAAATGACGATTTCATCCCCATTAAGCATCAAAGATGGCATTAACCTCCACTGAGCTTTATGCAATGTTAAAGTTCTACTTTAGAACCTCAACAGAGTTTTCACAGGGCATACAAAATGTTTATGGATTCATATGTGATGTCTTTTGAACATTAGACAACTTCTCTTTTTGATCTAAATGCACTTAACTTTATTTTTTGAGGCTTTGTCCTGTCCAAGTATAAATTTTACATCGCTAATACATCTTCCTAGTTTATGTACACGATTAATTGTTGAACGTTATTCCAAAGAAATGTTTGTCTTTGTAATCTGTCATCAAAATTATTCCACCTCTAAAAAAACGTTCCTTTTTAGCTAAAGTTTTCTGTTACACCTTATTTCGATGGTCTTTCTACTAACTATAAGTAATACATATCAACTAACTCTCATTAGAGTATTAGTAGCCTGTTAGGGTCTAGGTGTTAGGGTTCAGGTTAGTAGAAGAAGTTGATGTGCTTGCAAAGTTACTAAAATGTCTGCTGGGGAGCGTCAAAATAAATTGTTAGCAGATATTAAGCAGACAGTTAACTAATACTCTATTGAGAGTAGTTAACATGTAGTTGCAAAGTTATTTATAGTAAGTAGAACATCCAAAGAGGACCATCAAAATAAAATGTTAGCAAGATTTATTTTCGGATCGTTTCACCCGAATATATATGCCACAATACATAAGAAAATATTGTTACTCCTATTACATTGTGACTTCAAGTACGTCAGCAGTGGTCTGCAACACTTAAACCGTTCTGTCTACACAGTGTACATCCACTATACATTAAAACCAATAATTATGCTCTCGAACAGCTCTCGAGTTTAAATGAATGTAGAAATATCCATCCATCTTCCTGATCGTGTTTCGTTCCCCCACCTCCATCACCCCCCATAGTGCAGTGCTCTTCTTTAGCCTGCACAGGGATTAATTATTTTCATTCTCCATAATTTGGTCCCAACACCTGTGAGCAATGAGGACAGCGAAGTCTATAATTACAGCACTCCATCATCCAAACAAGGTTTCCACCCTTAAATCTAACGCGATGAAGTCGTGATAGCGAAGGAGGCTGATGTGTGTCGTGGGAAATGTTAGGGGTTGATGGGGTATGTTTATAATCATTCTAATCATTCTTTTATTGATGTGTTTCCCAGATTCATGTTCTTGATTTGGAGAGTTTTAGGGTTTTTAGACATTTGATGGAGGCTGTACATGAAGATAAGGTAGATCTGAGAGGATTCACTATTGATGGAATACAGATAATTGTACAGTTATATAAGCTATATGCCTATATCATGTATCATTAGGAGACAGATTGCTATTAATTAATTCAAAGAAGTGTATGTTCATTTCATGCCTCAGTATGTCACAAGTATGTTCCCTTTTTTCATGCCATATGCTTTGGATAGGAATGTTTTTAATGTTAATGTATTTTATGTTTTGCTTTTTTGGAAAAGATGAAAACAAGATGGCTTCCAATGGAAATGAGATTTGTTTCTTGTAGATAGCGATATGAAGGATAATTTACTCACCCCCATGTCATCCAAGATGTTTATGTCTTTCTTTCTTCAGTTGAAAAGAAATTAAAGTTTTTGAGGAAAACATTCCAGGAATTTTCTCCATATAGTGGACTTCAGCAGCTACCAACAGGTTGAAGTTCCAAATTGCCGTTTCAATGCAGCTTCAAAGAGCTCTACACAATCCCAGCGGAGGAATAAGGGTCTTATCTAGCAAAACAATTAGCCATTTTCTAAAAAAAAAAAAAAAAAAAAAAATATATATATATATATATATACTTTTTAACCACAAATGCTTGTCTTGCACTAGTTCTGCGATGTGCCACGCTTAACGTTGGAAAGGTCACGCATGACGTAGGCGGAAGTACTGAGCAAGTGTTTACAAATACAATTGGACGATTTTGAAGTTGGAGGAGAAGATTTTTCACCGTACCGCGGTATTTCCGCCTATATCACATGTGACCTTTCCAACGTGATTACATAATGTGTGGCGCATCGCAGAGCTAGTGCAAGACGAGCATTCTTGGTTTAAAAGTATATAATTTTTTTTTTTTTTTTTTTAGAAAATGACAGATCTTTTCACTAGATAAGACCCTTATTCCTTGTCTGGGATTGTGTAGAGCTCTTTGAAGCTGCATTTAAACTGCAATTTGGACCTTCAACCCGTTGGTTGTCGTTGAAGTCCACTATATGGAGAAAAATCCTGGAATGTTTCTTCAAAAACCATAATTTCTTTTCGACTGAAGAAAGAAAGACAAAAACATGTTGGATGACATGGGGGTAAGTAAATTATCAGGAATTTTAATTTTGAAGTGAACTAATTCTTTAAGTGGAGTGCAAATGAAGATGAAGTGTCTCACTTTCTCAGACCCATCTCATGTTTCTTCTCTAGAGGTTCAGAAGAGATCTAAAAAATGTCTCAAACTGCTCAAATACCAAAGTCTGCAATCAAAGGTCAGAGATATCAAACATTTCTCATCAAATTCTTCCTAGACCAAATGATCTGAACTGCTATCCACATTTATTTTTTTGCACTATATTCTTGCTGGATGTCAAACACCGTCTTATTTGTGTCGATTTTCATTTACGCAAAGAAAATGTAGGAGAAAATTGATTGAGTTGATACTTTTAAATGAGTCATAATTTTCCTCTGGGTTCAGAGCAGCCGCTTTCATTGTACATGGCAGTCCTGTAATTCAGGATCGTTGAACGAGACTGTGTTGTTTTCATCTTTGTTGACTCTGACAAGTCTCACTGTGTTTGCAGCAAATGTATTGTGAGGTTGTCATCAATAATCCACTTCGCAGCTGTACGGAACAAATCAGGGACAATACAGGGTCTAGAAGACTCTACAGAGTAAGTCTTTCTTTGGAAAGCACACTGAAAATTCATTCAAAATGTCACATTTTCTGTTCCTTCTCTTTGAGTAGGGCAAACACTGACAGGTGCAGCTGTTAGGATCACAATGTGACAATGACATGTGAGTAGTTAATGTTCTTTTGACCTCTATTTAATCCGAAAGATGCTTATTTTTCAATAAGAAGGTTGTGTATAAACAATAACGTACAGGATAAGTAGACATTTTTTACTTATATTCTTAAATAGCATTTACATGTTTAAAGTTGCCATTTTGTCAGCTTTTTATGTGCTCATCATGTATAAAATTACCTTACTGAGCCATTTGCAGGAATGAAGCGACCAGCAGTGATTCGGTTGTTTTTATCCATCTTGAATCGGTTGGATTTTTAAAAGTATATCCATTTTGATTTTATGTGTACTTCAGAACAGCTTCATATAATAAGCTGATTTTTATGGCTATCAGTGATTTGTTGCATATAGTAAACATGCTGGATGATTGATGGGTCGTGTGCACTTAAAAGCTTCTTTCAAACAGAAATAAAATCTTTTCTCTGTGCAGCTACAGAACACATGCTGGTTGCATCTCTGCCAGTAAAAATGATTTAAATGCAACCTTTTTCAGAGAAGTGTCTCTTTATCAGCACGACACTTATAAACAGGCTAGCTGTCAGAAATCAGCTCTTCATCAAAAAAATGGAGGTTCCCCACAGGATACTTCATAAAGAAGTGCCGAACGCAGACCTCTCAACTCTGACAAATGTCAATAGATCAACCAAAAAAAAAAAAAAAATGCCTGCAAGAATCTGCTCAAATCCGTTAGGATGCGACAATCAATTTGCAGAAGTAATTAGCATACCAATTAAAAGTTATTACATTGATTCTCATTATATATCAATTTTCCACTCTGTTCTCTCTCTCTGCTGTTGGAACATCTAATGAAATAAATTGAATGTAATTGATAAAATAATTAGGCATCATTTAATATGTCAATTATCAAAAAGAGTAGACTCGTGGGTTTTTCTCCATATTAATTTTTCTCAGCACTAGGGGATTATGTGAAAGCATGTGCCAATTTCGAAAATCCAGTAACTCGTGAAGAGAAAATAATCTGAGGATTATGTAACTGACATCCTTTGCTCACATTTCATGCCGGAGTTTTGTTTTAACACCCAGATGGTGTAAAATCACAAGCTGAGGACTGTTAAAGATGAAAGATTCATGTGAGACCCATTTTGTTTACTTTCTTTGATCATTTTCCCTCCAATAATTATTGATCGCAGGTTTCATGGCAGTAGTATTGCACTTTATTATTATTTTGAATTAAAATTAAAATGAATATCTTTTATTTCAAAAATAGTATTTAAAAAAAAGTATTTATGTATTTTTTTAAATATATATATAAAATATTTTTTCATAAATTAATTATTATTTGTTGTTTTTAGACATATAATCCATAGTATTCTTTGAAGTACCTTGGAGTAATATGTGAACACCTTAGAATGTGAATATGTCAGTCATTCAGTAGCTTGCGCTGTGTCCAAAATCACATACTGAGTAGGTACTACATTTGAATTTGAATTTACTTTGCGACTGTTAAAAACGTACGTTCTATATAGTATGAATGTTGGTAGTATGAATGAAATTTGGACGTACTACATCCACCATATTGTTACTGTCAAGTGACCTACCAGCGTCAGTCGCCTTGCTTCACTGCCAATAATAAATTCCCTCCCGTGGCCTCCTGGGATAGTAAAGTGTCCATCATATGCATACTTCAGAATCTCAGCAGAAGTAGTAGGTCATCCGGGGACTTTTCAGCTACTGTTTTCCGAATACTATGTACTCGGACATAGGCGTACTGTTTTT
This sequence comes from Elopichthys bambusa, assembly GCA_037101425.1. Taxonomy (NCBI): domain Eukaryota; kingdom Metazoa; phylum Chordata; class Actinopteri; order Cypriniformes; family Xenocyprididae; genus Elopichthys; species Elopichthys bambusa. Next base: position 4,750,095 of record CM074440.1, on the reverse strand, counting down.
GTTTTTTTGCATACTATATAGTAGGGAAGTCTTTGATTTTGATTGCAACGTTAGTGTTGTGGCAGTGCTGGTTACCTGGTTATGCTTTTTCGAGCTTGATCTTATTTCGCACTTGGGCTATGAACTATGTGAAACTGGTTTAGGGTCTATACATACAGTACATAAAATGATTTTTCTAATACTTTTTCAGTCTTTCTACTTCAAAATTTCTCATTTAATGTGTTACTTACCGTAATTATTTGTGAAATTTACTAGCAAATTCTACGTGAAAATTGTTTGAAAATAAATCTTACACCATTTTGTTTCAGTCAAGTTGGCTGTAGCTTTACATTTCACTGTAATTTCATGTGTTTTGCATGTGTGCTACTGTTATTGAGCTGTACTGTCCAAAAAGGCTTGGCCATTTTATACACTTGCTTGTATTATGTTGCTTTCTATGTTCTATGTTTCTATGCACTCACTGTATGACATTGTTGGTGATATTAATAGCTGTCTTGATACACTGATGCAGACTTTTTTTTTTTTTTTACTTATTTGTGCCATTTTATTTGTTTTTAAGTATTAGAGAATGGCTTTCTACTTTATGTGCGCTTTATTTCAGCAACTCCAAAGTCAAAGCTTTTGTGTGTTCCATCTTACATTGCCAATCAATAAACATTCCATTTTTATTTTGGTTTTACTTTTAAACTAGAGCACCTCCAAATATGCTATTTTACAGACTAAAGATTGAGTCGGGGTACAGAACCATTTGCGGTTTTCGAGGAAGGCTGAAATCAATAAGCTTAGGTAAATGTGCAGCCCACACACTGCTCTCTAATTAATGACAGTAAACATGTCATAAAGGTCGTAAAGGATATAGATGAACATTCAATAGTTGCTTATTTCAAAGGATGTTCAGGAGGGACTTGTGGAATGTTTATAGTAATTACTTGTTGACCGGGGGAAACGTAGGCGTGTTTACTTGCCGATTCACACACCCGCACGATTAGATCTGCCTGACACAAGATCCTGATAGAAAAGCTGCAGCACTGAGATAAAACTCAGATAAAAATGTTTGAATGTCCATCTAATCAGCCCTTTTTTTTGCTTTTATAGTAACCAGTTCTCTTGTTTACATTTTGTTTTCTGTAGTCTGTTTTATTGGAATAAGTTAAGGATCATCGTTATTATTGTTCATACTTTGGGTTAGCGATTTGAACCAACTATAAGCTTTAATGCATACCTTTCATTTCACATACCTTAAATTATGCAGCATTTTGAGGAAAGGTGTGCTAATAATATTCTAATTGTTTGGATTTACAGGTGGAAAAAAAAAAAAAAAAATCAGCGACCTGAGGCATATCTATAGAGATTTTGAGGATGTGCATTTTTCACCACCCACACCATCGTAAGCACACTATTTTATTTTCCTTATATAAATTGAATCCATATTTATTGTATTCTGGGAGTATTCTGAGACGACTTAATAACATACAACATTAATACTGCCACTTCAAACAGAACGTTTGTTTACTATTTCAGGTTAGCATATCAAATATATGCTTTTCAGAAGACAGTGATTTTCAGCGCTAGGCCTTCAAGAGTGTCAGGACAGGCTTTGCCTTGAGCAGAAGTGTTTAATATCACAGAAATTATTCAGTTCAGATAATGGCATTCTCAGGCACCGGCCTTGGGCTATACCTGTACACATATTTAATTAATTTGAGATTTTATGGCTGACTATACGAGTGTCACCTTCGCCGGTCATTGTTTGTACTCTTGAATCTCTTCAGAAGTCAATTTTCTTTTTCAGAAAATGGTCAGTGAACAGTCGAAAATGTTGAACATCAACCTCAGGATGTCAAATTAAATATTATATGAGATGTTTCATTTTCTATTCATTTTGTATGAGGTTTGCCATTTCATTAATTGTTATATCAAATAGATATTATAATTATATCATACATATTATATCAGAATATTCATTATATCAAAATTAAATAAAAATTGTATGTTTATGTTAATTTGCCATCCCTAGTTTTTAAGGTTAGTTTTGTGTTATATACAAAGTTCTGTCATGAAACTCTAGATGGCGCAGTCTGATAGGTCCTTATCTCAATCTGCTTGCAATCACGCCATTCTCTATAGGGCACAGCTGATTGGTTTCTGCTGTATCAGTAGCCAATGAGCTCGCTATAGCAGTGCAGCATGCTTTCAGAAACCCTCCACCTTCCCCAGCTCCACCTGTATAGATCTGCTACGGGTAATTATGCTATACTGTACAGCAGCAGCATGTCTTACTTGCTCAAAGCAGTGTGTTTTGTATGTATTAGCAGTAGCAAGTCCTGTACTTGCTAGCAGATCTATTCCTCCAAGACCAAACATATCAACATTGTCATATCCATTACAATGCCAAACAATCCGACAGTTGTCATGACAGAAATGGAGGTTAGCAGGTTGTTTAACTGGTTCAGATCTTTTGTATGTGATTTGTTAAATGTACAGATGTTTTATTCAAGATGCCTTCAAAGGAGCGAGCAAAGATGAGCATAACCGATGTCCATCGCATATGCAGATTGATATCTAAAAGCTTTTTTTGTTTGTTTTCACTAACATTCAGATCTTAAAATTGAATAAACGGCAACAATAAAAAATAACTAGCTAGATGATTTACTGATTACCTTAAAAGTTCATAGACTTTCTCTGACAAGCGGATGCGATGAGACCTGTTTTCTTGTTTGTTCATGTGACGTTCGACATAAAGCCTGTAGTAAGTACTTTGTGTATCATCATGTTCTCACAAAAAAGACATGGGATTTGTGCCTCTAATGCTTTAAAAAAGTAATGGGACACCAATTTGTAAGGAAAGTGCCATATGCATTGCTCCTGCATAGCACCTTTCTGTCCCTTTCTCCTATTTTCTCTCCTTCTCTCTTTCAACCTTCTTTTTTCTGTCACACTTTTTTTTTCTTCTGTGGCATCAAGGGAACAATAGCAACCTTGAACTGTTGAATTCGTTTAGTCAGACCGGCTGACTTCTTGTTCAGAGGAAATCATCCAAGAACAGCGTGTCTGTCTAGATTAAAGGGATGCTGGGGAGGTTCTGAGATGTTGAGGAGAAAGAAAGAGAGAGTAATTAAACCTAATAAGTCAGAGGGACCTTTCATTCGCCCAGGGTTACTAATGAGGCCAGCTCCACCAAATGCTATACCCACTAGCCGGAGACCACACAAACTGCAGGTGTAAAGACAAATGAAGGAGAATGGAAGAGTTGAGCACAAAGGATTCTGTTTATCTGGATGTAAACTAGTGGACATATCTTAGTGAATGCTGGAGCTTTAGATGATGTAAAAGAATCTCACAGAGCCTTTTTGTTTTTGATGTTGCTGTGAACCTTGTTTAATTTGTTAATTACTAGTCAGTTTGAGTCAAAGTTCAAGTTTTGGTCACAGTATAATAAGATTAATGAGAAGGTAACAGGATGACTCCTATGGTATGTGTCAATTGAACATCTTTGTTGCATAAAAGTTTTAGGGCTGGCAATTGAACATGTTAATTTAGTGTGATTGATTATTTGTAAAACAATCTACAAATAAAAACTGAATTAGTATCAGTAGCTCATCACTTGTTTCATTCCTGGATTAATCAGTGCTTGGAACATATTGAACAGTTCAATGACTCACTTATAAAGATATCCATTTGTTTCATTCACGAACAAATTAAATCGACTGAGTGAATGTCTGTATCAAGGAGTCATTGAATGATTCATTCAGCTCATTAATTTAAAACAGTGATTCTTTCCAGAACGAAACAAGTGAATGTTTTAATGAATAGTAAGTCATTAAACTAGTCACTTAATTCAGTTAATTAATCGTTTTTAAACAAATCAGATAAATGAATGATTCGAGGATTCAGTCATAAAGATTGTTGCCACCTACTGGCATAACAAAATGTAAACCGCAGAAAGAAAGTGCTTTCACACTAGCACTTTTGGTGCGCACCCAGGTTCGATTGATGTCAGAGTTCAGTTTGTTTGGATGATGTAAACGCTGTTTGCACACCCGTGAACCTTACCAGAGTCTGCATAAAAAAAAGGGTGGTCTGGGGTGCAGTTTGTGTGAACTCCGGTACGGTTCCCTGTTGATATGAACACAATCATTTGAACGGCTATTGATGACGTATGTGTTTGATAAAACTGTGTGTTTGAGTGTATTCTCACTCACTTTCCTGACAAGCGTGACAAACGTACTGCAAGCTAAGATAATGTATATCTCATCTCTGTTCACCTTAGGCGGAAATGGACTGAACTGCGTTCTTTAGAACATTTGCAGTACATTTGTGGCAGATAGATGCAAGTGCTGCTATGTGCTGATGCTTCAAAAACAAAACCAAGGTGAGCATTAGCAATGCTATGCATTTTGTTGCCTTCTCCTGCGTCATCGTTACCAAACAACAGGGGTAAATGTCTGCTGCTTTGAAGATGCAAACGCACCGCGGTTCGGACCCAAATGATATAATTATTATCTGAACACAATCCAGCAGGGGCAGGCGAAGGGGGAAGCAATCAAACTTGGGTTTGGACCAGACAATCGAACCAAATGTAAAAGCAAAAGATGTACCAGAATCAAAGTTTACTATCTTATTACAAATATTGGTTAACTAGCCAGTGTAATTGCAATTGTCAGTACAAAAAGTACAGTAAAAGTACATCCAAACAAACTGAACTCTGACATCAATCGAACCAAAAGTGCCAAAAGTGCTAGTGTGAAAGCACTTTCTTTCTGCGGTTTACATTTTGTTATGCCAGTAGGTGGCAACAATCTTTATGACTGAATCCTCGAATCATTCATTTATCTGATTTGTTTAAAAACGATTAATTAACTGAATTAAGTGACTAGTTTAATGACTTACTATTCATTAAACCATTCACTTGTTTCGTTCTGGAAAGAATCACTGTTTTAAATTAATGAGCTGAATGAATCATTCAATGACTCCTTGATACAGACATTCACTCAGTCGATTTAATTTGTTCGGGAATGAAACAAATGGATATCTTTATAAGTGATTCATTGAACTGTTCAATATGTTCCAAGCACTGATTAAAAATAATGACAGTGTTGTGTCACGTCTGTCGTCATGAAATGACGTATGACTGTCGTTACCAATCAAAATGTGTGCTTATTTAAATGCAATCTGTGGACTTTTTACACCATTTGTCCTATTTCCATTTAGCAAAACTCATTTTTTTTTTATTAACGACTACACCCACCTCGCCCCACTCCACACCAGTAATGTTTTTTTTCTAGTGTAAGTTTATAAAAGCTACTTAAATATCCTAATTGAACTAAGGCTTAATCCTGGCTTAGGCTAAGCCCTGTCTGTGAAACCGGGCCTATAACTTGCAATTGCGAGTTTATATCTCGCGATTCTGAGAAAAAAGATAAAAGATGTGAGATAAAAAGTCGCAATTATCTTTTAGATTGTTTTATTCAGTGGCAGAAATAAGCTTCCATAAATTTAGAATTGTGGATGTGCCGTTGATAAAACATATTTCGACAATACATCACTTTTTCCATTCTTTTCAGTCCCACCCATCTGCCCCTTCATCTACCCACCCTTTCATTAAAATGACAGTAAACACCCCTCAAGTAATTTTCCCCACCAGACTGCAGAGGGTGGCAATCTGAGTGATTTGTGGAGTGCAAAACATCTCGTAACATTGATTGTCACTGATTGAAACTCTCAAATCTCCTTAACCATTCATTTGGCATTTATAATGGCCTGTGGTTTTCCTGCATCGAACTCAAAATCTTCTCTGCCTCACTAGACTTTTACCATTTAGCCAAGCTGTAAATTCTATCATCCCAATTTCATCATTACGTGTTGCTCTAATCCACAAAGCTATTACTGTTTCATTTGTACTTCAAATAAGATGTTTAACTTTGCACACTAAAGATATCTCATTCTTTAATTGTCTTTATTCTTTTCTTCCCTAAAAGGTGAGAGTGAGGGATCCAGTGAGGGATGAAGCACAGCTAAATGTATTTTGAGGACTGTGCATGACACAAGAATGACTCATTACAAAAGAAAAAATATTTGTGCTTTATGTAAAGTATTTCAAAAGTGATTTCAGCACAAAACCGTGCATTCTGGGAATTCTATGGGAGCCCATGCTTTTAAAATATTTTTCTTTTTGGGTAACAAAGGAGATGAGAAATGGTCAAATGATAGATGGACTTATATTAACTTGAATAAAGTTAAAGGGCAAAATAAAGGGATCTTCTGAAATTTTGTCATGAATGGAATGCAATTTTCTGAATACACAGAGATGGGCCCAAGGACAAAAGTAGTCAGGGCATATGGTTGACAATGAGCACATACTATACAGCTCACTCTCTACCAGAGAACCCAGGTGATTTATGAGCACGGCTTATGAATTTAGACACAAAAGCATTATATTTTCTACATTTCTGAGCTTGCCCAATGCTTATGAACCACAGAAAAATGTTATTGGCTAGAAGTTGCTCTTTTAAAGCTCAGGAGAATTAACGGAGTTCTCAATCATGTCTCCTTAAATGCTTTAGAGAAGCAAATAAAACAATTGTTGACATGCAGTCAGAGAATAAAGCTTTGAAGTGAACATAAAATCATAATTCACCCTATTTACTTTCTTGATCCAATCAGTTCACAATGGATAAAAGCAAGTCCTGGTCTACATTTTTTGTTTCTTGTTGAACGACTTTGTTTTACTTAGAAATATGGAAGCAAAATGAATGCAATTTCATGTTGACTTCATGTGACTGAGTAATGTGATTTTGGTTTTGGAAGATTATTTGTATTTTATGTGTTTCAACTCCTATCAAAATCTCACAGATTTTTCTTTAGGAAAAGTCACCATACCCTGACCAAATTCCCTTTAAAGATGACCTATTATGCCCTTTTGCAAAGTCTTAATTTTCTTCTTAGGGTCTACTAGAATAGGTTTTCATGCTTCAATGTTCAAATAACACAATATTTTTCACATATTTTACATTGTTGCAGCTCCTCTCTTCCCAGTCTGTCAGTAACGCTCTATTTAGTTCTTTATGAAGCCCCTCCTTCTTAAAAGAGCACTGTGCTCTGATTGGTCAGCTGGACCAGTGTGTTGTAACTGGTCAACTGTTTTGAGTGTGTTTGGGAAATATCTCACCACTCACCATAACTTTCAACACACTTCTAACACAACTTAACCAGGCCTCGTTCCTTTTATTTTGCATATGCTTTGGGCTGGAATTATTTAAATAAGTATTATTGTGACATGTTCGTTCCTGGAAGAAAACTCAAGACTACAGTCGAGGCGTTTCAGGGAGTTCAGAAACAGTGCGCCCTTTGGGAGTGATTTTGTGCTTTGTAACTTTGCAGACCTTTTTCATGCTCAAACAGAAACATTACACACTAAAGAAAGTTGTGAAAAAATGTAAGAAAGCAAAATATGTCCTCTTTAACACTTTCCATTTCTCAAATCATCCCCTCACCAGGCAGCTGAACTCCTTCTTGTTATCTCTCCTCAGAAACTAGAGATATGTTTATTACCCCTTGACTCCAGACCAAAAATCTCATTAATGTAATTCCATTATCTGTCCCTGGTAATTCTCCTCTAATGACCAGCTTTTTGTAAGAGTTTTATCTGACATGGAGCTAGCCCTTCACAGTAATCCCTTTTACGACCCACCATTGCTAACTAAAAAAGAGAGAAAGATGAAAAAGAACAGAAGCGTACATTCTTTCTGAGAGCACACCTTATCTGTAGCATTTGATATCTGTCTCCCCTCTCATTTAAAACCCTCTGACCAGTCAATTGTTGAAGTAGGAGGTGTCTGTATATGAAAGCTAAACCTGAGCCAAAGGTTTCCTGTGTTGGTGACCATTATTTTTATACCTTGACCTCAATCTTGGTTTTATATGCCCTCTACGCCAGTGGTTCCCAAAGTGGGGGTCGCGAGACATCAAGGGAGGGGTCACGAGACGATTTCCAGAATTTTTTTTTTTAAGGTAATGATTAGAAATAGCAGATTTTATGAATAATTGTAACAAAATACTAAAATATTAGTTAAATTAAAAACAAAAAACATGCAAATAAAAAAAAGCCATCAACGATTTTCCTTCCCCTCCACTGTGACTCCTGAGGTGATTACGACAGATTAACAACATATTAGTAACAGCAGCAGTTGCAGCAGGTCAATTTACATCACCATGTTAAACATTCAGAACATTCATGTGGACGTAGGTAATTCTTTAGGCTTTAAGTTTTGGATATTATTTTTGTCGAAATGAAACGTTGGTTAATATCGACCAAAGACAACGCAGGGAGGCCAGCGGAGGAGAGCGGAGAAGCACCACCGTCAGGAGACATAAAGATAGCACTCGTCTCTTCGTGAAGGTGGAAAAACAAAGTCCTTTATGACCTGAGGGATTTCTTGTAAAAAGATTTAAAAGGAAAGAAAAGATGAGAGTCACCTGTTTTGGTCTATTTTAAGTTTTAATTTAAAATGTTTGTGATTTTAACATAAAGCTTATGTTTAAATGTTTAATAAAACAAAATAAAATAAAATGTATAAATCAATATATAAATCAAAAGTATTACTTAATATAAATATAAATATTTAAAAAAAAAAAAAATTATATATTTCACGTCAATACATGTTTATTTTAATGCGAACAATGTGCTATTGTTTTAATTCAGCGCGTGCAGCACAGCAAAAATAGACTGTGCGTGAATGATGGCTGCACTGCTGCAGACGTACTGCTCCTGGAACGCACTGCCGGGCTGATGCGTGTGCTAATCTGTTAATATGGGCACGGAAAAAAATATGCACCGCATATGCACTGCAAAAAGAGTATGTGTGAAACAGGCGATAGTGCGTGTGCGTCATTCACGCACATCGTTTGTATACTTTAACCACCTCCGAAGATAGTGGGGGTCGCGAGTCACTGGCATTGTTATTTTGGAGGTCGTGGGCTGAAAAGTTTGGGAACCCCTGCTCTACGCTACATAAAGGCAATACTACACCATGCTTTCTTGGAAGAACTCCAGCAAAGATAACTCGCAATTATATTTTGCTTTAAATGGTGCTTAAAATGATGTTTTAGTGATTTTTTTTTCAGACAACCTTGACTTTTTTGTTCAGACTTATATCAGTACAAAGTTTTTAGGTGTGAACAAAAGCCGAAATAAAGTATTCACAGGTAGAAGTCTTTATTTTTTTGGCAGCGTACAATTTGAATGTTCTTGTCAGATAATTAAAGGAAACAAGTTTAAAACAAGCAGTCTTCACAGCTTCAGTGAGAAGAATATTTTCATGTTTCTTATGTCCTATTCTGGCCTCACAGGTCTCTTTCACATTGTGATGACAAATAGCAATAAATACATAAATTAAATATAGCATAACTGTTTTCAACATTCATAGTAAGACATGTTTCTTGAGCAGCAAAATATATCATGGTAGTGTTTGTTGTACAGAATCTACTTTATGCTGGTTTTAATAATAATAATAATAATAAACCCACACAAAAACATTGTGACCTGACAGGATGACTTGTATTACCATAATCAGAATATGTGGGGAAATACAACTAATTGTGATAAAAATGTTACGAAAAAAATGAATGGCCCTAATAAAAGGTGTTTTGTTGTTGTTGCATAAATTATTTTTTTCACCCACTTGTTGGGTTGACTGTAAATTAGGCAAAAGTGACAGTGAAACAAGATTTTCCAATGATTTGAAAAGCCAACCAATATACTAAACAGATGTTAACATTTGGCCTCATAGGATATGGAGGAAGGTACCATATCCTTCTATGCTATTAGATTCAGTCCCAAATGTCTGCCTCTTTTTTCAGCTTATTCTCTCATTAAGGCTTGTTTGCCCTCTGCAATCGGGAGCTCAAGCTTATTGTTGGACATTAACAATTTAAATTGTTTTTGCTTTTTATCCTGCCAATTGCAATTACACTCTTCCAGAGGCACCAACTAATGAGTTTCCTTTTTCATACTCCCAAGACTTACGGCTGAATAGATCATCCTTCCCTCTCTGTATTAAATATATAAATAATGGCCGACAAAGATTAACACAAAAGGTCTGCGTGAACATCTCGGGCCGTCTGGAGACCGCTGTTAGTGGAGATTGTTTTAATGAGAATGCAGTGGAGTAGAAAGCTGCGCTCACGGGTTCTGTCCCACAGTTATTTCCACACATCTGAGGTGCTCCCTCTCTGGCCTGTTGAAGCGAATGGGGGGTGGGGGGCGGGGGGGGGGGGGGGGGTGGGTGTGGGTAATTATCAGACCTCCGCTATCGAGTTCTTCGCGAATGGACAGAAGGAAATTGCTCTGTCCTCCTGGAGACTCTTTGAGCTTCTGGGTCGGAGGGGTTCATAATCATGACTTCTGTGGGCACCAAAAGTGATCTAAGCCCACTAACCGTACAGCACATCATTTGGAGCTGTTTACATATAAACCTAGTTATAAGGCACAAATAATTAAGTACATTTGGACTTGTAATATAAACATTTCTGGAGGATTTAAAAGCAAAAATGCAAACAAAGTACACCCTTACTGCTTCCAAAGGAATTAGAGTGTAAGTAGCAGTCAGGCGATGCTAATCAAATGCCTTTGATTAATTGATCATCAGCATGCATCACCAACTCCATAAAAGCAGAAGTTTGCTGGTCTAGAAAATTCAGGTGTGTGTTAACACAATGTCAAGGAGGAAAGACATCAGCAATGATCTTAGAGAAGCAATTGTTGCTGCCCATCAATCTATGAAGGGTTCCAAGGCCATTTCCAAACAATTTGAAGTCCATCATTCTACAGTGAGGATTATTATTCACAAGTGGAAAACATTCAAGACAGTTGCCAGTCTTCCCAGGATGGACATCCCAGCAAATTCACCCCAAGGTCAGACCGTGCACTGCTCAGAGAAACTGCAAAAAACCCAAGAGCTACATCTCAGACTTTATAGGTCTCAGTTAGCATGTTAAGTGTTGAAATTCATGACAGTACAATTAGAAAAAGACTGAACAAGTATGGCATGTTTGGAAGGAGAAAGCCTCTTTGCTCTAAAATGAACATGGCAGCATGGCTTAGGTTTGCAAAGTTGCATCTGAGCAATGGAACAATGTCCTTTGGACAGATGAGACCAAAGTGGAGATGTTTGGCCATAACGTACAGTGCCACATTTGGCAAAAACCAAACACAGCACAAACACCTCATAACAACCGTTAAGCATGGTGGTGGAGGGTTGATGATTTTTGGTTTGTTTTACAGCCACAGGACCTGGACACCTTCAGTCATTGAGTCAACCATGAACTCTTCTGTATACCAAAGTATTCTAGAATCAAATGAGAGGCCATCTGTCCGACAACTAAAGCTTGGCTGATATTGGGTCATGCAACAGGACAATGATCCCAAGCACACCAGCAAATCTACACCAGAATGGCTGAAAAATAAAAGAATCAAGGTGTTGCACTGGCCCAGTCAAAGTCCAGACCTCAACCAGATTTTAAAAAAAAAAATGCTCTGGTGAGAGCTGTGCATAAACAAATGCCCACAAACCTTAATGAACTAAAGCAACATTGTAAAGAATAGTGGGACAAAATTCCTCCACAATAATGTGAGAGACTGATAAAGTCATTGCTGCTAAAGGTGGTTCTACAAGCAATTAAATCATTGGGTGTCACACATGGCTTCTCCATTTTGATTTTATTTTTGTTAAATAAATAATGATTTGGTGTAATATGTCATGTTTTGTTGTTCATCTAAAGGTTGTATTTTTTGTTATTTTAAGATCTGCTAAAGATCAAATGATTTTTTTTATATCCTTAGAATTCAAAAGGGTGTACATTTTTTTTCACATGACTGTATGTATTATTTGAGCTTTATGTAAGCAATAAGGTACGAGAGGTTGTGCTGTATCGTGAATAAGTCACGGCTGAAGGGCAGCACTAGCCTCGAGTACCTTATTCCTTTCATAAAACGGTTACCACACAATACAAATATTAAAGCCAAAAATATGTATCAATGCAACTTTCATGAAGTAAACTTTCACTAAAAGCCTTCCTTCCGCCGGAAAATATAGTCCCTGACCGTGAACAGCAACAGAAGTTACATTATTACGCCATTAGATGGCGGCAAAAGAGTATGTCAGTCAGTAGCGAAGACTTTTACATAGAAAAGACTGAATTGTTGTGAACACGGAACAAGACGCAACTGACAAATGCTTTGACTAGCGCTGTCAGTCAAGGGAAAACCCCTTAACTGTTAAAAGGACAAGATAATACATTGGACATTTAAACAGATTTTTTATTATGAACATAGGACTGACCTAAAGGAAAATGCTAAATCTGAATGCAGGTAATAAACTCGCTCATTTTATAAAGTGGTTTAAATCATTTTACAGTTGTTTTAAGCTGTACAGCAGGGATGGGTTACTCCTGTCCTGGAGAACCAGTTAACCACAGGTACTGATCACTGAGCCTAACTTGTACTGAGTAATACTCCTATTATAGCATCATTCTCCATTGATGGCTATTCAAAAGTAGCAGTGTATTCTGTCTTTCGAAAGAGATCTCAGTCATATTTCTCATAGGATTTTGAAAAAATTTACAAAATGTGCTTGAGGTTGTATCTCTGACTTTCAGTGGCAGACTTTTGTATTGCAGTATTTTGGCAAATTTTAGCACATTATATCTTTTCTGAAACTAGAGTGGACCAATATCTGTAGCAATAAAAAGTCAAAAGTAAAAACAAGCACATTTGTGGGGATCCTCCACATTGTATCCAATTACCGGCAATGTTACACTGGAAGAGGAAAGTTCCCTCTACAGAGATTAACGAGGATCGATCGGCAAACAGATTCTCATCTCAGAATCAATTAGCATCCCCTTTAGCGCTCTGAGAGAGGTTTTATAATGGTGGCTTTGTGCAGGATGCAGTGAGAGCATCGATCAGACCTACTGCACTTCAAATTCTTAATGCTCTCTACACTTTGCTCTCTCATCCCTCTTGTGTTCTGTGAAGCTTGTTTTTTCTCTAATTCATCTAGTGTAATTAAGGCAGAGGATATAAGTCAACAAACCTGAAGATCCACTAAACAATGAGCAAGTGGCTTTCAATGAAGAGGATGTGATTACACATGGATGTAAGTCAGTAAATAAAAGTACTTGATACAAGACTCAACATGGCTGTATTTGGCTGTATTGTGTTTTAAGAACACAACCACTTGCTAACCACATGATAGCATCACACAGTTCCTGCAGATTTCACCCGTTCCACCACATCCCAAAGGTGCTCTATTGGATTGAGATCTGGTGACTGTGGAGGCCATTTGAGTAACTAGTTTGAGATGATTTGAGCTTGACATGGCGTGTTATGGAAGTAGCCATCAGAGGATGGGCACGCTGTGATCTTAAAGGAATGGACATGGTTAACAACAATACTCAACGATGCTCAATCGGAAGTAAGACGTCAAGAAAATATTCCCCACACCATTCAATCATGCTTTCATGTTGTTTATGCTAAATTCTGAGAAATATAGGCAACACATTTCCAATCTTCTATTGTCCAATTTTGGTGAGTCCGTGTTAATTGTAGCCACCGTTTTCTGTTCTTAGCCGACAGGAGTGGCACTCGGTGTGGTTTTGCTGCTGTAGCCCAGTCTGCTTCAAGGTTTGACGTGTTGTGCTTTCAGAGATACTCTTCTGAATACCTTTTTGAGTTACTGTTGCTTGAACCAGTCTGGCCATTCTTCTCTGACCTTTGGCATCAACAAGGCATTTTTGTCCACAGAACTGCCACTCTCTGGATATTATTTATTTTTCTGACCATTCTCTGTAAACCCTAGAGATGGCTGTGCATGAAAATCCCAGTAGATCAGCAGTTTCTGAAATACTCAGACCACCCCGTCTGGCAACCATGCCACTTTCAAAGTCACTTAAATCACCTTTCTTCCCCATTCTGATGCTCAGTTTGAACTTCATCTTGACCATGTCTACATGCCTTGAGTTGCTGCCATGTGATTAGCTGATTAGATTTGCATTAATGAGCAGTTCATCAGGTGTACCTAATAAAGTGGTCGTTGAGTGTATAGTATGTATTCTTTTGTGTTTCACAGAAGAAATAAAGTCTCACAGAATTTTTATTTTGGGATGAACTATCAAACAGACAGCTTGCATGACCTGGTAAAACAACTGAAAAACAGCAAAGCTGTTTTTCATGTGATAGCATGTTTGACGCCCTTCCTCGAACATTATTTGCATTGACTGTCTCTCTTTATAGAAACCTGGCAGCAGACTTCCTCAATCTCACAGTCTGCTGGAGCTGCACATGACCTCCTGTTCTGTCTGGCACGTTTCAAACACACATGCACACATGCGCTCACACACATGAGGCAGATTGACTCCCACGGAGCTGTGAAGGTGCGTGTGTGTAGGGGGAAAAGTCAGCCGTGTCAGACCTAAGCGCTGTGGAAAAATTTGTGATCTAATGAGTAATAACGTGCTGTAGCTGCAGCTGTTGTTGCAACTGCTGTTTTTTTTTTCTTTTATTCTTACGTTTCTAGTTTTCAGCTGGTAGTTGGCCACATCAGAACACAAGCCACATAAACTCTCAATTAATAAAATTCACTTTGCCACACTGTAAGGTCTAGGTGATGACTGATAGATAGATAGATAGATAGATAGATAGATAGATAGATAGATAGATAGATAGATAGATAGATAGATAGATAGATAGATAGATAGATAGATTGATCATGCTTCGGTTGCTCAACAACAACAAAAGAGGAGAATCTCACGCAGCCAAAATGTTGATTGTCAGTAACAGTGTTCAGCCTTACATTGTTCAAAGCGGAGTTGGACACTGATGGAGAGACTCAGGAAGAAGTTACAACTTTTAGAATGCATCTGGATGTTTCCAAATGGTTAGTGGATACATTTATGTAGTTGCTGTGGAGAATAAACAACTCTTCCTCTTCTCTAAAGCAGCCCAACATGGCCTCACCCCCTTTATGTTGCGTGTTCCCAGGGGCAGGATTTATGTAAATTTTGGGGTTTGTGATGTCACCAACCCAGGAAGAAGCTTGTTGTAGTCCTTAAAAAGTGATTTCTGTAAAAGAAAATATCTTTGCAGATGTTGTTTATGCTCAAACAGCAACATTACACACTAACTAAAGTTTAAAAAGTGAAATCATAATCAACCACCCCTTTAAATAATGAATAATATCATACAGGAACATCTCTGACATCTCCAGTGTTGTTTGATATTTAAACTTGTATTTTCAGTATATTTCTATGTGGTTTCTATAGCGTGTTATAGCTGATTGTTAACTGGCCCAAGTCAAAAAAAGTCCACCCTCAAGTCTCAGTTATTCTGGTCTGTAGATGTGGCTCTGGTCCCTCCTTCTATGTAAGTTTGTGTTTTATCGCTCATTTTATCATCTGCCATCATAAATCTGATCGCTTAGAAAAGTAATGAGACACACCTCTCCTCAATAAACCACTCGATATGCGTTATTATTCATGTCTGTAGCACAAATGGATAGTTGCCTTTGCAAGCACCACTAATAAACCAACTGACCATATAAAAGCACATAAACTCACTGAAGAAATATTAAGCTAAACGCTCCGCTCGCTACTTCACATCTTTGGCAGTTTCATTATTGCTCATTATTGACTGACATTTCAGCTTTTGTTTGATTAAACTGTAATGTCTATATCATGTATCAGCACATTTGACATTTACCACGAGAGTGAGTGTGAGGTGAACACTCATTTACTAAATGAGCTCTATCGCTCAGCTGAAAGATATGAACGACTGAAGAAAATGGATAGGGCCATTTCCTGCCCGATATGAGTTGCTTCGTATTCCTCTTTCTCAGTCATACTTCACATTACAGTGCTCATGTTTCTATTTAATTATATAATATCCGAATCTGATGAGCATGTGCTTCATGCGATTGTTTAGTGGAAATGCTTGTAATTGCACATCGTTATGGCTGAAATCATTAATTATATTAACGCAGACACTTTTTTCATAGCTCACAAATTCTCATTTATCAACTTTGTCTCATATGTTTCTTGTATAAAAGAATTAATTACTACAATTTAATGAGAAAAGTTAATTTTGGAATTTATATTTCGATTGAAAAATTTTTTTTTGTATCATCGAGATACTATTATATTTTTTATTAATTGGTTCTTATTTTTATATTTTCCATTTTCATTTAAATTTTAGTTAAAATTGTAGTAATTTGTTTAGCCTTTTTTTAAAAAAAAAAAGAAAAGAAAAAATGTCTATATAGTTTTTATTCATTTTTTCAGTTTCACTTCATTTCATCCACACATGTCCCTTGTGAGGGCACATACACATTCATTTGACTGATATGTGACATTTGACAAAGACCTAGGGCCCTATTTTAATGATCTACCCGCATGGTCTGAAGTGCACGGCACTTAGGGCGTGTCCGAATCTTTTTTTGCTAGTTTAACTATGTTGGAGCGCAAGGCGCATGGTCCAAAAGCGTTATACCTAGTTTCTTAAAGTCATGGGTGTGTTTTGGGCGTAACATGCAACAAACCAATTAGAGTGTCATCTCCCATTCCCTTTAAAAGTCAGTTGCACTTGCACCATGACTGATTGCTATTTACATGACAGAATTTGCAAGCAGAAAGACTGAACATTTCTCCAGAGAGCAATCCTTTTATTTTTAATATTTGGCATGTTTGTGTGCTGCTGCACATCCCTGCGTGTGTAACAAGCAGAGTATACGTCCGTTGTGCACCTGTCTATAGGCGCATATTACTAACATGCCCTTTAAATAACAAAAAATACTGCGCCATTGACTTTAGACCAGGTTTTTGTTGGTCAATGGTCGCTTTCAGTTGCCTCAAATTAGCAACACGGCAACAATGCGCCTGAACACACCTAGTTTTCAGACCAGCACACCCATGGGTGCGAGTGCATTTGCTATTTAAACAACACCAATGGAACTGGATGCAAAAATGATAACTGCGTCATGCTGAAACTTGCAAAAAACACTTGCACCGTGCCTAGTGTGGCATTGCGCCGGATGTACGATAGGGCCCTGAGATTCTCATCTCACTCTGAGATAGTATAGAGAGTAAGTAGAGAGAGTAGAGAGACTAATAGAGAAAACACATTATTTTTCACATATTTTACATTGTTGCAGCACCTCTCTTTCTATCAGTAACGCTCTGTTTAGTTCAAGTCTGTATGAAGCGCCTCCTTCTGAAAAGCATTGTGTGCTCTGATTGGTCGGCTGGATCAATGTGTTGTGATTGGTCAACCACTTCGAGTGTGTTTGGGAAATTTTTGCACATCCCTTGGGCGGGAATTATTTGAGGAATATTGTGATGTGTTTGTTCCCAGTAGAAAACTCAAGACTGCAGTCGAGGTGTTTCAGGGAGTTCAGAAACAGTGCACATATAGAGAATAAACCTCTTTGGACTGACTTTGTGCTTTGTAACTTTGCAATCCTTTTTCATGCTCAAACAGAAACATTACACAATGACTAAAGAAAAAAGCATAATAGGTCCTCTTTAAATGAGCATTAAAAATGTTTGATAGTGCCTGTGACAACACAGTAGCAAAGTTTGAACTGATTCAAGTACATTAACCATTGACCAATTTACCAACTGTAAGATCATTTTATTTCTATGAATCAGTCTTACTCTTCTGTTCCAACGAATTAATTAAAAACTCAGATTCAAAAAGTTGTTTGTGACATCACTCAAAAACTTTTATGGCATTTATTTTTTTTCAAGCTTTAAAATAAAAAATGTTATTAAAATGTATTGCTATATTTTATGCTTATAAAAATAATTATGATCAGTTTAACATATAGTGTATAACTGTGGAACGTTTACATTTAAGCATTTAGCAGATACTTTTAAAATCATAGCATATGATGCCAGGTTTATTAAAAAGTTAGATTAGGAAAATAGTCTTTTATACTTAAAAATAATGATTGCTTGGTTATCTTGTTAACCTTTAAGCAAATCATATTGTTCTAACATAATTAACGGCATACAAATATCATAACTGTGTTCCATCTGTCGAAATGTGAGTAATGAATTACAGTGTTTTTTGAACATTCAAACACAAAAACCTATTTTAGCATTTCCCAAAAACTAAATCAAGACAAAGCATAATAGGCTGTGTTTAAAGTTGTGTGACAAGAAGTGTCAAGCACATGTGAAAAGCACATTAAATCAGGATATCCACAGAACTGTTTCATTTTACTGTATATCACCAGCAAAGTGATTGCGAATATACAATAAAATTACTGTAGTGTGGATTGCTCTAAATGGTCATTATCAGTGAAAAAAAGCCATGAACTCTAAATCATCTTTAACAAGTCCTGTCCTTGCAGTGCTCCATAAAGAGCTGCCAGCTGAATTATACTAATAGACTTTCGTTACTGTTTGATTTGCCACATGGGAAGTGCCTCCGGAGCTGTGATGTGTCATTGTTCATTCCCTTTCTCTCTCTTTCTTTTTCCCAGATGTTATTAAACTCTCAATCAGTTCTATTTTTCCTTCCCTCCAGGATATTATTCCACTTTTAATTCTGTTGTCTTCCACTCTTTCTTTTTTTACCTCACCACGTTCCTTAACGCTGCTCTTGTCCTCATTCTTTTTCCTTTTGTTCCAGCTAATAGTCTTGGAGACGGTAATAAATCTCAACTGGCCTGGTTGAGACAGACGAGCAGTGACGTTGACGGATGGTGAGGAATTTACAGGATTACAGGTGGAGCTGGCTGATTGATTGGGTTTGCATTGCGCACAAGAAGAATTACTGTCGGAAGATGCAAGATGATGGGCTGATGTATTGCTCAGCCAAGCCTGATGAAGAGGAGAAAATGGACTTGAACAATGGTTTTACAAGCTTCCATCTCACTCCCATTCACTTCTGTGGCAGCATGCCTTTGTGTACCTGGTGCTCTTCCAGAACTCAAAAAAAGAACCCAATTATTCTTAGACAAGAACAAGCTGGCAATAGAAGTTCAATCATGCTTCTGTAGGACCTGTAGGCACAAACACACTGCTTCTAAATACAGTTGTCACTCAAACCTGTTCTGTACGCAGAATTTGGTTATTTGATAGTGACAGTAGCATTCTACACTCAAATTTGCTACAGTAGGTATTAATGCAGTGCCGATGCTGACAGCTTCTCTGAGGTGAAAAGAGTTAGAAAACCACATGAGGTACGTTGACAAAAGTTGCTATCGTCTCTCTCCATCACAGATGTTTCCTCCAGCCATGCGGTTTCAGAGTAACCAATGTTGCATACAGCAGTTTATTAATGATTGCTAAATGATAATACATTACTGTCCAAAAGAGCTAAACCAAACAGGTTAAAACATTCCTATGAAATAATAAGCTAAGTGCAATGTAGTGTCAAAAATATCCACAGAATAGATCCGCCTCTCAGTACTAAATTGAGTTCTTTTTCACTGCTTATTGCTCTTAAACAGTCAAATACACACAAAATGTCAAAATGCTGGTCTTGGCGAGTATTTACGTAGACACAGTCATTTTTTAAGTGAATGTAAACAGCTGAGAAAGAAAACGCATGTGTAACAGTATAATGAATCCGTTATACATCAAAAATAAGCGTAATGCTGTTTTTGCCAATAGCTTCAATCAGTTGTATTACAGTATCCAGGCATGTAATTATGGCTGTAAATGATGAAGGGTATTTGGCTAGTATTATCCAGTTCACAGATATGCATTGTCTTCTGAAAATATATGGAACAATAGGCTGTCGTTTGATGTATTACACATGGTAATTATGTTGTATGATTGGATCTGGCATCTGAACCAATAACTTTGAGGTTGAGGATTACTGTTAATGAAGTACTTTAATTATGTCACATAAGCAGTTAGTCATAAACTAGCGACTGGTATTGAAAGATAGATTTGCTGTAGTTTTTTTTTGGTAGAGCAATAATTAAAAGCTATCTAGAGACTGACCCATTGACACCAACTAAACAGCTAATTTGAGCTCAAATTATCGATAATAACTGTTGACACTTCAGAATACTTCAGTGTGTGTATAAAGATAGATAGATAGATAAATAGATAGATAGATTGAAAATGTTTAAATAATAAATATTATCTAATTATTAATAATTAATAATTCTTAATTATTTTAAGAACAATTTTCTCTCTCTCTCTCTCTCTATGAATTTCAGCTCAGGCATACTAAAAAATTACTTTCTTCAGGTACTGTAGACCTTAATCAAACCACTCAAACAAACAGTGCAATGTTTTGAAAGCACCTCAGGAAGTCATTAAATCAAAACAGGCAAAAATATTTTGCATTGGGCAAAATTACACACTTCACTTTTAGGGACATTTTTATAAAAAGCCTGTGGAGATATTTGACTTCTGGAGGCCGGAAATGAAATGAACAGTGTGAACTGGACAGAAACCAGGAGAATGAGCAAGTGAATGTTCATTTAAGCGATGAATCACAGCGACTCTGAACTACACCCACAGCAGACTTAGCCTGTTCAGCCAAGAGCTGCATTAAAGGCTTCATTAACCTCATACTCAAATATATGTTTATAAGTCACAGGGTATATTTACAAAGATTACATGTGTAGATTAGATGTTCAGAGTGGTACTTAAAGACATTTGATGTGTGTGTGCCTGAAAATTTATTGTGAAAATCTCCTCTCAAACTCTCATTTTTTGTTTTATTTATTCCCTACAAGGCTTGAGTGGACAGCTGTCCATCACAATGCTGTATTTGTTGCTTTTTTCTTTTGATTGCTCCATTTGCACTTTACTGAACTCTACAAACCTTTTTCTCGCACAGACACACTTGAACGGGGAGGGAGAGCCTGACTGACAAATACTGAGTGAAGTCAAATAAAAGCTCTTTGTTGGAATGTATTATTCTTTTTATACATTTGTAAACATGCACAGACAAAGTGAATCCTCCAGACATTAACACATACTGAGAATCATTGATGCTACTATTGATTACATAGAAAATCCATAATGTTTTGTAAGTATGTGATCTTCCCTATATTTCAGAGTGATTCACCCAAAAATCAACATTATCCCTCTTTTTTCTTCTTCCAAGCGACACAGAAGTTTTGAATTATAAATCAAGTTAGTCTACAAACCCGATTCCAAAAAAGTTGGGACACTGTACAAATTGTGAAAAAGGAATGCAATGATGTGGAAGTTTCAAATTTCAATATTTTATTCAGAATACAACATAGATGACATATCAAATGTTTAAACTGAGAAAATGTATTTTAAGGGAAAAATAAGTTGATTTTAAATTTCATGGCATCAACACATCTCAAAAAAGTTGGGACAAGGCCATGTTTACCACTGTGTGGCATCCCCTTCAAACTTCAAATTCTGATTCGTCTGACCACAGAACAGTTTTCCACTTTGCCACAGTCCATTTTAAATGAGCCTTGGGCCAGAGAAAATGCCTGCGCTTCTGGATCATGTTTAGATATGGCTTCTTTTTTGACCTATAGAGTTTTAGCCGGCAACAGCGAATGGCACGGTGGATTGTGTTCACCGACAATGTTTTCTGGAAGTATTCCTGAGCCCATTTCCAATACAATAGCATTCCTGTATGTGATGCAGTGCCATCTAAGGGCCCGAAGATCACGGGCATCCAGTATGGTTTTCCGGCCTTGACCCTTACGCACAGAGATTGTTCCAGGTTCTCTGAATCTTTGGATGATATTATGCACTGTAATTGATGATAACTTCAAACTCTTTGCAATTTTTCTCTGAGAAAATCCTTTCTGATATTGCTCCACTGTTTTTCGCTGCAACATTGGGGGAATTGGTGATCCTCTGCCCATCATGACTTTTGAGAGACACTGCCACTCTGACAGGCTCTTTTTATACCCAATCATGTTGCCAATTGACCTAATAAGTTGCAAATTGGTCCTCCAGCTGTTCCTTATATGTACATTTAACTTTTCCGGCCTCTTATTGCTACCTGTCCCAACTTTTTTGGAATGTGTAGCTCTCATGAAATCCAAAATGAGCCAATATTTGGCACGACATTTCAAAATGTCTCACTTTCAACATTTGATATGTTATCTATATTCTATTGTGAATAAAAGATTTATAAATTATTGCATTCCTTTTTTATTCACAATTTGTACAGTGTCCCAACTTTTTTGGAATCGGGTTTGTATTAGTAAAATGAATGTTTTATTTTTGTAAGAATTCTAAGTACACAAATCATTCAAAAATGCTTATCATTCAAAAACATTGCTCCGTGGTCCAGTTCTGATGCTCACGTACCAACTGTTGGCACTTTCGGTGGTGGACGGGGTCAGCATGGGCACCCTGACTGGTCTGCGGCTATGCAGCCCCATACGCAACAAACTGCGATGCACTGTGTATTCTGACACCTTTCTATCAGAACCAGCATTAACTTTTTGAGCAATTTGAGCTACAGTAGCTCGTCTGTTGGATCGGACCACATGGGTCAGCCTTCGCTCCCCACTTGAGCTTCGGCCGCCCATGACCCTGTCGCCGGTTCACCACTGTTCCTTCCTTGGACCACTTTTGATAGATACTGACCACTGCAGACCGGGAACACCCCACAAGAGCTGCAGTTTTGGAGATGCTCTGACCCAGTGGTCTAGCCATCACAATTTGGCCCTTGTCAAACTCACTCAAATCCTTACGCTTGCCCATTTTTCCTGCTTCTAACACATCAGCTTTGAGGAAAAAATAATCACCTGCCGCCCACCCACTAACAGGTGGCGTGATGAAGAAATAATCAGTGTTATTCACTTCACCTGTCAGTGCTCATAATATTTTATATATGTACAGTCAAACCAAAAATTATTCAGACATTTTTTATATTTTTTATATATTTTTACTAGTGGGTGCAGGACACTATAGTTCATTTATGTAAGTGAGGATAGCAAAATAAAATGAACTGTGACATACCCAAAAGTTCTTCATGCAGTGGACTACCTGTAAAATGTATACACATTTGGAACCAACAATTATTCAGACACTAGGGTTAGAGTGAATTTTTCTTTATTTGGAAAGAAATATTTTTCAGAAATACAGTATGTATTTAAATTAATTACATGGAAACATATTCAAGCTCTCTCACTAAATAGATGTGTACAATTAAAGTACATACTGGATTGTGTCCCAATATGAGCTCAAGTTTCTCAATATGAGTCCAAGCCGATACTCCTAATTGAGTGCGACACGAAAACGACTGCACATCAGTTACGTCTTTACTTCCTCGGTCTGCCTGATGAGAGCTTAGCTCATCGTGCTGGAAAAGTCATTATATCATTGACTTTCTCCCTGACGGCCGGCCAGATGAAGAGGTTTTCCTAGACTGGCCATTAATGAGCAGACAGTAATTATCACAGTAACCTGAGTGAGTCAGATATGTCCATTCAGCCGAACTCATTCATTAGGCCTGAAGCTGATATATACTGCACATTTAAGACCTGCGGTTCACACGGTCACTGTTGCTCTTGTATGAAATTGCTTTATATTTATGTTAGTGCCCTGTGCCTAGACCTGTACACCCACTTGAATGTATTTCTGGGTTTATTAAAACCTAAAACCAGCTTTCAAATGTAAATGACACCAGCGTTTGGATACAGTAAAGAATGTATAAGTAGTTGAATAATAAACCAAGTGGCACCTGCAAACAAATAATGCTAGAACATTCTCAAAACAAACTTAAGAATTTCCAGTAAAGTTTCACAACTGTAAAGTGTCCAAATAGGAAATATATTAATTTTGAACGGTATATGTATGAACAATATAAAAGTGTGCTTGTATCTTATCTTTCTTTAACAGAAATGCCACCTATTTTGATATTTTGTTATCTAACGCAATGACATTCATACAACTTTCACTTATTTTGTCTCAAATATGCCTTTTATTATGACAGCTTTACAGACAAATATGCAGAATGTCTGCTGTAAATGGCAGTTTAAAAAGCACACATGGGTACGGGTATCATTCTTTACATAACGCAATCTCAAACAGCTTATTGTTAATACTCATTTCCTCATAAAAAGCGATCATCCCTTAAACTGCATTTCATATTTAAGACACATCACACGCACAAAGTGCCTTTGTTCTAAAAAGGACCTCAATCCCTGATGTTATTTACTGTTGTCGGGCATTATAGAGCCTAATCTTCTTCTCGAAGGCAGTATCCGGTCATTGTCGAACGATATGCTAAAGAGGTTTTTAGTCTCTTTTCAGCGTCACAAAGGGTTTTTTAAGTACTTAAAAGGATAGTTAATCTTTTAAGTGTGTTCGACAAGTGCATTAGGGTCCCTTGGCCTGCGTTTTGCTCTTATTCACAGCGTGCCGCCATATCGCTGTCTGTTTTTTGGCACTCAGACCCACTGACCCAGAAAGCAAAGCCCTATTGTCTTTAAGCCTCCTTTATCTCACAATAGGGATGGTGTGGCACAGGGAATTGGACTGCGGAGTCCTGATCTTTCATGTTTTTTAAACACACAATGGTTGCTTTTAATGGATGATAGTGTTAAGACAGATTTAGAAGTCATGCAAGTGCAATTTCAGTTCATTGGAAGGTGGAATCAGCTGCTGAGAAAAACAACCTTTGGAAAATAAAGCAAAGGAGTTGTTCATTTTCAGGCAGCTACAGCCGTGTTCTATTAATCGTATTTTGTGCAGTTGCAGCAAAATGCATGTAAGCTGCATCCCCAACTTTCCATTTATTGTATTCTGTCAACACAAATGAACTCGGAGCTGCAAAACATGCATAACAACACGGATTAAATGCCTTAGGTTCTGTCTCAGACACGCTTTCACACTCATATCATTACACCATTGCGTGTTTGTTACTGTCAGGGCCGTGGTCGTAAATCTGGCAGCGTGTCAGTTAGAGGTGGATGGAAAATTAGGATGTTATGGATGGGAAGCTCTCGTGCACTTACACACACTTACACACCCTTGAGATGGCAGATGAGCGATTTTCAAAGAGTAGTAAAGCTGTCTGTCTCTCCTCTGTATGTCCTTGTCCGTTTCGTTCCATCCTACCGTCTGTCAAACAGAGCCCTCCCATGGAGACTGACACTCTCACAAGAATCACACACAGAAAACAGTGTATTTCACTGTCTCTTGCAATACTTTTGCTTTTTTAGTCTTTAGTCTATTTTTGAGTCTTTATCAATAAAGAGCGAAAAGTCTTAACTGTAAATGTAAATCATCCAACATTGTACTTGGGACATTTTTTTGTACTTTTACAGAAAAAGATACACATTTTTCATGCCAGTACAACCACATTCTCTGTAGTCTTTGTGATATGTACATACCAGCGGGCATTTTTGGAGTTATACATGCTTCAATAAAATGTATATATCAGTGCACACAGTACAAAAATCATACGGCATAATCTTTTAAAAAAACTTTATGTGAAATAGTGCCTAAGTATGCAATCATAAATGTTTAAAAAGTTTAAAAATATTTTTGTCAGCATGTTGTATGCCAAGTCCAGCATGTTAAGTGTCTTATACACACACAAAGAGTGATTTTTAATTAAATTAAAACATAACTTTAAATGAAGAAATGAACCTCTGTTAGACAAAGGCTGTTCGAAATGGAATGCTAGTTTACTGCGTACTGCTATGCTGCATAATATATGCATATTTTAAATAGTACTACATGAAACAGCATAAAATATGCAGCAATATTAACATTTTAAGCCATAGTGATGATACATTGTTGTCACATTATGTTATTAGCATGCTTAATTTGGTGTGTCATGTTGAGTCATCTGAGACTAAAAAAAAACATTATTGTTAACTTTTAATTCACAGTCTTTCGCAAGTTTTTTTTAGCAGTCTAATCGAGGAGGAATGATTGATATTGCATTCTGGTTGACTTGTTACTCTAGAAATAAATGGTCTTGAGGGCACCGCAATGTAGTGTTATATGGATATTCCATGCATTGCATACAGAACATTTGTATGCTGTGCACAAACAGTATGAGTTGTATAACAGTATTGTGACATAGCCTAACTCATAGTTATGTTTCATGGACAGTATTAGCAGAATCTTGACTTCAAATACCCTCTTACAAAAGCACCCAAACACATGCTACTTATTTACACTTCAAAATAACTGGATTTATCAGTATAGAGCTAGAGATACAGTGTTGTCTTTGATTGACTGCACATTTTCATACATTTGTTACTGGTGCCGTGTGCATTGATGCTACCTTTCTTTTGATGGATTACCCCTTTCATCCATAGACTTGATGCAAGTTTTGTAACAAATTAGAATAAGAGTGTTGGATTTGCCAATTACTGTATGACAGAAACAAAACAAATCACCTTATATGAAATTACATTTTAAATATGCCTGGAGATTTCAACTGATAAATACTGTATAAATAGAGGGAGCTGGAGATTTTTAAAGGAAAAATTGAAGAAATAGTCCACCCAAAACATTAAAACTCACTTTCATGTTCCAAACCCATATGTTATTGTTATTATTTTAGCAGGACCTGAAGACTGCTGTTTTATGACACTCTTTTGAGTGTTTTACAGTCATATTCAGCTGTAATAATGAATAAGTAACATTTACATACTGACAGGTGGTTCTGACATCGAAAAGAAATGTAAAACACATAGTTGTGTTTAGTTTCTGAATGATTCAGTGTTTTTGAACAAATCGGTTGAATGAATCATATAATGACTCAGTTATAGTCATGCTGCATCCAAACTTGCATACTTCCCTACTATATAGTAGGTGAAAAACAGTACATGACAAAAGAAGTACTATCCCATGAGGCCACGGGACAGAATTTGTGAATGGCAGTGAACTGATGCTGATAGATCACATGATAATGACAACATGGTGAATGTAGTACGTCCGGATTACATTCATTCTACACACATTCATACTATATAACCTACTTTTTTTGAGTGGTCGCTAAATAATTACTTTTTCTAAATAAGTACCTTCTCAAGAGAGTACGCAATTTCGGATGCAGCCTCAGTCGTGTTTCGTTCCTCATCGAATCAGCATTTGTGAATGCATTGCTTGAATGAATGATTCAATGACTCACTCATAAAGATCTGATTTGTTCCTACATGAATCAGATTTAAACTAGATGAAAATGAAAAAGATTTAAATGACTCACTCATAAAGTAATTTATCGCCACCTACCGGTGCATCGATGTAACCTACAGCACAAAAAAATGAGGGGGAAAAGCCATAGTTTTTAAGTGACATTAGGGTGAGTAAATGACAGAATTTTCTTCCATTTTTTTTGGCAACCGATTCCTTGAAAAGAGATTTGTGAAGCTGTTTATGGAAATGACACTTTCACTGCATGAGCTGTTTGTGATTCAAATCAGATTTATAGGTTTGTTGCACACGATTACAGAAGGACATTATGTAGTTTTGTGTGTACCACAGTTTGGCATTTTAGAACCACAGGGTGAGAGTTACCTGTAGAAGTGACAGAAGATGACACAATTTTAAGTGTCATTTTGTTGCTCTTTTTGTTTCTTCCTCATCTTCTTTTTCTCCTTCACAATGGGCATTTTTTTCAGGACTGTGTTTCAATCAGCCTTTTTTCTGCTCCTCTCAGCACTCCTCCTCTGCAGGAGACAAACAGCACAACATAAAACCTTCTGCCTCCTGCTACTTCCCCTCTCATCTCATCCTTTTCTTCTTCTCATCCTGGCATTTTGTCATAAGCTGCAGTCGGAATCAAATCCTCCGATTGCCACATCTGCATCAGAAAGGAGGACAGAAGATTATCTGTGTAACAGTACCGTTTTGGATACAACAGGTGCTCAGCAGTAATGCTGAAATCTTTGTTTGGTCTTTGCTGAAGAAATGTTTACCATCCAGAAAAGTTTGGAAACTCTAAACTAGGTTTTTACACTTTTCTGAATTATATATATGAGTGGTACTTGATACAAAACTCACCAAATTGAAGCTAGGTTGTTGTGACTGGTTGCCAAGGTGTTGCTAGGGTTCTGTGTGGTCGCTAGGGTGTTGCTATGCAGTTGCCGAGTTGTTCTGAATTGCTTTTAACATGTCGTTTGCAGTTGCTGAGGTGTTTTGAATTGCTTTTAACATGTTTGCTGTTGATGAGGTGTTTTGAAAGGTTTTTAGCAGGTTGATATGTGGTTACTAAGGTGTTTTGTATGGTCACCAGGGTGCTGCTGTGCAGTTTCTGAAGAGTTCTGGGTTGCTTTTAATATGTTGCTAAAGTGTTTTGAAATGTATTTAGCTGGTTGTTATGCAATTACAATGTTCTGTGTGGTCACCAGGGTGTTGCCATGCAGTTGCTTAAGTGCTTTCAGTGGGATTCGTTATGGTGTTTGTGGTTGCCAGGGTGTTGCTATGCAGTAGCTGAGTTGTTCTGAATTGTTTTTAACATTTTGCTTTGCAGTTACTTGGGTGTTTGGGGTGATTACTCACTGGCCCAGATCAAAAATCATTGATGTGGTGCTGGATTAAGTTATGTTCTGAAATGTAATATATGAGTTTGAAGATTGTTCAAATCTCTATCATTAATTATGAACAATAATAACAGTGATACTTTCTTAGAAAGCAGTCAAGGTAATTTCTCTGGGCTTTTTCCACTGAGCAGTGTGATATTGAATATATCATTCAAAGTTTCTTTGATATGAAAAATGAAGTTTGTCAGGACCTCATGCATTAGATTTTATACACTATCCTTATGCTACCAATCTTGAACTTTAGCTCATAATGATACTGTGTTATTACAGCGAAAAATGGTTTAAAAAATACTTGCATGTTGTTCAGTCACTGAAGTAATTATTTATGTGATATTTGGGGTGAGAAATGTCATGAACTTCACTGCAAAGTTGTTCATTGAGCAAATCGTGAATTATTGAACATTCAATTTTCCAGCCAACTATACAAAGCAGTACAACATCTAAAGAGCAGTATAGAATCTTGTTGTAAAACATGGTCATGTAACAGGTTTCACTGATTTTTTTCTGCTTTTTTCATTGAACTGGAAGGGGGAGACAGCGAGTCTCTTGATAATGTGCCTCTGGGCATTCAGACAGCACCTGTAGAGATGTGGCTCCTCAGTGACACCGTCCTCTGTAGACAATAACCCTAACCCTAACCCTAACCCTAACCCTAACCCTGAACACAATCTGTGTGTAGCTGTGTTCCAAAACCTAGTGAGCTGACTACACCCTATTGGTAGGTGTTGATTTTACTGTAAATAATTTTAGTAGAAAAAAACGTTACATGTCAATAGTCAGAAAGAGGGTGTAAAATGGTCACATAAAACTAAATTACAATTGCTTTTGGAACAAGAAACCAATATTACAAGTGCATCTCAAGGAAAACAAAAATGTATGTGATATGATAGAACATTTGGGTTCCAGAAGTAAAAACTGAGGAAATTAATTTTGAATGATAACTTTTAAACCTTTAAAGGGTTAGTTCACCTAAAAATGAAATTTCTGTCATTAAGTACTCACCCTAATGTCGTCCCAAACCTGTGAGACCTTCGTTCATCTTCGGAACACAAATTAAGATATTTTTGATGAAATCCGAGTGTTTCTGAACCACACATAGGCAGCAAAGTCATTGCACATTTTGAGGTCCAGAAAGGTATTAAAGACATTGTTAAAATAGTCAACATGACAATGGTTCAACCTTAATGTTATGAAGTGACCAGAATACTTTTTGTGTGCAAAAA
The DNA here is from genome assembly GCA_037101425.1 of Elopichthys bambusa. Lineage (NCBI taxonomy): Eukaryota > Metazoa > Chordata > Actinopteri > Cypriniformes > Xenocyprididae > Elopichthys > Elopichthys bambusa. The sequence goes on along the minus strand of CM074440.1, from coordinate 4,720,343 downwards.
CAAAACAAAAATGACTTTATTCAACAATTTGAACTGTTGCCAAAAACAGCTGATGTAGTGAACGCAGTTCAGCACTTCCGTGTTTACGTCTGAACGCTGGCTCAGTATTGGCCGACGTTGTACACGTGAGCAGCACGACTCGTGCATGTGATGCTGAAGCAGGAGCCGGCCAATAATGAGTCGGCATTCAGACGTAAACACGGAAGCGCTTAACTGCGTTCACTATGTCAACTGCAGTGGAATTCCTGGTGAAAAACTACAGTACCCATGATGCTGTACAGAAAATTCCACCAATCAGAGATTTAAAAAAAGCAGCTCACTCCAAAATATCTCTTTAGCTCCGCCCATTCCCATGAAGCACTGCGAATGACGTAATCGAGTCGATCTCTCTACACTTTAAAAATACTGAAATGTTTTTATATGGGCATACATTGCTATAAACTTAAAATATATTGTTTTATGTTTTTATACTTATAATCAATGTTTGTAAATTAGTAGTTTTATGTTTCTCCATCGTTTTTAATTTGTCATTCGCAATGTTTCATGGGACTGTAGTTCTTTCCCTCTCTAAAAGTACACAGTCTTGTACCTTTGTCCGATTTTCAAAACCTTTTTTGCTTCAAATCAAAGTTTGTAGTGTTATGATTCACCTCGTAGCTGGTTGGCTTGGTTCATGGCTTATAACTCTTTAATGAAGACTATTTTAAAAAATGAATAAAAAAACAAATACTTCCGGAACCAGCACCGTTGAACAATGGGATTGGCACTGTTGCACTCTATTTACAGTTGCATTTTTGCTTTTTCCACTGAGGGCTTTTGGACAACTTCTAAAAAGACAGCTTTAATATCGTAAACAACTAGTGCATAGAGGTAAGCAAAAAGCCTGTGAAATGTGTTTGGCCTGATGCTTCCTGACTCTTTCACTTTATCAGTAGCTATGGCCTGTCCAGCCCCACTCGTCCTCCATTCCCTCCTTTATCAGTCACTTCTTCTCAGGGGTGGTCAGACTCACCAGCAAACATTCGATCTAACTATGCGGCACTGCTGCTACTACTGCCTGACACTGATCGAGCCCTGAGAAGATTTGTGAGCGAGTGGAGGAGCGACAGCTGGAGAAGATGCTGAAAAAATTGAAAAAAGAGAGCTGGAAAAGGAATATTTGGAGACCTTGTTACCAGGAGAAGGACATCATAGGGCAAGGGAGGGAAAACAAATAGTAAACTAGATCTGTGACATTATCTGAAGAAAACATTGCTAGAGTATTGCTGTGTAATTGATAAGAGGTTCTGGGTGGTTGTTAATGTGTTTATTTTCATCCATTCCTATGTAGCTCTGTATCATATTTCTCTGTGATTTTATGGTCCCTAGATAAGGTTTGCGGCCCTCGTTTTTTAAATCATTAAAAGTAATACTCTAAATAAAGCTAGATAAGTAAATAAAGCAGAAAGATATATCACAGAGAGAGAGACAGCACGAAACAAGTGTTAATTACATTATCCTCTCACTTTGGAAGTCTGATAGAATTAAATTAGGCCAGGCAGCTGTCACCTGTTGGCTGATTTGCGGATGATATTGCTGACGTGATTTGATGCTTGATGATTTTACAGCAATCTACATCTGATAGAGTACTGCCTCTGTAAAAAAAACAATTCGGCATCTATGCCTGTTGTTTCTCAAATCTGAATGCCAGCCCCCTCAAAGTTGCATTTTCATGCCTTATTAAACACAGTATGCTAACGAGAGAAATAACTCATCAAGAGGATTTGGAATGGCAGAAAGGAGAAGGAAAAAATAAGCGTTTGAATGATGCATGATTCAGTTTGATTTGTGATGGTCATTGAATGTCAGAAATGACAGAGATGAGATCACAGTGAGAATGTCTCAAGTTTCTCATTGACAAGATTAAAAGGAGACTTTTGCTCAAAGTTGGCATAAAATGGAAGTTGTGATTTTTTTGTGACATATATGTGAGTGAAACAGCTTCTTAAATAAGAAAACAATTGTAGGGCGGGACTTGATTTTGTCCATTGGGAATTGATTGGATGGTTGTGGTTTTCTATTGGTGAATCTCATGTGAGTGACAGGTTGCCCCGCCCTCGCGAAAGTAAACGGTTAGTTCTTGTCCTTGATTCTGGTTGGTCAATAGCTGTATTTTATTCACGATAAAACACGGCTATGACCACTTCACCCAACGGTTCTGTGTATCACTACATCCTTAGCAACCACTCTTAGCAACGTAAACTATATGTTCTCAATTGATATTGTTCACTGAAGCTTACTGTATTATGTAGAAGAGTATTTTGAGAAAGAGATCGAGTGAGCGAGTTTATTACCTGCATTTAGCATTTTCCTTTAGGTCAGTCCTATGTTCATAATAAAAAATCTGTTTAAATGTCCGATGTATTATCTTGTCCTTTTAACAGTTAAGGGGTTTTCCCTTGACTGACAGCACTAGTCAAAGCATTTGTCAGTTGCATCTTGTTCTGTGTTCACAACAATTCAGTCTTTTCAATGTAAAAGTCTTCGCTATTGACTGACACACTCATAAAGACAGACTTTGCTGCCATCTAATGGTGTAATAATGTAACTTCTGTTGCTGTTCACAGTCAGAGACTACTTTTTTCTGGCGGAAGGAAGTCTTTTAGCAACAATTTATGTCATTAAAGTTGCATTGATACATATTTTTGGTGGTAACCGTTTTATAAAAGCAATAAGGTACTCGAGGCTAGTGCTGTATCGTGAATAAGTCATGGCTGAAGGAGTTGCCCTTATTCACGATACAGCACAGCCTCTCGTACCTTATTGCTTACATAAATACTGTAATATTCCATAAAACAAGAATTTTTCATTTTTTATTTCATGGTGACTTTAGGATATTTCTTCTGATAAAAAAAATAATCAATTAACCTTTTAATTAGTTTGAGAAGTATATTTCGTTACCATTGATATATTTGTAATGTTTAGTTGTTCTTGAAAATCATATACACACAAATGCATGTATCCAAGCACAAACCCACAAGATGTCTTGTTTTTTTCCTCTCTTACACAACCAATCAAAAAAAGACAGGAAATTACCCTTCACCTAAAGCCACTTCTGTTTTGTAAACAACAACAACACTATCTGTCCTGTGTTGCTCATGATGGAGTGCTCCTTAATACACGTGTGTCTTCGTGTATAGCTGTCTGTCTGGCAGTAAGTGTTACACACGTGTGTGTTTGTGGGGGCCTCTGGATTGAAGCTCCTATCTCTGGTGTGCAGCTGTGAAGCAGGTCATAGGGACACATCTCCAGCCTGTAAATATAGCACACACACGTACACGCACAAGCACTGCCAAACCAGATTAACACCCAAATAAATCACCTTCAGAGATGCTCTACTGAACATAAAGTAGAGGATCAGGCTAGAAAAAACCCTCTCTGTACTGTCCTCACCATCACGGCTCGCTTCTTTATCTCCTCTTAGTTAGTAGTGCATTTTGATAAGTTAAGTTTGGTTATGAGATGTTTCATTTGTGTTAAAAGTGTGTGGCTATTTGTCATATTGCAGATGTGCAGGGACAATCTCTCTAGAGCAAGTAAAGTTTAAATGGTCTATTCAGTGGTTATGTTAGTAGCCTTCCAGCAGTGGTGTGTGATGGTGTTTTAAAATGAGAAGGCTCACTAAAACCCCTCCGGAGTCATTTCAAGTTTGATTTTGACGTGACATAAAGCGGTGATATCTAAGTGACAGTTGTTTACTTACTTTTTATGTAGACAGTTGTTTACTTACTTTTTAAGTAGTCTTCCCATTAACGCCGTCTTCATTCAGGCAGATTCATCGAGAATGCGCACGAAAACAAGAGGCGGGATTTATCGCACGAACCAATCATGTCCAACCATAACCGATCATATCCAATCATAGCGCGATGGAGGCACTGCCTCCTCTCACGTGACTTTCTCCCATTCATTCTCAATTACCCCCCACCAAACCCACCGCACGCTTTAGGGGTTCTGTTTTATTTCTATGTGATCAAGGGAGGGACAAGAGACGTAGACTCCCCGCTGTAACTTTACCTGTAGGTGTCTCTGTTGGACAGTGTTTCTTTAGAAAAACGACGAATGACTTTTACACTTTTTACACTGCGTTGTTTTATTTTTGTAATATCGATTATTTTCTCATCCAGTTTTTTTTAAGGAGGCACTGCCTCCTCAGAGGAAACGCCCCTGCCTTCCAGTATGTGGTTTACTCATGCATGGATCAGACCATAGATTGTAAAAAAGATGGATGATGCACCTTCACTCTCTTCTATTGTAGTAACTGAAGCCGTCAGTCTCGAGTCTGCGCATAGTGAACTTGGAGCCCGAGTCTGCGCAGTAGTGAGCACGAAGTGGAGGCGCGATATCAGGGTCGGTTGATAAAGCAGAATAACTCATTATGTTGCTGTGAAATAAACAGTTCTGGAAATGTAGAAATTAAAGTTAAAGCTCCAATCTCCTCCCAAAGATCCAGAAAAAAGTCTGTTGGTGCTTCAGTTGGTACTTTGTTCAGAGAAGCTCTCAATCTCAGCTGTCAGTCATGACGTCAAAACCTGTGTTTTTATGGCATCACATAACTAAATAAAAACAAACTTATTTAAAGAACAAACACTTTAACTAACATCAGCATGATAAAAAACTGCCTAAAATGACAGAAACCGTTTTTGGAAAAAAAAAAAGAATTTTTTGATGTGTAATTTGACTTTTTGAATTTATGACCTGTACTGCATCCAGCCACCTGGGGGCGATCGAGATGCTTTGGCTTCACTTTTCAGGACTCGTGTGGCACGCTTGGATCAGACCTGTAAAAATTGTAGTGTAACCTTTAGATCACCATTCCCCATATGAGCTCCATGTGACAAAATGTGGCAAATAGTGAGAAAACTAAACAAAAAAAAAAAAAAAAAATTGTCATTCCTATTCCTGTTTTAATGTAGCCATGATATATTTATATTGGATAAAATATAAAATAATTTTATAATACAATATTTAAAATATATATATAATTTAAAATAATTTCTTTACTGTAGTTTGAGCAGATGTCTGTTTTTGTCATGTCTCCTTATGAAACTTATAAAAAGGGCAATTTTTAAATATCTCCCCCCCTTCTCTTATCAAAATGATACAAACACAACATGTTTTCCTTGGAAATATTTTTAACTGGTAATCAATTTCCATTTTTCTCTCTGTGTCCTCAGTATCACTTTTAATCATGTTAGTTGTTTGTAATATCCCTTTAAGGGCGATGTATGTAATTTTTTCGACTGTACTAAAGCATAAAATACCATAATATGTTTGCAATACAGCCAGTTATTCTACTTTGAAATATGCGTTCCATGTCAGAATGTCTCTTTTTGTTTGGGTCTGTGTGATTCTGCCCACTGCCAATTTACCTAGGTAGCCAGTTGGCGGAAAATACAACGTATTATAGCCATGAAAGCATGTAAACGAACTGAGTCCGAGATCGACAATTTTACCTGACCTAAAAAGCCTTGGCAATAAAAACAATGCAAACGTATACATTAGTTGATCAGCTTACAGTGTAAGGCTCGTTGCTTCCCATTGTCAATTGCGCACGTTCCTGTTGCGTGTCCTCAATCTGGCAACCCGTGTGAGCGTCGAGTCTGAGGAGGAGGAACAACTCTCTCCAATATTTTGAATTCTGACTGCAGTAACCATTTCAAACGTTAGCTATCCATATTACACACTACACCTTTAACAAAAAGTAATATCCTTAATGACGTCATCCTCGAGGAAGTGACATAATTTAGGAGGGAAGTCAAAAGTTTTTTTTTTTTTTTTTTCATTCTCATTCCCCCAGTGAGCAGTGGTTAACTTGACCAAGTTACAATTAATACATTTTAAAGTCCAGAAGAACATCCCAATGTCTTGTAACAAAGTGGATTTATTCATTCCAAATAATGTGGGTGCTTTTGTGCAGTTAAGCAGCATGTTTGGCAAATTTCACTTTTTGCCACGCTCATGGTGTGCTTCATGTTTTCTCATTCATTGTTTTTCTTCACAAATCCGCCATGAATTTAAAGCCCATGTAAATGCCGCAGCTTGTGTATGAGAGTTAAGAAATGTTTCGGAGGAATTTCGAACACCACTTACTGGTGTAATTACATTTTCTGCTTGTGTAATAGTAAGACTTTGCATTTGAGTTCAGTATTCTTGGCTAAAACCTGTGCCTTGCATGATTGCAATTTTCTAAAATGGCTGATTAGCATATATACAGTAACATAAAAACATCCACAGTGTCTTTGAAAGAGGCCCTTTATGTTATACGGGAACCAGAATGTGACAGAACCCATATTTTAAACCTGTTCCATGTCAGAATAGAAGTATAATACTTTTTTTTTTTTTTGTCGCCACAAAGTGTCGCGATGGTTTGCCTTGCCTAGATGTCAGAACTACTCTACTATGTGGGCAAATGCATCTTTCTTTTTCATGACCATAGCTGGAAAGTATATACAATTTGCACCAAACTTCTAGAATTCAGTATAGTGTGCTCTTGCTACTTATTTTTAACTGTAATGGAGACCTAGAACATTACAATTTAATACAGGGTCACATCATTTTCAGACTCAAACTTCATATGTCTAATTCAGCTAATTACTGCACCAAAATTACATTTCGGCCATGCACAACTGATCACTTGGCTCTCTTTGAGTAAAGATTTTTAATTTTCAACTCATTTTCATGGTCGAGAGGTTAGTTAGTGAATGCGCTGCGTCCAACTGATAAATTATGCTTTTCTAAATTAGATGTTTTAAAAATTGCTTTAGGAAAATAGGCTCTTATTTCATACCCGAGCACAGATGGTGTCAACCAGAATGAGAACTGGAAAATAAAATAGCTGACAATGGAATTAAATATGCTACACAGAGAGCCAGTATTCAGCAGCTGTAATTGTCTGATTATACTGTATGATTCATTACAAAATACTGCACTCCTTTTATTGCATTTCCTCTAGGTGAATATTTACAATTATTACTATTACTATTATTAGATAATATTTATAGAAAAGCCATATTTGCTTATAAGAAGAGAATATTGCTCACCATTATTTTACATGACATTTTGAGATCTGCCTTACTGTAGCAGCATCATCACTCAGTGATAGTGCCAGATGGAAAACCATGGTAATTTTATCTTTAAAAGTCAGTCATTATTTTGCCATTCTGTTTTTGTAAGCTTTCAAAGAACACCATGGTATGAATATCAGTATAATAATACAATGGTATTTGTGTGCAAGGTAGCATCTCAAGCACTTACAGTAGTTCAGTACTGTAGTGGTACCATGGTACAGTGATGATATCATATGGTGATATACTGTATAAAACACTGTACTTCAGTACAATGAGTACTGTATTCATGCACCATGGTATTTGATTGATACATGATACAGATACAAGGTACAAGATACAGTTGATGTTTATACCACTGTAGCTTGAATTCTATGCACCAAGGTACAGCATTAAAAAGAATTTGATGTTACTATAGTTTATGTATGAAATAATACAAAGTATTACTATTGTACCAATGTCAAAACATGGTACTAAAGTAACTATGATGCAGCAAAATGCATCCTCACTTTCAGCAGAATGAATGTGTTTCTAAATGCACTGCGTTATTTTCAGACAGATTGCTTTTCTTGAGGCTTCTGATCATTTGGAGGCAATAAGATGCTCAGCTCAGGTGAGGCTGCAGTGGGGAGAAACAATCAAAATAAAGTGAGAAATTTAGCATGGATTGGATACCACAAATTCCTTTTTTGTTTGTAAAACAAATGCTGATATCACAGTATTAAAAAGGCATTGAGGTTTAACACGATTTGTGGTTTAAAAATGAAATAAAGCCCAAGCGAGCGCAGCTTTATTGCAGAGAGAGGAAATTGTGCTCCCCTATCCCCTCGCAGTTCATTTGCAGTCATTCTCCACAAAATCAATTTTCAATTTCCTCCATAGGAAAGCACCTTGCTGCACGCGGCAACAACCATGCTATTTATGCTTCATTAGCCTAGCCCTACATTAGTTTTCTTTTTTGTGTAGATTGTGTACTTTAAAAGCAATTTTGACATTTTTCACAGCTACGTGACATTACTTAAGCTAATGTCCACTGGGTGATGTTTCACATGGGTTCTGAATTTCACTTAGTGCCAAGGCAACTTTAGCTAATGTTTTAGCCTAGAGTGCAATACAAGCATTTACTGCTAACTGTGTTCTGTGTCTTTAGTAGAGGTGTTTATTGGATGTGAGTATCAATGACATGACATGAATTGTTATAAACGAATGCGTATTTGAGTCTAACATAAGCATGCAAATAAACATGGTAGATAAGCAGCTAAGACTTAGAAGATGCTTTTATTGAAGTGACTTGCAACATACTTATTAAAGGGTGTAGTTACAAGGGCTAACTGGACCTTGCTAACCAACCAAACCTTGACCTCCTGCTTGGACTGATTTTATTAAAAAAAGAAAGAAAGATAGTCACAACTAATGCTCAAATGGAAAAGGTGTTTTACTTAGCATGCCGCATTTTAAATATTTAACACTGAATTGCAATTATGGAAAAAAGGTGAATTCCTCGGATCTTTTTGTCCTTTGACACTCTGTCAAGTCTGCTTTTGGTAATTGCTCTGAAATAGATGGAAAAATGCTGGAAGACATTTGGTTTTCAGGAGGAAATTGAGAGTCTTTCTTTCTTTCATTCTGAGATGCTGAAACGGCAAGAACAAAAATGCACAGATGAGCCCTGATGGTCTATTCAAGTGGGAACATGAAATGGCTTAAAAAAGACTATATTTCTGGAAAAGACAGTAGTCTATTGGTATAAAGTTGAATCATGTAAGTGCTGTGTTTTGAATTTGGGCTTATTTGAATCAAATTAATGACGGCATGCTGATTAATTGCATATGTAAATATTTGCAGAGGAAACAATGACATTAATTCAACAAGATTACATTATTGTGGCAGATGCATTAAAAACAGAAGTCAATTTACTGTTGTTTGTTTCCATATCTATTGTCAGTATAATTTTTTCCTCAGAAGTTGCCCTTTTGTCCATGTGTTGTATATTGAAGTGCATTTCCTCTCAAAAGTGTGGATTTTGTGACCTGAACTGACAGGAAAACCATCTAGCGTTCATTAAATCTGACAGAAATAAATAAGCAAGTAAGTAAACAAATAAATACATACATGCATACATACATACAAATAAAACATGACAGAAAATGTTCAATACAAGGTTGTCTGCTGTAAATGAAAGAAATTTTCTGTAAATAATAAGAGATGCATGCACCGCCTGCTGCGTTCATTTCTGTATGCTCTCTTTTTTCATTATTTTTATAGAAATAAGTTGGTCTCTTTGAGCAGAACCTCTAGGAACAGTTCCTTCCTCATTCAGGCTCCGCTGGTACCAGTTTGCTGTAGATAGAGCCAGCTTATGGCAAGAAAGAGAGACAGAAGACAACAAAAGAGAAGTTCTTAATCCAGGGAAAGCCTGTTGTATTGCTTTGGAGTGGAACAGAGTGAGACATTTTTGGCACATTCTGGGGAGACGTTGCTACATTCTCAGACCCTGACTAAAATAAGACTGCTGAGGTAGTGAAAGAGATGTTTTGAGGCTCTATCAACATTTGTGGCAGAAAATTTTGATGATCATGGACACAAATTTTGCATTTTGTCCCTAAGATCTTTCTTTAAAAAAATAAAAAATTGTAGTTTCAATAATGCACTCAGAAGTAAAAACAAGGTTACAGAAGCATAAATATGGAGCTCTTTTTGTTTTTGTTTTTGTTTTTTTGTCAACACTTGAACTACTTCTTAAACAAGTAACTTGCTTCTTAACTGGTTTTAAATCAGGGCTCGATCTTCTTTTTATTCTGTTTTTTTGTTTTACATAAAGAACTACATAAAGAAGTTTTTAAACGATCGTTCAAGGTTCATCTATCCATCCATCCATCCATCCATCCATCCATCCATCCATCCATCCATCTTTTGTCTCTCACTCTTTCTAGCTCCTCTTTATCTAAAGGGAATTATATTCAAATTCACCCACCCGATATCTAAAGAGCACAGCCTGTTTAGTTAAAGCAAAGTGCCTTTGTTAGAGTCTCAAAAGCCACTGAATGGCTAAGCTCAATAATTCAATTTGATAGATTTGTGATTCACTGGTACAATTAAACCCAGGTGATGTGCGCGACTAAAGATCCCAGCCTTTGTGAGCGTTTTGAAATGAAGAGGATCAGAGAGACGCAGGCTGATCTTGGACCTGTCAGCCCAGCTATGCCATCAGCATTTATCTTTAATGGGCTCTCGCTGACACGGGTCCTGTCAGATCTGACTTCTCAGCTCGGTATTAGCTCAGCCACACTGTTTCAAAGAGAAGCAGGACCTGGAGTGTTTGATCAGGCCTGTCAGGCTGTCGGTACACAAGCGTTGCAGAGCTAGACCTGAAACGAGTTCAGAGGATGTGAGGGCAGATAGACCTCCACAAGCATCATACCATAATGGGCATCCCTACATTTACTTGTTTTACCTGTCATACCTGTAGTTTTACAGTATATGACTATTCTAGCATCTAGTTTTTGACAATGTATTTAGTAAAGACTTCATTGAGAAACACTATACTATTCTATAATAAAATATTTAGAATTATTTTGTATTTATATTTTGTATGTAATAATATGTATGTATATTTATGTAATATATATATATATATGTATTTGTTTGTGTATTTTCCTTGCAAAACTGTTTATTTGAGCAGGATATATGCATACATTTCAATGGACAAAGATGCGTGTGTTATTGTTGTTACACTTTTGTAGTCATACGTTTTGTTTTTCGATAAAATATTCTTTAAATATAGTCAATATTTCAGCACATCAGTAATTTATTTTAGTCAATTTTACTAAAAGGGCATCTAATTTGAGTCAACAAAAATAATATTTCAGTTGATGAGAAATTAATTAATTGCAAAATTAAACCAAATATTGAAAATTTTTATATATTTATTTAAAATATTTAAATATTTGAGCTGGTAGATAACTACCAACTGTCCTATGTTAACAAGACTAATCTTCACATCACCCAAGGGGTCAAGGTTTGGCTGGTTAGCAATGGGCCTTTTAGCCCCTGCTGGACCTTTAAAGAGGACATCGGATGCCAATTTTCCACAAGTTAGTATTATTCTTTAGTATTATTCTTCATGAAAAGTCTATAACTTACTTTGATTAAAATTTCTGAATGGTTGTGTAAAAAAAAAAAACCTTTTTACCTGTTCACAGCGAACCGTTTCGGTGCATGTCCCTTTAAATGATAATGAGCTGCTGTTCACCCCACCCCTTTCTTCCCTGGGCGGGCTGTAAACACTATTTGGCAGGTATTGCATTGAACTCACCGTTCTTATTTATGCAGTTATAAATGCTCAGAAACGATTAAAATACATTTGAAAATTACTTGTCAGTCATTAACTAACACCTTTATAAACCTTACTGTAGTGGTACCATGTTATCTTTACATACAATGTACACAGTTTGTAATAAGACAATCGCCTTAATGCATTGTTCATTATAAACGTGCAGTTATGAATTATTTTGATAATGAACAAGCTGTGATGTCACATTTGCAGTGCTTTGTTGTGTGTGTGTGAGGCGCCGGCGCGATCAAACAGCAGTCTTTATAAGGGACTTGCCTCACGGTTCGTGGCCAGGTCAGATTACGTCAGAATTTGTTGTCGTTTGTTGGAAAATCAGACCACACTGCTCAGATATTCCCCGACCCAACAAACGCCGATTAAACATGTTCAGTCGGGTGAAAACAAACTCCAACCAACGGCAACAGACGCCGACAGGGGTATCACACCAGCTGCGTCTACTTTCGGAAGCTGCGTCCTGATCCAACAAGCTCCAACAGACGTGTTTGTTGGTATTTATCTGTGCGGTGTGAACTGGCCTTTAACGTTAGCTTGTTTGTCGTGGAACTTGCTAACCAGCACATTATTAGGAAAGGCGATTTGCAAAAAATTCAGTAAAAAAATCTATAACATTACTTACGTCTTCTGGAGGTACTGATCCATCCTTCAGGAACTTTTTAGCAACAAGATTCCCTTCAAAAACAAAATTAATCCACTGCGTCTTCAGCGGCTCAGATGGCGAGAGTAAAGGACGACTGCTATATTCATTCTTATATCCAATTGCTTAGGAGACATTCTTGTGTACACCTGCGCGGCGTCGACTGTCTGTTTACAGCTCACTCAGGGCGTGTTTATGCTAAAATGGCAGTGTCCGTCAAGAGTCGTGGGAGGGGCCTGTGCAAATTTACGTCACTTTGCCAGGAATCTGTGAACGGCTTGATCTGACAAAGTGCTTATGATTTGTGGGGATTAAAAAAAAGCACTGGGTGGATTTTTATCACTATAGGGTGGTTGTGTAGACACATTGCCAACACACATTTATGTCCAAACACCATGCAAAAGTGAATTTTGCATCAGATGTCCCCTTTAAAGGGTTAGTTCACCCAAAAATGAAAATTATCCCATTATTTACTACAATTTTTAATGTTTTGGAAATTGTAATGATACGTATCGTGTTTTAGAATTATTCCAGAACTTCTGCAAACATTACGGTGTCACATAAACCTGTAATCACACACCCATCTCTGTTTGAAATCCATTAAAGAACAAAAGCAAATGGTTAAACCATTAACTTCGGTAATGGAACATAAACCTCACAAATGCTCCCTGTATCTAACTCGATTCCTAGGAGCTGGTGTGTTGAATAGTTTCCATGTTTGAAAATGCATTGTACAGCGCTTCCCAACACCTCAATAACTGCAATCTTGCAAATTGCATCCAAAACGATTCTCTATGGATGGTGTTTCTTCTTGCAAATCCGTTCAATCAGCGAAGCCTTTAGCCTACTGTCTTTATAGAATACTAATGAAACTCAGCTTGTTATCATATAAATAAGAAACACAATGGGGACAAATCATAGGTGTTTGTCTATACAGCGCACTGCAACAATCCACTCGCAGGTGAAGACGTTAAAAACATCATGCTGCATGTTCTTTTGCTGCATAATCACATCCTCCTTCATTTCTTACTGCTCAGACAGTGGTCGGTGCTTCTGCAAGCTGATAAATATTTTGTTATGAAACGAAAAGTTCAGGAACTTGGTAAAATAATCATTGATGTGCTGCAAAAAGTGAGAGATGCCTGTCTCATGAAAATACATAAACCCATCACATCTGTTCTCCCAAGGATAAACTTGTCTTATAGTGCCTGGGAGAATTGATGGTTTTCAAGCTGCCTTACCTGCATAAATCCTATCTGACATTCATAATTTATTATTTAAAACCTCACAGTTACAATTACAGCCTGTATAATGCAGCTCTAAAAGTCTGCGATCTTTCCTCAAAGCTGTTGAAATGAGGTAGATGTTAACATCCAACGGTGTTGGGGAAAATATTTCAAAATATGCCCAGCTTCCCAAGCTACTCATACTTTAAAGAACTTAAACTCAAACTACGCATTTGAAAAAGCGGTTAGATATACTACAAGCTACTAAAGAAACATTATTGGCTAGATTTACGCTATTTAGGGGAGAAGTATCCAAACCCGAATGACTATCTTTCTTCTGTGGAGCAAAAGATGTCTTTTCCCTTAGCTTTGTGTGAAGAACAGACTGAAATTTTCATTTTTCATCAGCAATCTTCCCCTCAGTGTGCTGTTAACTCAAGAACTGCTGCGACTGGAATGAGTCAGTGAGTTAAAATCAAATGAATCTAAAGGAATCAATCAGTCCATTCATCAGCTGGTTAATTTAAAAGAACCAGCTTAAATGAATGATTCATTCACTGATCCAGTTCCAACTTGCTTCAGAAGACCTGTAGCATTTACCACAGGTTTGGAACAACATGATGTTGAGTAAATGATTACAGAATTATTTTGCTAAAAATATATATAAAATGACTCAAATGAATCTGTTGATTGTTTATGGACTGCTTGATTTACATGATCCATCTGAACACATGATTCACTAAATTTGAGAATATGACAGATTGAGAGTGTGGAGTGGAGTAATGTTAAATTATGTTTTAAAATATATTAAAATAGAAAGCAGTTATTTTAAATTCTAACACTGTTTCACAGTATTACTGCTTTTACTGTATTTTTGATCAAATAAATGCAGCTTTAAAGGCACAATATGTAGCTTTTCGCCGCTAGAGGTTGCTTATTCAAAACAAAGCCATAGCTTGATGGCACTTTGATTTCATGGAATCATGGGAGGTGTTGTCTTCACATCTACAGCCGTTGGAAAAAAATTTGACAGGACTCGGCCAGAAATCATATTTATGGGTGAGCTAGTGTGTTAAAGATTTATTAACATTACTGTAGTATGAAGCACGGTGTGGCTGAGAGCAGTGGAACGAGGCCGCTGGAGCCATTGCTAATGAGAGACGAGCACAACACACGGCTCGAGAGCAGTGAAGCTTTTATTATGCCGCAGACGAGCGCTTTCGCTTCTTCCGGTCATGCATATGTGGGGCAACATAGCGCTGTTTTATCATATAGATACATTTGTGTGTTGAAAGTTGTTATAGTGCTACTCTGCATTCGCTTGGCAGCTACTATGAGACACTTGTTGCACACTGCAGTAAGCTAGATCGATATTAGGCATGGTAAAACATGGTATTCACGGTACACAAGTACACAAATCAACAAAATATATAAAACTGTACTAGTGTTTTTTGGATATTTTAATCCAAAAATCTTACATAATCTTATATATTGTGCCTTTAATTGGTGAGCATAAGATTTTTTTTTTATTATTAAAAAAATCTTTTGAACAGTAGTGTCATTTAGTCATTTATGTCACTACATTTAGTTAGCAACTTTACGACCCTGACAGCCCCACTCGTCAGCTGATGTTCTTCTTGTTTTGTCTTCCACCCCTCTGGTTATACAGTCGATCTTCACTGCTGCTCTGGCAGTTCCCTTCATATTTATAACTTTCACAATTTCACCCCTTCACACAGAAACCAATAACAAATTCAGCAGGAGAAGCCCATGATTCAGTTCCCTTTAATATTGTCTTATTACCCACACCGCTGGGGTGTCAGTGCTTAGAGAGGGGGCGGCGCTCGTTCCCTGACCTGGTTTGATGAAGTCACAAAGGACAGTAGGTGGCGGCAACCTCAGTTACTCAATGACACTGTGATGAAACCCGACCCCAAAAAGCATCATCGACCGGCAGATTTAAATGACATCAGAGCAGCGAGACAGCAGGGCAGAAAGCTCGACGGACGCTCTGGTCATTTTTCAAGGGCAGCGAAGTGTGATGAGGAGAAGAGGTGTGAGAAATTGCAGTGCTAAGAACACAGGAGGGGAGGATGTAGACTCCAGCCTCAAGAGAAAAGACCCTCACCTCAGATTTTTTGTCACAATGAACTATATAGTTTAGATTCATGTGGAAGACTACTTACTAAAGCACCAAAATGGTTTAGGTGAGTAAGTAATGTACTAGCCAGTTTGAAAATAACATCTTAAAAAATATATGTGCCCTCATAATATTTAATCAAAATAACTTCCGCTTCCTGCTTGCATTCACATCTCTTCTCTGATGATGTGTTTACTGGTGTGAGGGCGGGGCAACCTGTCACTCACATGAGATCCACCAATAGTAAACCACAACCATCCAATCAATTCCCCATGGACAAAATCAAGTCCCGCCTACATTTGTACTTGTTTGAGAAGCCGTTTGTCAACTAATGCAACTTACATTTAATGCTGAATATAAGGGAATGCAAAGCAGCTTTTCCTAAGCAGCTAACAACATTAGGCTGGTTTATCATGTATTTTGTTTCATAAATATCCACCATAAATAGTGTGGCACTTTCATATTGGTTAAATCTGAGTTAAAAATCTTAATCTTAAGAATTGATTTTGGTAATTGAAATAATAAAAATAAAAATAAAATAAAAAATAATATAAAATATATATATATATATATATATATATATATATATAAAATATAAATATTAGATAAAAACCTAAAAAGCCTTGGCAACTAACTGAAATAAGTTTAAGTACACTCAAAAAATATTTAAGCCTATTTTAGAATTTACGAATTTCAATTGTATAGTAAAATTCCATCAAATTGAAATGAATAATCCTTATATATTATTCATATTATGACTTGATCATTTTAAATGAGTAAGAAAAACCAGAGCTTAAGGTGGTAGTTCATTCTGAGAAGCTCACAGGATGCGCTACCACTCTTTTTACATCCTTTACTGAGGTTTTTACATCCTTTATTAAGGTGGTAGTTCGTTCTGAGAGGTGTTTAGAGCTGACAGGATGCGCTACCACTCTTTTTACATCCTTCATTGAGGTTTTTACATCCTTTATTAAGGTGGTAAATCTTAATGGAACAAGTTAATGGACCATTTCAGTTTTGTGATTCGTATTCATAAATTTAAACATATATTGATATTTGTTTTATTTATGAATATGAATCTCAGATGGTCCATTAAGATTATGCATAATGTTTTATTAAGCTGTAGTTTCTTTTACTCATTTAAAATTCTTAATTCATAACATGAATCAATTCAATTTGATGGAACTTTACTATAAAATTTACATTTGTAAGCTAAATAGAACTATTTAAACTAAATATGATAAAAAGAAATTAACCACATAAAATTACTAAAATTTAAACTTAAATTAAATGAAAACTGAAAACATAAAAAATAAAAGCTAATTGAAAACAACTAATTTAATAATTCAACTAAATCAATAGCTTTCTTTATGGCATGAGGGAATCAAATCAAAATCATACTAACTGTTAGTGTCAGTGATTGTCACACATCTTCTCACTGGAAAATGGTTTATATTCAGTTTTCATATTTCTATTCTTCCATGTGGTGTTTCAATACAAAAATATGATGAACTTTGTTTTAGTGCAAGATCCCACGAAGATTAAGTGCAAATGCGCAAAAGAAAACCGGGCGGAATAATTCCTTTTTCATATGGAAAACAATATGTGTGATGAGTAATGTACAGTCATCTAGTCATTATCACAAAATAAACCCCAGCAGAGAGATCTTGCTGACTACAACCCACTTATCACATGGCTACTTATCAAATAAGTAAACAAATGCTCATTAATTATTAATGTGGAGTTAAAATGACTTCAATATGTGAGAGGAAAGAGACTGTGGAGTGATACGAGAGACATGCTATGGAGGAAACCAAATATACAATCTAATAAAATATGTATTCAATGAAATAATGCAAAATTCAGTTTCATCCCCTCTTTAGGTCACTGTAAAATGATGAGTGTGTGAAGTGCTGTAATTGGATCTTTTTAGAGACCTTTCGCAGGACTCATGCACCATACAATTTAATCTAGTCACTTTGCAACCGTCAGCCCTTCAACACAAACATTTCATCAACGGTTTTTGGAGCGCCACAAAACAAGCCACGTGTATTTACACAATTAAATTAGCACGTCCGTCTTCAAGAGGCAATTACTTTGGGAATGGTAATGCCTGGCAAAATTGTTGCCTAATCATAGAAGATGCATCACGACTCGCATCAGACGCTGACCTTCACAGTCGGCTTGCGCGACAAAATTAATCACAAAAGATTGTGTTCAAAGAAAATTGCTATCTTGTGGCACATGCAATTATTGTGTTGCAGAACCATTATCAGAGTGACCTTATACAACACGGCAAAATGCTGCTCTTGTCGCCTTTTATTGGAGGTGTGAAAAGCTCGCCGGAGCCACTGTGTAATTGTATGTATGCTTATACAACGTGGCACTTACACACCGGACCAAAGAGTGTATATCAGGGAAGCATAAACCTTTGGCAATTTTGCCAAATTACATTGTGCTTTTTGTCATCTAACCCCTGTGATTGGCCCTGTTAGAGGAATAGCAAATAATGACAGAAATGTACTGAGAAATGATACTATTAGAGGGTATCTGGGCCGTGCTGTTTCGAGTTATCTTGGCTGTCTGAGGAAGAGGGATTGGAGTTTGGCTTTGATTTGTCTGGACATGTGATTGGCCATCAGACCTGGTCCAGCTGTCTCTTTAGTTGTTATGTGTATAATGTGGGTTCAAGCCAAGGTGGTGTTGCCCAGAGGCTTTAATAATATGATGATCATCATCATCATCTTTGTTCTGCAGTGAGCTGGAAACAAGAACATTGGCTTTGCCACAGCGATTGTCTGTATTATTTAGAGCCAGTTTTGTCTTTTCCAATCATCTTATGCAGTATTATCCAGTGCTGGAAAAGCAAAAGTTTGGAGTCTGTAGGATGTTTTTTTAAAGAAGTCCTTTATGCTTTATACCCGGGATGCATTTATTGGTTCAAAAATTATGGTAAAAACAGTAATGTAACGAGATTTCAATATGTTTTGTTCTTTTACAAGATGTTAATAACAATTGGATTTGTTCCATTACGAGATTTCAGTGATGGTCGGTTTTATTCCTTTGATTTTTTACAAGATTTCAAATACAATCTTTTTTTTTTTTTCGATACGAGATTTCAACGATTGTTGGTTTTGTTCTGTTACGAAATTTCAATGATGGTCGATTTTTTTCTGTTAGGAGATTTCAGTGATGGCTGGTTTTGTTTGATTACGAGATTACAATGCCGGTAATTTTTTCCCTCACAAAATTTCAATGACAGTCAGTTTTGTTTTGTTACGAGATTTCAAAGGTCGGTTTTGTTCGGTTATGAGATCTCAATGACGGTAGGTTTTCAGTGTCAGTCGATTTTGTTCTTTTACGAGACTTCAAAGACAGTCGGTTTTGTTTCGTTACAAGATTGTGACAAGATTGTGACAATCACGTTTGTTCCCTTGTCAATCAGTTTTGTTCTGTTATGAGATTTCAATACAGTAAGTTTTGTTGTTTTATGAGATGTTAATGAAAGTTGGTTTTGTTCCATTACGAACTTTCAGTGATGGTCGGTTTTATCCGATTACGAGATTTCAATGATGTCTGTTTTGTTTTGTTACAAGATTGCAATGACGGTCGGTTTTGTTCTTTTGTTCTTTTACAAGATTTCACAGACAGTCGGTTTTGTTTCATTACGAGATTTGAATGATGGTCGGTTTTATTCAGTTACGAGATTTTGGTGACGGCCGGTTTTGTTCTCTTACGAGATTTCAATGACAGTCGTTTTTTTGTTGTCAATCAGTTTTGTTCTGTTATGAGATTTCAATACAGTAAGTTTTGTTGTTTTACGAGATGTTAATGACAGTTGGTTTTGTTCCATTACAAACTTTCAGTGATGGTCGGTTTTATCCGATTACGAGATTTCAGTGACGTCTGTTTTGTTTCGTTACAAGATTGCAATGACGATCGGTTTTGTTCTTTTGTTCTTTTACGAGATTTCACAGACTGTCAGTTTTATTCAGTTAAGAGATTGACGAGATGTCAATGACAGTCAGTTTTGTTCTTAAATACTTACAAACATATGTTATTTATGTTAAAACATGGAAGATTATGATTGGCTTTTTGCTGAATGGTTTAGTAAATGCAGGTGTGCTTGTGTTATTGTTAACTAAATGTATAAAACGTATTATTGTTAAAATTCACAACATATAAAAGGTATAGTGCTATGTGTATGTACTACTTATATCAGTGTTCTCAAATTCAATTCTTGGAGAGCCACAGCTCTGCACAGTTTTGTTCCAACCCTAATCAAACACACCTGATCCAGCAAATCAAGGTCTCCAGGACTACCAGAAACTGTTTAGGACAGAAACAAGAAACAAGATTATTTTTCTTACCACATTGGCAGATAATTTTGCTTGTTTTAAGCAAAAACTCACTCCATTTTGATTTTTCTTCCCCCCTAGAATACAAGAAAAACATCATGTTATTTTACAGAATTTTTAGATATTTAGACTGGAAACAAAGCAAAAATACTAAATAAGAACATTTTTGTAATAATACATTTATGTTACAAACCCTAGGTTACTGCAACGCTCAAAAAAAAAAAAAAATAAGCATGCATCACAGCATGAATAAATTATACAGCTGAATTGTCCTATTATTTTCTTTAATTCTATTCTATTTTTTGCTGTGGTTTTTGTACTGTCTTTTAGTGGCTTTTTGTGATGATTTTGTGATCTGATTGTCAGAATATTTTGTTGTCACCATTGTTGAGATTCATACGCTGACTGCACATATTTGTGTTTGTGGGTGTAGTTCATTGTTTTCTGTTCATAGTTATTGTTTTCAATCTTTTAATTGATTTCTGCAACACAGTATGATCTCATATCGCAGTAAAA
This sequence comes from Elopichthys bambusa, assembly GCA_037101425.1. NCBI lineage: Eukaryota > Metazoa > Chordata > Actinopteri > Cypriniformes > Xenocyprididae > Elopichthys > Elopichthys bambusa. The sequence goes on along the minus strand of CM074440.1, from coordinate 4,700,012 downwards.
CAGGGTTTGTAAATTAATTGTATTAATGGTATAACACAATTATTATATTCAACATCATGACATCAGTGATTCAGACTATTTCATGACAATTATAAAACCATCAATAGCTAAAAATCATCATCTGATCTCATTTCTGTTTTCTTTGTAACTGCAAATGTGTTTTACAAACACACTGTCACAGCAGCCAGAGAAGACATTTCATTAGTGTTACAATTGTAGAATCATGAAAAATAGTTGAATATACAGTATATATTTTTCCTATAAATATGGGTTTTGACTTGGTTTGTGCCAAATTTGGTGTTATTACCAGGGATTTTAAGGCATGGTTGCTATATATATATATATATATATATATATATATATATATATATATATATATAGCAAAATTGCAATAGCCAGTGGTCGTAATGCATATACAGTGTAAGAGCAGGTTTGACATTTTGATATCTCTTGTGTTATTTTGTGCTCCATAGGGAATAAGTCATAGGGAAATGTTATGAGTGACAAAATAATTTGCATTGTCCAACTGAGCCGTCGTACATTGGAGCTCCGTTCCCAGGTCTGTGGATACATGACGAAATTTTGTTAGTTCAATATATCAAATACATAAAACTCAAAAAAGCACTGGTTTGCATCTACTTAAAGAGCTTTTACTTTACTTTCTTATCGCTCCTTCGTGTAGTTACTTCCCAACTCTAAAATCACCGAACACACAATAACATTTCCTTTGTACAGCTCTGTACTGTTTGAGAGTCATTTCCAACCCTTTTTTCCACTTTCTCTCTCTCTCACCTTCAGTCTACTGTACATGTCTCTGTTTTGCCCCTTGTGGTCTCTCCTTTCCCACCCTGCCTCAGTCTGCCACTCTCAGAAATCAATGGCGTCTGACTTTCTGAAATATCCCCCTCTCTCTGCTCTCCACGTAGCTCTGTGAGCACAGGGCCATTTCTAAATCCGCTGACCTCCACTTGTATCAGAATCCGCCACCATCTGCAAGGCCTGCAGCCTTCTCAGTCCTACAGTCGTGCACAGCCTACCTCAGAGCGTCTCCAAACAGCCCTGACTCTCTGCCAAGAGCCTCCGCCAACACCAAAGCCTGACAGACAGGGGCACCTCCCGTCTCTCTGACCACTTTCCCAGCTTTCAAGGTCGGAACGAGGGGAAAAATCTCTGTACTTGACCCAAATTGGTTGCAATCTTGTGCCACTCAGTGTAATGTTGCCATTATGTGCCAAATGGGTAACCTTTACAGATTAAATGTGGAAGTCCCAGTGGATGTCTGTTTCCTTGTTGCGAGCCCAGATTTAAAATTGAATTTGAAATGATTGACATTAAGGGATTGGCAGAAGAAGGATTCCAAATTGTCTTACAAATGACTCTGAACAGATTGTCATTCATAAAGGCAGACTAATGTATTCTAATGTAATCTACTTTATCATGGCCTTAACTGTAATGTCTAAAATGCATTTTCATATTGCTTTTTCTAAATCTATTAAGTATTAAACTTTGGGGTGTAACTCCTCCTACATTCTTCTCCAGAGATGAATGATGCTTAAATCATAAGCTAGAATATTAAAAGTAAACAAGCCCTCAGAACCCACTAGGATTGTGGGTATAAAGGTATAAATCTAACTGTTGTTATGATTTTGGTTACTGTACTGAATGACAGCTGATCATACAAACTCCATCATCGCTGGGGCATTTACTCCATTTAACTCAGCCTGCAGGTTTGTGTTAATGTCACAACCATTAGTTAATCATGCTGGATAAGGTTGCAGTGTGTGCCAGCCGGCCCTGCCCTTGTCTGATGCCATCATGTCAAGTTTTACAAAATATGAATGCAGAATATGTATATTTAGTATATTTTACAGTGAATATAGTAAAAATACAGTAAAAATATAGTCAAAAGTATAACATTGTGAAATATTATTACAATTCAAAATAACTTTTATATTTGAATATAGATTAAAATGTAATATATGCCTGTGATGCCAAAGTTGAATTTTTATTTTCACTACTCCAGTCTTCAGTGTCTCATTATCCTTCAGAAATCATTCTAATATGCTGGTTTGCTGCTCAAGAAACTTTTATCATTATCAATGTGGAAAACAGTTGTGCTGCTCAATATTTATATGGATACTGTGATACTTTTTTCCAGGATTCTTTGATGAATAGTTCAAAAGAACAAACTTTATTGGAAAGAGAAATCTGTTTGTTACATTATAAATATTACATGTCAGTGTTGGGGAAAGATACTTTTAAAAGTAATGCATTACATTATTGTGTTACCCCCCCTCAAATGCGTTACTTAGTTACTTTTTATGGAAAGTAATGCGTTACGTTACTTTTGTGTTACTTTTTCTCATCTGGGCTGGGCTATTTGTTTGTTGGTTTGTTTTTATAACAACATATAAGTTCTCCTTTTGGTAAATGTAAAGGCCCTTTCACACAAAAAGTGAAATGAATAAGCCTGGAGTAAATGCAAATACACGCCTTTACAGTAGAGGGCGCAGTTCAAACAAACAAGCCTTTCAGCTGTGCTGCCATTCTGGAATACAGAAGAATAGGATGCAGAAGTAAATGAGTAAATGTATGTTCACATTTAGTCTAGAATACCCATCATGTTCACACAGCGCACACAACGCTTACTCCCGATTTTTCTCAACATAAGGACAGGAGAACTGTGAGTCAATACATGGGAAAACAAAGTACTTATTTGAAAAAGTAATCTGATTACGTAACTCACGTTACATGTAATGCGTTACCCCCAACAATGTTAAATGTAAACATCATTACATTCACATTTTTATGAAATCTGAAGGGAAGCTGATCTTCCCATGCAGTCTTAAAGCAATTAACACTCTTGTTAAAGGTTCATTCAATTGTGATTATTTAGTATATTTTTCTTCATCTGTTCAAGCCTGTAATCTATAATTAAAGCAAGATAGTTCAAGCAAACGCAATTCCACATGTGATTTCTATGAGATCAAAGCGTCAATTTCTTGATTTTCCCAGCCTCCCCAAGCGGATCACGCAGCAGTGCAGTCCAATCTTCTGACAACCTTGGGTGTGCTTTACTTTGAATGATACCGCTGGCAGCAGCTCTCCATAGGTTCCTCACATATACCACAGGTGTGAAAAAATAATGTTTATAAACAGTGTTAATAATTTATCGGTGCTGACCTGCCTCGCAATGGCCTTGCTGCGAGAGGGGGATTAATAATTTGTGGATGTGAGAGAAAAAGCCCGCTGGCAGACAGAATTGACTGACAGACGCTATGAAGTGATCGCTGCATCAGACAGGCCGGAGTACCGGACCACTACAACCTTCTAGCGATGGACCGACCACCATTACAGCACCGCCCGTGGCTGGAGCGCTGCATTTTTAACCTCTTGTAGTTTCTCAAACCAACTGAGAAACCCTTGGAATACGATTGTCTCTAAAACACTTTGCTTTTTTTTTTTTTTTTTAATTTCAGTAAATAAAATTTGCAGTCTAAAGCCCGGGATACACTGCAAGATTGCCATCGTGAAACAATCGTGGCGATTTTTGTGATCTTGGCTCTTAATCGGTGATCCTATGTCATACAGTGAGAGTGGATCAAAGACGGACGTTTTCCCGGTCTTGCGACCAAAGATAGCCTACGATTATTTTCTGACAGTGTCAGAAATTCAGCATGATCATCGCACAGTGTGTTTGCTGCTATGACCTGCGTCTACTGACCAGCCAATAAAAATGCGACATTGCGCTAAAACTTAAAACTCAAGCTTCTTCTTTCGCCACTTCCTTTTTTTTCATTACATATAAAAACTACAACTGCTAAAGTGTGATTCAACATGGTCTTTTTGTTTACCACTGGCGCATGCTGATGACGTTTTTTTCTTCTATAGAAACTTGCATCGTAGCTCATGAGTCAACAGGTGTTATCATCGTACAGTCTACATGCATGTCGTACCCAAGTTTAATAGATCCAGTGTGATTTGTAATGATCTTATAGGATTGCTAAAATCATGCAGTGTATCCTGGGCTTTACAGGGAAGTAGCTACGTGAGTTTGAGCTACATCATTTCCTGTTTCCAATAAAGAGATAGTTCACCCAAAAATTCGAATTAAATTGTTATTTGTTCCAAACAAATCCAAAACAGTTGATCAACCCCATTGACTTCCATAGTATTTTTTTTTCCCATACTATGGAAGTCAATGGGGTTTTGTTACCAACATTCTTCAAAATATCTTCTTTTGTGTTCAGCAGAAGAAAGAAATTCATACAGGTTTGGAACAACTTGAGGGTGAGTAAATGATGACAGAATTTTCATTTTGGGATGAACTATCCCTTTAATTTGTCATTATTCACTGAAAATCATGGTTGAATGTATTTTGTATAGTAACTTTTTTGTCCTTTTCATTGCTTTTGGTAGCCACTGCTTTTTTTATTTTTCATTTTTTTAGAGGTGAGCTATTGCTTTAATTTGAATCAAGATGCGCTTGTTAGTCTTAGTGCAGTGAAATTAGAATTTAAGCATAGCATGCACCTCTTCATTTTAACGAGTAAAGCTTTTCCAGCTCATGAAGGAGCATAATTGCTGTGTTGTGTGTGAAATAGCAAGAAGAGTTATGTTTAGTCCTCAACACAACACACACTTCACCTATTAGCCCACACAACAGGCTAACAACACACTGATGTTTATTCAAGGATTACATCTCTTTACTGTGGCCAGAAACAAATTTGGTGCACATGTTCTTTTTTCATCCCAGTCAAAATGATTTTTTATTTTATTTTATTTATTTTTTTAAAGAAAAACAGCCCCTGCTGAGTCTTGTGGAAAATTACCTTGGTGTGAAAATTACCCAAACACTGTAAACCCAAATAAGTTGGGCTAACTCAAAAAATTTGAGGAAATCAGTTACATTCAATTTTTTGAGTTATGATGTTCCCAATTTTAAGTAAGCAGAACTTTCAAGTTTTGAGTTTGTAGTACTCATGCATGATAATTGCTCCTAACTTGAAGTACTGAGTTAGTTAACTCATACACTTTGATAGCAATTAACATAACATATTTAATTAATTTTTTATTTTGAGGTCTTCCAAATGAGTTCTTTATTTCACTGTAAATCCTAATAAAAAAATACAGAAAAAGCCAACTTGCTAATTTGCTAACATGATAACAATAGCATGGTATAACACTTACTGAATGAGTACAGCAACTTAAAACACGTAACTTCCCTGCTCTTAAACCAAGATGCATGCGCTACTTGTCACCATGATGGTAACCCTCCAAAAACCCACATTAACAGAAACTCTTATAAATTAGCATAACAAAACATTAATCACTACTAAATCTCCCTTATCCATTAATTTTGCACAAAATTATATAACACTTAATTTTAGCATTTACTCTCCCTTTCGAGTGCCATGGGCAAAGCATGCTGGGAAATAGAAATCCCAGCCCAGTTTAAGCTAAACTTAAATCAGTCTAAATTAAAAGAAATTAGTTCATACAACTCAAAACAATGAAACAATTCAGTTTACCTGAAATATGTCAGTGCTGTGAACTCAAAAGAAAAAGAAAGTTCTAAATACTCATAACTCTTAAATTTGTTCAATTTAAGTTTGTCCCACTCAAAACAATTAAGTATTTTGAGCATTAGGGTTTACAGAGTACAGTAGGTATATCATATTAGCTAGCGCTAATCATTCAAGTACAGTGGCTTTGTGCACATGCTGGCCATGAGTTTAGGTAACTTTTGGTAACACTGTAGTTTGCTACAGTTTACTATAAGGTTACCACTGTGGTGAACAGTAGAGCCTGTGGTTAGGTTTATTGATGTCCATTCCATAAATGAAGCAATCTTTTGAACCGGTTCTTTTTAGTGAATTGTTTGAATCTTGTTCAGCAAATTGGGCTGAGTTGTCTGAGTTCATGATTCAAATCAATACAGATCTCCAAGGTATATAATCAAAACTCACTTTTGGATGTGCCAGATTATTACTCCAATTCAAAATGAGTCAGTGTCTCAAAATATATAATTTTATGGGGCTGGTTTTCATCATTTCATTCAGCTTTCTAGTTAATCCAATTGAGAACGGTCTTTTGGAGATACCGACATGTTGAGAACTGCCTGCCGATGGTTCATAAAGAGGGCAAAATGCATGTTTATGATGTCTTGTGCTGAAAAGCATGTTTGGAAATAACAGTGATTCAAGCAGTAGTTCTCGATTCAACAGCAGCGCACTGATATAATTTCTCTCTTGAGTCGAGTCGGTTAATGGTTACAAGTAATGAGTTAATGAGTAACCAGTACACTGAACTGAGGAAACGGTTTGCATTCGGACATGTCCGCAAAAAAGCGATGAGCTGCTGATACAGCATGCAGAAACCGAGCAGCTGAATCGAAAGAAGGAGAGAAATTAAGCATTTTTATGTAAAAAGCTGAGTTGATCAAGACTAGTTTATTCATTTGATATGCCTTAGACTTGTAAAATATCTTTATATAATTATTGGGTGCTTTAATTATAGAACTGTGTAGATGTGATGTTATTGTATGATTATGAAAACAAACACGGGTGTGTTTCCTGAACAATGATATAACTCGCTGCTTTACTACTATAGTATGATACACCGTTGAACATTTCAACTAGCTAGTCACGACTGTTTCCCAAAACCGTATTGTCGCAAACCTGTCGTTCAGCCACGTTGGTGAATGATGTCACACAGGTGGCAGTAATAACTTCTTTAAATGAATGCGTATGAGATTGAATTAATGCTAGATTTTTTTGCTATAAACTACAGACATGGCATTGAGGACTAATTCCCATTTTTCTCAGTTATTTTACTTTATTTCCAGATTCAATCATAGGCTCATTCTTAGGTACTAGAGCATGTACACACATGCACACTCTTCAAAAACGGTGCTTAAAATCTCTTAACAAACTAAAATATGTAAATGACATTTGTATATATTCTAAATAAAAGATATACATTGTGCTTATTCTGCTCAAGATAATGATTTTTTAAATCCACAATGTCATACAAACTAGAAACCATGCTTCCAACCACATACATTTTCAATGCAGTTTGCAAATGTTTGTTTGAACTGTGGTTTTGTATGAAACATGCTATATACATGCCAAGGGTTTCAAATCCTGCAGTGCATCCTTAGCCTAACCACAGGCTCTACTGTTCACTACGATAGTAACTTTCAAAACTGCAAAAACAGAAACCCCTTTAAATCTATAGCATAACAGAAGATCTACTTCTGGAGAGCTACGGGCAAGTACCTGGATGGGAGACCTCCTGGGAAAACTAGGTTACTGCTGGAAGAGGTGTTAAACTTGCGATAGACGTGAAACTTGTGATAGACGTGAAACTCGCGATAGCCAGTTTCACCAACCGGATGTTGAGTGCTTCTATAGCTGAAACTTGACAGCCAAAAACATGCCACAAAAGTGGAGTATTGAGAAAAAAAGATGATGATTGAAACTGCTCTTATGTCTATGGTCTCCCACAATTTTAAAATCGGTTACGATTTGAAAATCGTCTAGTGTGTCCCAAGCCTTAGATGAAATCAACCGAAGATCTCAGCAGAGGATGATTAAACAACTCCACAAACAGCATTACCAGCTTCACTTATTACTGACCAGTTTGACTTTATTTCTCTCATACATCTACAGAAGTTATTTAGATTATTGAGGTTTAGATGTTGGTTTTATTGAAAATGTTTCGTATAGAGATCAGTGTTTGCTTTTAGTTGGGCTCTTGACCCTTGAGCATGCAGGTCCCCCCCAAGTTTTTGCAATTGTACTGTAAAAAATCATACTGTATTTCTAGTGTACTATGAAGGCATCCAGGCACCCATGCTGCTGAACTTTTCACATTTAACAGTTTGTGTTGCTGGTTTATGTTGCATGTTTTTGTTTTTTGTTTTTTTTTATGTATTGAGTGTCACCATTGTTGTGTTTTGCACATCTATGCATCATTTGGTGATGCTTATAAGAAAAAAAATCTTGTGTTGTAAGATGATATCACAGCTTCAAAGCAGTTGCTTCACTATTGTTGGAGCTCCACCTACAAACAGTTATTAATTTAAAATACATCTTTGGTAAATCTTTTTATTTAAAATCTTCATGTTTGTTCTAAGAAAAGTTTGATTACCTTAAAACCAACCACTTCATATTTTGGCTTGTCATCATTTTAACAAATTTTCATTTGACCAGGCCCATTAGGTCTAAGATTCCAAGCAAATGAAACATTAATCACAATTATGGTGACTTCAAAACTCTGTGCCAGAAAGTCCAGGGCCACTTTTTAGTTCCAGTCCGCCCCTGGGGAAACCGATTTGTAAACAGTTAGTTACTGAAACTATTCGTAAGTTTGTCCCCATAGCATTCAGTAAGATGTAATTAAAATAGAAAACAGGAGTAAAAACTAGAAAGAAGTTGTTGTGCTGTTTTCTATCAGATATCCTCTGCTTATATACTGTATATGACATCAAAGGTTATTTCTGTACTTGGCAGTCTGGAGTGGATCTCAGAAGACTCGTCTGCCTTTATGAGTCTCTGTTGTAGTCTGGGTCTTGACTACTTAAAGAAGCACCTTCACCCTTCAGAGTTCTCGTTTCCTTTGATGTCGGTCCTGTTCATGTGGGCAGAGGAGATAAACACTGTCTACTGAGCGCATGGCCCATGCAATGGCTTTTTGTCTATCAGAACTATAAAAAATATTTTCTTTCAAAACTTTTTAATAGTACATTATATGCAGTATGCAAATGTTTTAAACAGTATCATTTTAATGTAGTCATATGACATTGTGTATTACGTGTTCAGTCTAAAGGCACGTAGTGTTTCTTTACAGTCTATGGCCTGGCATCATAATACAGCATTTTTTGTCAGTTTCTCAGATCCGTGTGAACGGGGATCGTTTTGACATTGTCGTCTGTACGCGGAAAATGCAAAGGAAAAACTTTTTTATTTTTAGTACATCATTGTCCTGTAAATGGACCCTAAATGTTAAAAATCTTGCTGGATTTTGCATCTGGTTCATGCAATGCATTGGAAATGGAAGGTCAAGTCGAGTGCCTTGCAATGTGGGATACAGCATCCCATCTATTTTAAATGAAATGATTAAACGAAATAAAATCCTAAAATTTTCAGACACAGATGGCACTGTTTCTGCAGAATGACCCTATAACAGTTTAGTTTCCACAGTGTCCGATTGTAAAGTGCTGCAGATGTTCAGCTGTCATTACTGGAGACTGAGGGACAGTAAACCAGAAACAGAACTTCAGTGCTGGAGGAAAGTTGCTGTTCAACATTTTGGTCCCTTTATTTATGTTATCACAATTCCAAGCAACAGAACCACCATGGTCATGAAATCACCAGCTCTACATACCACTTTGCTAGACAAATAATTGATAAATAATCATTGAAAAAAAATTAAAATTAAAAATACACATAGTGGTCAAACAAAAAACAGGCAGTGAATTCATTAAAATTCAAAAAGATTAAAAAAAAAAAAGTGCCATAACCTTTGTTTTAGGTGAAACATTCATATATTCTTCTGCAAAATACATTTCAGCAGTTCAGAAACAAATATCACAGTCAAGTCACAGTTTTCGTGCAAAACTCTTGGATTTACAGTTAAATTCACTTGCTTTTTATCACACTGAAAACATGTAGATGCAGACTTTCGGAAAGCTTGAGGAGAAAATCTTCTCAACCAAATTCTGGTTTAGAAAAGAAGTTGTTGTGTTCAGTTGCCAGCTGTTTATTAGTCAAAATGGAGCTACACAATGTTCCTGATATGCATCTTGTCTATGGTTTGGTGGCAGTCCTTCAGTTAAATGTGAGAGTATGGCACTTCAAATCAAACGATGCAACAGGATTTACAAATACTGTAGATACAAATAAATGGGGGTGAATCTCACAAAAAAGTTCCAGGACATATTTCACAGAAGAAAAAAAGAAAAGAAAAAAAAAAGTACATGAAGTACAAGTTTTTTTTTTTTTCATAAAGCAAATTTTTAAGTCTTTATTTTTGACAATGTGATTTTTTTTTTTCTTTTTTTTGCCTTCCAGTAGACAATTAACCATTAGGCAATCAATGGTCCTAAAATAGCCTCTATTTTCTTGATTCTAAATATAATTTCTTATTATATATACAGTAGTATATCATTATTTGTGAGATTCACCCTTGGAGGTAACAGACATAAAGTGCAAATGACAAACAGAAAATACTTTAGATACATTTTTAATCTTTAACGTTCACTGCCTACTAGAAACCAAAATGGCAACATCTATTTCTAGAAAGAACAAACACTAAAAGAAAAGACAGAAACGGCAATAGAACAAATATTACCCAAAACTTCCAACTTTCGAAAAACTTTACGCTGGTCTGTAGGCGAGCGGCGTACGTGTGTGAGAAAGCAGGCAGAGTGAAAACGCACCAAAAGGAGGAACCACGAAAATCATCAGAATAACAAAAATATCCGTCCTCACGTTTCTCTGCAAATTTGCTTAAGCTTTGTTTTATTTATTTATTTATTTTTTTGTAATTTTCTTTAAATCTGTACAGAGCTCAGGGAAAGTCTATTTGGTTGATCCCAGCTGGCATGTAGAAAGAAGCTTTTTTTCACCGTTGTTCTTTACATTGATGGGTAACATTCAAGGCGTATAGCTAAAAAGGAAAAGGACTGTACAAGATCACTTCACGGTCCAGGATACACGCTCTGATGCTGGACATTGACATTGAAGAAGAAAGAAATGGCAAATCATGTTTTGTTTTATTTATACAGTATTTTACAGTGAAGGGTTGAACTTTAGTTTCCTGTTCTCATCACAGAAGCTCAGAGGAAAGACTGAACGATGAGTTTGTGATGAGATGAGATGTTATTCTGAGGAAGAAGAGAAGATTGCTTTGCTTGTTTTCCCCTCTTCTTCACCTTTTGTGTGTTCAGAAGGCGTTCAAGCTCTCCAGAGCCACCTCGTAACAGAATTTGTACTGCTCCTACACAAAAACAGAAGGGACAGCAAAATGTCATTAGCAGTTCAAAGGCAGATGACACTCAAGGGACATTTTCCCTATAATCCCTGCATTAATAATGCAGTATGATCATTATACAGTCATTTTTATTAGAGTAAAAACATCTGCTTATAATGGGGAAACAGGGTCAGCAGCCATACCTAGTTAATACATTATATCTATATCTATCTATCTATATATATATATATAAATTTATTTTTTTTTTTTTTAAATGATTTTTTATTAGATTCTTAATTATTATTTTAATACATTTTTAAAACAAATTTATTTTGAATTTTAACTAATTATATATATATATATATATATATATATATATATATAAAGAAGAAATAAAAATATAAATATATATAAAGAAGAAATTATTTAAAATTCAAAATAAATTAGTTTTAAAACATGTATTAAAAAATACTGTATAAATAACAAATAAACACAACAAAAAATTCTATAAAGATTTATAAAGATTAATTTTTTTTCCAGGCCCGAAAAATCTCAGTTTCCCCTTCTTACTTCCAGGTTTTTAATGGCCAAGAGTAACCTGATGTTCTATTTTTGTCCAGGATCATATCAGATGCACAGCTGTGGAATTGTTCAGTTTTCTCCAGCTGAGCGAGATGTTTCAAGTGCAATCAGCGGAAAGGTACAGGACAGATGTCTAACTGCGCCTGCAACGGCCTCCAATTGGATGCAAGACGTTCTTTCAGAATTGCAGAAAGTGCAGCTGTCTGTCTCAGGGGTTTGAGGTGAACCAATAATTACACTCTTTTCCTGTCTCAAAACGATGAAGAACAGCAGACACGTATGCTGAGGGCACTTGAGGAATTGTTGCTTCAAGTGGAACAAACTTCCTGAGACTTATTATCCGAATATGTAACCAGACCACAGCCTTCATCTGGTCTAGAACTTTATGGAACCATATGATGGTAATTAAAAAAATAAAACTGGAGAAGACTTAGTGTAGAGGAAGTGTAGCTCACCATTGTCTCCACCATGTTGGCTTTGTTGTTCCTCAGTGTCTTGACAGTGTGGAACACATCCACGATGTTCTGCTGCTGGATCATCTCACAGATGCTACAGATGGCACAAAACGTCCCGCTGCGTCCTCCACCAGTCCTTAAGAGATCAACAACAATAAGCCATGAGAAACAAATCACACATCCCATAATGTCACAGATAAGCAGAGTTAATATCCCATAAAATCACAGCTTGACTTGTGCTACATTTCTGAAGAACTTAGGCCTCACAGCTCCAACCTTAAAGCAGAAGTGTGTCATTTTATTTTCATGTTAAAATAGTTTCTCATATCCCAGTGTAATGTGCAGCCATTGGCAGGTTGATTCCCTTAAGCAATACAAACATTGGTGCCATATTATGCACGGTTTAGAAGAATAGTCTTTATCAGAATTAAGATTACTGAAGTAAAACGGACTGAGGGTTAGTATTTGAGTCTGGATATCTATTTGAAAAGAGGACATTGCCGAAATAACGTTAAATCAAATAACTACCACTGATCACGGGTCAGTTTTACACATGATTGGTATCAGTACAATAATGTGAGATAATCACATAGACAATCGTTGTCAAAGTGAATCGTGCGGTTTGCAGAATGTCAGCATTACTGTGACATTTTTAAATTATTTCTCTCGGGGAAACTGCTCTGCATTCAACAGCTGAACTTTTTTGACAGTGATGGGAAAGTAATGAAGTTGTCAGATCTTTTGTATCTCTCTGGCTTTAATTTGTGACGATGATAAGATTGTCCTTGGCTCAAAGGCTGTGCGGTTTTATCCTTTAGTCCTTTTAAAGCTGCAGTTTTAATCTATGATTCTGTATCGACTGGTTTAAGGTGCACACAGACTTGGATGAAAAGCTATGAAATACACATCTTGAATGATCAAAATTTGCTGTATTAAACTTGTACAAGCTATAATAAACAGTGTCTGACATTAAGTACATATATTGTACAATTGCGATATGATCATAAGTCATATCTGCTCCTTATAGGGTTTCACCAACCAAGACCAACTCATTCATACATTTACATGTTTATGGGTTTGTGTATAATAGCTTTGTGTTGTGGAGGTCACACTTACAGGCAGTGGACCACCGTGCGTCCATCTCCTCCGTCATACTGCTCCTGCCACTTGGCCAGTCGTCTGACCAGCTGCAGGATGGAGCGTTTGGACAGCGGCGTATCTCTGTACGCTGGCCAACCAATGAACTGGAAATGCTGGACCAGCCGGTAGCCATCTTGAGGCTGGAAGCAGAACAGGAGACGTTTTGAGAACATTTATCCAGAAACCATTAATGTCAACTCATGTTTCACAAAGAACAAGCTTTAACTTCATAATCAAATCAATTGATGGATAGTTTTTAAGTGAAGGGACGTGACATGTAGTCCTAGTACTTGGAATTTGTGCTCTGCAATTCACCCATCCAAGTGCACACACACAGCATTGAGTATTGAACACACACCTGGAGTAGTGGGCAGCCATTTTTGAATGTTCAAAAAACACCATATTTTCCACATATTTTACATTGTTGCAGCACCTCTCTTCCCAGTCTGTCAGTAACGCTCTGTTTAGTTCCTGTCTCTATGACGCCCCTCCTTCCTAAAAGTGCAATGTGCTCTGATTGGTCGGCTGGACCAGTGTGTTGTGTTTGGGAAATATCACACCCCTCACCATAACCTCTTCAACACACTATTAACACAACTCAGCCAGGCCTCGTTCCTTTTATTTTGCATATGCTTAGGGCAGGAATTATTTAAATATTGTGACGTGTTCGTTCCTGGAAGAAAACTCAAGACTGTTTCAGGGAGTTCAGAAACGCCGCACACTAATATAGAGAGAATAACTCTCTCTGGAGTGACTTTGTGCTTTTGTAACTTTGCAGATCTTTTTCATGCTCGAACAGAAACATTACACTCTAAAGAAAGTTGAAAATGTAAAATAAAACATAATAGGTCCTCTTTAAATGGAGATCAAATTGAGACTTTTGCTTAAGTCTAGTACTACTCCGATTGTTCTTCAGATCACAACATGGTCTCAAACTGCACTTAGATCTGCCAAGATACCAAAGTCTACAATCCATTAGAGATCTCAATATGAACTCAAACATTTCTCATCAATCATCTTCCTAGACCAAATTATCTGAGCTGCTATTCACATATAGCTCTATACTCTTACTGGATTTCAACTATTGACTCATTTATGTCTATTTTTATCTCTACGTTTTTTAGGAGAAACATCTGAAACAAAGTTTATAGGTAAATTAAAAATAACTGAGAACTCAGTTAATTCTCCTGAGCATGAAGGAGCAACCTTGGAACAACAAGCAACTGCAAGCTGGTAAATGATTGTAAGCATTTTGTCTGGATATATAACACTCACAGTACCTCCAATTCTTGCAGTGACACTGAAAAGCAAAAAATAAAACATCAAAACAGAAGCAAAAGCAAACAGAGACGTCAAACTGGATACTACAGTCAGACCGGATCAGCTAAATGAGAGTCATATTACACACAATTTGCCATCGATGGAGCCATTTCATGGCAAATTTGTGATGCTGTGGCACTTATTTATTTTGTGCCGCTATGCTGCGCCGGCAGTGATTAGCTACCCGGTAAACCTCGCCTGTCACCAACGGTTAAAGAGAATGAGGGGGAAGAAAAGAGAAGGGAAGCAGGAGGAGGCGGGATGAGTCTTGGAACACGTCAAGCTTCAGTAATGACTGCTAATGTGCACAAACAGAACGCTAAAGCTGGAAAAGAAGAAAAATGACGATCTGCTGCACAAAACTGATCCATGGCTTATATCAGCTGTGGCAGGATGGTGGTCAAATATTTATATGATTTTTGTGCTCATGCACATGTGGCTGGCAAAACGAATCACGTTCAGAGACGCATGAGATGTGCTGAGTGTTGGAATCATGTGGACTGAGAAGGAATATAAAGTTGTGGCCCCTTTTTGGCTTAACTTAATTTCTCACTTCACTAACTCAGGGTCATAATCCCAGCTGCTGTTGATTTACTGTCACATTAGGAGTCAAATCAAAGTGACTTAAGTGAATTTTTATCTCCTCTTGAGCTGTAGGATTTTTGCTTTACAAAGCGGTTTTATTTTATTAAGTCAGTAAGGATTGTTTGACGGAGTGGACGTTCACCTTTAAAAAGTTAATTTCTTTATTTTTTTTAAACAAAACACTAAAGTTTAGTGTTTTTTTTTTTTTTTTTAAATGACAGTACCTTTTTGACAAATTGTTTGATACCGATACTAAAAGGGATAATTTAGACATCTTACTGTTGCTATGGTTTCCTCCTCAGGTGAATGTGACTTCTGTTCACAAGAATCTATTTAGCAGCAGCAAAAAATACACACTATCTTTTGTTGCTGAAATGTTGTTTGAAAAGTTCTTTATGAAACTGATTATTTAAGAAAGAATTTAGTTCACAAAATAATCCCCAACATACACTAAATTGCCAAAAGCCAAAAGCTTTACGTGCACATGAACTTTAATGACATCCCATTCTTAATCCGTAGGGTTTAATATGGAGTTGGCCCACCCTTTGCAGCTATAACAGCCTCAACTCTTCTGGCAAGGCTTTCCACAAGGTTTAGGAGTGTGTTTATGGGATTTTTGACCATTCTTCTAAATGCGCATTTGTGAGGTCAGGCATCGATGTTGGCGCTCTAATTCATCCCAAAGGTGTTGTATCGGGTTGAGGTCAGGACTCTGTGCAGGCCAGTCAAGTTCCTCCGCACCAAACTCACTCATCCATGTCTTTATGGACCTTGCTTTGTGCACTGGTGCGCAGTCATGTTGGAACAGGAAGGGGCCATCCCCAAACTGTTCCCACAAAATTGGGAGCATGAAATTGCCCAAAATGTCTTGGTATGCTGAAGCATTAAGAGTTCCTTTCCCTGGAACTAAGGGGCCAAGCCCAACCCCTGAAAAACAACCCCACACCATGATCCCCCCTCCACCAAACTTTACACTTGGCACAATGCAGGCAAGTACCGTTCTCCTGGCAACCGCCAAAGCCAGACTCGTCCATCAGATAGCCAGACAAAGAAGCGTGATTCGTCACTCCAGAGAACACTTCGTGGCTGAGTTGCTGTTGTTCCCAACTGCTTCCACTTTGTTATGATACCACTAACAGTTGACCGTGGAATATTTAGTAGTGAGCAAATTTCACGAATGGACTTATTGCACAGGTGGCAACCTATCACGGTACCACGCTTGAATTCACTGAGCTCCTGAGAGCGACCCATTCTTTCACAAATGTTTGTAGAAGCAGTCTGCATGCCTAGGTGCTTGATTTTATACACCTGTGGCCATGGAAGTGGTTGGAACACCTGAATTCAATGATTTGAAGGGGTGTCTTAATACTTTTGGCAATATAGTGTATCAGGGGTATATTATATTTTGATCAGAAACAACAAAGATGTTTATTTTTTATATAAATATTATATATGTATATTCACACATATCATCGCTGTCAGGCGGAAGCATCGTTTCTCCATATTTCGTCATTTCATTTTTATTTTCTTTCATTAATCATTACTATTGGTCACCCTTTATATCTGTCTGTGGGTTTTGCAAATATTTAACCAATGAACGTAATTTCAGGAGGAGTGAACCCATCTAATCTTTCAATTAGTGAAATTCAAACATTATTTCAAGAGGAGGGAACCCTAATCTTTCAATTAACGACCAGAGCATATAAGCAGCTACTCACCCTGCTCTGGCATCAGTTGTTTCGATATCCCTCCACCTCCCCAACTCCACCACATAATTTATGCATCTCATCTATCGTATTCCTCTTCCAGGCCTTAGTAGTCCCTGGGGGGTATATCCAAGCTCGAGTTGAAGCTGCTTCCTCGAGCCCCTCCACAGCGGACAGCAAGACAAATACGCTTAACCTTATTAGCTTAAAGATTCTATGAGGAAACGAACTCGTGAAAAGTATTAAAAGGAACTTGTGACTATGTGTTCATCTTTAATAACATGAGAGTTGACATAAAATGACATAAAAAACTGAGTGCCTACATAGCTGCAATAATCTTTATAACCTGTAAGTTGATGAAAATGTAATGCAATGCACTTATGCAATATAATGATGCATGCAAATGTCTGACCATATATAAAGCCACAATATCGACTTTGACAACACAGTGTTTATTTATACAGTGATTTTTTTTAATTTCCTAAAAAGGAGCGTTTTTGGAGACACAAGATTTCCGCCTTACATTACTGATACATAAAATATATTAATAAATATATTAACAATATTACTGTTACAACTGTATTTTTTATCAAATAAATGCAGTCTTGGTGAGCAGAAGAGACTTCTTTCAAAAACATAAAAAAATCTTACAGACCCAAAACTTTTAAATGGTAGTGTATACATCAAATTTGCACCGTGGTCTGAAATAAACACTGACAAAGCTCTGACAGACCTGACTGGAGCTTGTGGATCAGAAAAGGATCAAATGACGGAGTGAGAGGCAAATCAGTGAACACATTTCTGCCTCAGTCACGCAACTGAGTCCCAAAGAGCCATTAAACATCAACACCCAACAGCCCCTTCAGTGTGCACTGACCCCACTTACCCGTGCCATGTTGCAGATCCTAAAAATGCGATTGATAATGTCCTCATCAATGTCAGCGGAGATGAATTCAACCTGAATGGGGCCGTAGCAGCAGGAGCCTTTCTCTGGCCAGTACTGCATGCAGAGCTGCAGCGGGGGCAAAAATGACAGCAAATAAGTACACTGAACAGAAGTTCACATCCAGACAACGTGACTCAATAATGTACTTAGAGCTTATGAGGCTGAAATCTAAAGAGTGCAGGAGAAATAGAAATAACTCAATAGTTTTAAAGTCCACTAATCTGAACTCAAATTGCAGTGTGCCAAAGAAATCTGTTCCAATGATCCCTCACTTACTCACTCAAACTTAAATGAGTCACATCATGACAAATCACATTTCCTTTGATCTTCTGAGATAAAAGAGTTTGTTATACTATGAAAATATACTGTAACTTTCAGAACTCAAGAAAAAGAATGGAGGACTAAGTGAATAAAAGACCATTTATTGAAACTAAACAACTGAATCATCTCATTCTGAACTTCTGCAAATTTCTGACAGAAAACTAAAATGTAGACAATGATGGAAACAATAATACAATTAGGTTATATTATCATATTAAAAAGTTATATACAGTTACACTACAGTTCAAAAGATTTTTATGCTCCTTGAGGCTGCATTTATTTGATCAAAAATACAGTAAAAACTGGATTATACTATTAAAACTGTGAAATATTTCAATTTCAAGAGTTTTCTATTTGAATAAACGTGAAAACAAAGCTAAATGTTCAGCATCATTACTCCAGTCTTCAGTGTCACATGATTCTTCAGAAATCATTCTAATACGCTGATTTGCTGCTCAAGAAATATTTCTTATTATTATCAATGCTGAAAACAGTTGTGTTGCTTAATATTTTTGTAGAAACCAATTTTTCAGGAATCTTTGATGAACAGAGAGTTCAAATTAACAGAATTTATTTGAAACAGAAACATTTTGTAACATTATAAATGTCCCTACTGTCCGTTTTGATCAATTTAATGCATCCTTTCTGAATAAAATGCATCCTTTTTGAAAAAAAAAAAAAAAAAAAAAAATCTTTTGAACAGCAGTCCTTTTTGGATTGAGAATCATCCCCAAAACACAATCCAACACTATGAAGAAAACAAATCCTATCATCCAACACAAGAATTGCAATAGAATACAAATGGAGGTGAGGGTCAAGTACTTCACATACCTGCGCAGCGTCCATTTCATTCAGCATCACAATGGTGGAGCAGTTGTAGTCGAACACTAGCCTCCAGAAGTCGGCCACGGTGTTGGGCAAAGGGTGCTGTGTTACGATGAAGGCCGCCGGCTGTTTGTGGCTCTAGAGCAATCAATAAGAGAACAAGTTAACTCTTCCTTCCAGCACTGAAGATGTGCCTGGACCCAACACATCCCAACGTGCCTCACATATGTAATGACAAAAACTAAATGGAGACCTGCGGAGGGACAGGAAGCACAGAGACTGAGTGATAACCTTGCCAGGGTATTCATTGACATGGACTGCCGAGTCTCTGTTTGAGACAAACACACACACTCTTCTACCATGGGTCGGCCGTTCAATTCATTTGCTGCTTATCTTCTTTTTTTCATCTTGTTGTTCTTTATCTAAGGTGCGTGTCTTCTGTATTGATTATCCTTTTTGGATGCTGCGTGAAGATGCTGGTTTGTGGTACGAGTGTGATTATGATCTATGTGTGGAGATTACGGAGATGTGATCTAATCTTGTATTTGTTAAATTGGCTTGTTTATGAGATTGTCACTGTGTGATCTCCTGGGCGTTCTGCTCCACTTACCTGGGATTTATCAAAGTGCACTATGGGAAGTGAGGTAATATATTGTTTTTTAGTTATTTACTATAAAAAAATGACTTTAAAAAATACTTCTAAGTTTTAGAAATCTAAAATTCCTTCTTAAGGTCTGTTCACATCAAAAACGATATAATGATAACTATAACTATAATGATAACTGTATTAGCGTCCACAGCAGCAAACAATAACATTCTGTTTCTAGTAAGCGTAAGCAGAAGTTTTGTCGTCTGCCGCTTTAAATGCTTGAGCTCTTTAAAGCAGGACAGATTCTAATTGGCTGTCAATGTTTTTATCGTTCATCAGCTATCTTTTACTCTGTGCCGTTATGGTTACAGTTGTGGTGTGAAGCCGTTATAGTATATTATACTTTACACAACAGTTCTTTTTGCTTCTCGAATCTGATTAGCTGAGAGCCGTGCGATATTCTCCCAGTATCAGCACTGGTACTGTTTCACCATTTGTATCACTCCGCTTGCGGCGAATGTCATTGCGGTCGAGCAAATCAACCATATGTTTTTATTGATACTACTGTTGTTATGTCACGAAATGTAGTTTAAAGAGTTTTTAGGTAAGAATGTAGTTATTTAGACCTCAAACATGTGACTCATATATAAACATAGTGCCTATTTTACTATTTGTTTTGACGCTTTTACAGATGCAAGCTCCAGGCCGACAGTGGCCGTTCAGCACTCATGTACCCGCAGAGAACAGCTTCATCTCGGTGAGTCCTTTGGGTATTTGCAGCTGGCTCTTATGTAGATAGTGGTTAAAAATATCACCTATACTAGATTTTTTACGTTCAACAATATAGGCCAGGTGACACCTAACAAAGCACTCAAACTTACGTCCATCAGCGCTGCATTGATGTAATTGCTAGACTCGCCGTCAACAGAAATGAGGAAAGGCAGGCAGCGGTCCACCGCGAGGACGTCCATGCTGCGGTTCTTATCGTGGTTACGCGGGAGCAGACCCACGCTGCAGTCCTCCGGACGAACACGTGGTGTCACTATATTCAGAGTCTGAGGAAGAAGACATGAAGCACTGTAACATACACCTATAAAACATAGAAAAACAAACTGATCTCTAACATAAAGCTGCTCTTGATCTTACATGGGGAAAAAATGATGCATTTATAAAAACTGATTCTGCTCGCACTGCTGGTCCGACCACAACCAATGCAAATATTTTAGTAAACTGAAGGTCAGTCATTACTTATGTATAAGACACACTGAAGAACATAAAGACATTGAGAGAGAGGCAGATGGAAAGAGAGACAGACAGTGAAAAATGGCTTACAAGAGAGAAAGATGCAACGCTAGATAGAAAACGAAAGATCTGGGAGGAAAGAAAGATAGAAACATATTCATCATATTTTATGAGACACCTCACAGATCTGAAGCTGTGCTTTCCCTCAGACGGCAGCAGCTCGCTCATTTCACAGGGAATACAAAACATAAAGGCACCATGAAAAGAAATAGCTCAGCTCTGGGCTTTATGGGGCTCTAGCAGCTCGGCGTTGGCTCGTAAAAATGCGCTTTCTCCCCCGATGTCTGAGTCACTGTGTCTTTACTCACCTGCCTCATCTAAATGCATTAAGGAAGCCACCATGCTTTGCCAATTGACTTATTTAAAAGCACTTTGAATTTAGGAGAAATCATGATGAAATCACACCAGAGAGCTTGATAAAGTTGTTAGAAATAGCTGCGAGGCCTTCAGCCATAATACAGTACTGCCAATCGACAGCAAAAAACCTTGGAGGATTCAGTAAATTAGGCCTCCATGTGGGCTGCTCACTGATTATAGTTTAAGAGCTGCAGGAACACAAAACATAAAGCTTTAAAAACACGTATGCTCCAACTATTTTTAAGACTCAGAGGAAAGATAAATCACAAATGAGATGATTTCAGTGTCTCAATTGTTCCTCCTAGATTGAAATGAGATTGAAATGAGAGCAAATGGAGGATGATATTCTGAGATGTCAGGAGTTCTTCCAGAGGAGATTTCAACAATTCCACAAGCTATGTTTCCATTCACCTATTTTTAAGCAAATGTTGGGATATTGCATGAAAAATTTTGGATGGAAAGCCAAAATGCGCATAAATTCTAATTATGGTGGATATTTTTTTTATCCAACAAAAACACATGCATGAATTACATTGGAAAGACATTGATTGAATAAATCCCTTGATGCTCAACAAAAAATTCACCTGACTTTGCCTCAAAAGAGGATGTGTTTGGATAGCTGGACTAATCAGCAGACCAGTTTCATTGCACAGCATCTCAAATGTGGTCATTAAAAATCCCAGGATGTCCTTCGAAAAGAGTAGGGGTGTAACCCTGACATCCCGGCCACATTTGCCCATTGTCCATCATGGCCTCCTAATCATCCCCATATACTGATTGGCTTCATCACTCTGTCTCCTCTCCACCAATAAGCTGGTGTGTGGTGGGCTTTCTGGCACAATATGGCTGCCATCGCATCATCCAGGTGGATGCTGCACATTGGTGGTGGTTGAGGAGATTCTCCCTTCCATATGTAAAGCGCTTGAGTACCCAGAAAAGCGCTATATAAATGTAAGGAATTATTATTATTATTATTAAAAGTTGGGTTGGTCATTCTCAAATCCTTGAGCCGAAGGTTTTATGTGTTATTCCAATTTAATTCGTAACTTTAGATGGAAACTTAGCTACAGACTGTGCTCAGATCTGCAATCAAATGTGAGAGATCTCTATATGAACTCAGTCGTTTCTAGTCAAGTTCTTATAAGACCAAATGATCTGAGCTACGCTGTTCACAATAATGTTTTAGGTTTGTACTTTTACTGTATGTCTACAATTGTCTCATTTGTGTCTCCTGAGATAGGAAAGATCAACCCGTGAGAAATAAGATTTGTAATTTAGACACAGTAATGCAGTAATGGTTTATCGTCCATTTGTGTAGATCTCTCACCTGAAACTCATCTTTGATCTGGCTGGAGTTGGTCTGAGGGTCCAGTCTGCTGATGTTGTAGTAGATGGCTCTGAATTCACACACTGGGATAGCTGTGTTTCCACATAAACAAGCTTCCAGAATGGCATCATGCACAAACACATACTGCTCCTGCAGAGAGAGGGATAGAGATAGAGATCAACACTTACAAAAATGTTACAGTGTTACACTGTTACTATGTTACAGTCATGGTAAGAGATGCTACTGTCATGGTGCTTCTGAAAATTCAGTATTATGGTGTGTGTGTGTGTGTGTGTATATATATATATATATATATATATATATATAAGAAATAAGAAAGATAATACAAAATGCATGTTATTTTTATTTAGTACTGTCCTGAGTAAGATATTTTACATAAAAGATGTTTACATATAATCCACAAGACAAATAAAATAACAAAATTTATTAAAATAACCCCATTCATAAGTTTGT
This sequence comes from Elopichthys bambusa, assembly GCA_037101425.1. NCBI lineage: Eukaryota > Metazoa > Chordata > Actinopteri > Cypriniformes > Xenocyprididae > Elopichthys > Elopichthys bambusa. The sequence continues at coordinate 4,677,106 of CM074440.1, read as the reverse complement.
GAACCACTGATTCTTAATACTGTGTGTGGTTACCTGGATGATCTACGACTGTTTGTTTGTTTTGTGATGGTTGTTCATGAGTCCCTTGTTTGTACTGAGCAGTTAAGCTGAGCTCTGTTCTTCAGAAAAATCCTTCAGGTCCTGCAGATTCTTCAGTTTTCCAGCATCTTTTGCATATTTAAACCCTTTACAACAGTGACTGTATGATTCTGAGATCCATCTTTTCACACTGAGGACAACTGAGGGACTCAAACACAACTGTTAGAAAAGGTTCAAACATTCACTGATGCTCCGGAAGGAAACATGATGCATTAATAGATGGGGGGTGAAAACATTTTGAATTTGAAGATCAAGGTAAATTGTATTTAATTAATCTTCCGGGAAACATGCAAGTATCTTCTGTTGCTTCCGAAGGGCAGTACTAAATGAAAATATATATATATATATATATTCAATATTCAAATATTCAAGCGAAAAATCTGTTCATCCTGTTCAAAAGATTTCACCCCCTGACTCTTAATGCATCGTGTTTCCTTCTGAAGCATCAGTGAATGTTTGAACCTTTTTTAATAGTTGTGTTTGAGTCCCTCAGTTGTCCTCCATGTGAAAAGATGGATCTCAAAATCATTCAGTCACTGTTGTAAAGGGTTCAAATATGCAAAAGATGGGACCTGGAGATTTTTTTCAGAAGAACGGAGCTGAGTTTAATTAGAGCTGAGCTCAGAATAAACAAGAGACTCATGAACAACCATCATACAACAAAAAAACAGTCGTAGATCATCCAGGTAATGAGAATCAGTATTAAGAATCAATGGTTCACAAACTTTTTAACTGGGTCATTTTAATAAATTCAGCAATTTTTTTGTCTTATGGATTATATGTAAACATCTTTTATGTAAAATATCTTACTCAGGACAGTACTAAATAAAAAAATAACATGTATTTTGTATGATCTCTTATTTTGTTAAAATTTTGCACATTTTCACAGATTCTGCAAGTGGTTCACATACTTTTTCTTGCAACTGTATATATATATATATATATATATATATATGTATGTGTGTGTGTGTGTATGTATGTATGTGTGTGTTAAAAATACATTTACACTTTATTTAATCAGTTTAGATTTAAAAGTAATGCAATATGAGAAGGCACTTTTAATGATCTCGCTGATTCTAAATTAGTGTAGCTGCTGGTAGGCCACATGAGAAAACCTCCCTTTGGCATTTTAGTGCTAATTTTTAATAATAAAAACAATAATCACAGCTCTAAAATAATTAAGGGTTTGATTTAAACTTTTACATCTTCAAACCAGCCAGTCTACATAATTCATGAACATCCAAACACATACGTTTCAAAAGCCCAAACTCAAGCTGAGATTGAACGCCGTACAGCATCATTGCAAATCTTCAGGGAAATATGGAGTCGATACCCCTCGCAAACGTTCATATGGAGCAGTGCATGAACATTGACGCATGAAGCGCAGTTTGCTGAAGGGGAATGACTCCTGCCGCAAGGATGTTTTACATGGATTTCAGCATTGCAGCTTCTGATGCTAAAATCCTGCGGCGACAACAGCGTTCCTCAAAACCGCTTTAACTGTGGCCTTCAAAATGAGATCAAGGGGGCACTCAAACACCATCCCCATCCTGCAGCTAATATTAAACTCCTTCCTAAACCACAGCCTCACATATGGGCTGGAATTATCCATATTTTAGCTCAACAATGCCTCCGGCTTAAAGGTTTGAATGCTAATGTAGGCCTTTGATCCACGCTAAGCTAAAGTCAAGCTGAGCTGACCTCTCGTACCTATTACTCCATAACCTGGTGAGCACTTCTGCAGAGGGCTAAGGACAAAAGACGAGGAAAAAGCCTTTTAAAAGATTAATTGCCGTGTGTTGTGTCTGTGGAGGATTATCTTTGAATGGAGCTGCAGGCTGACACAAAGTGCCTCCCAGAAGCCATTATCACTGCCACTGCGTTTAGTGTTAGTCTTTTAAAAGCATGCTATCCTCACCGCAAAAATATGTAATATCAGAATCAGAATAAAACAGCATGTTGATTTGATGTAGTGTGTGATTTAGTAATTTAATATTATAAATAATATCTATAATAATAGTAAATTTTATATTTATACAATTAATAAAATGTATATAAAAAGTTATATTATTTATAATAATAGTAATGTATTATTATACATAATAATAATTATAATAATTGTACTAAATAATTTTGTACAACAGTAAGAATTTGCTTGAAAATCAAGGCTTTTTTAAAAAAGAACAGTTAACAATAGTGTCAAAACATTAAATGTAAAATAAACCATTTAATAATTTATACTTAAAGTGTATAATTATTGCTTTATTGCATTTTAAAACAGTGCATTACTAATTTTCATTCACCACTAGGGGGCATGACTTTAAATTCCAGTATTCAGTAAATACTGCCTGTCATAGTCTAGGCAATTTCATTTTATGGCTGTTTTGATGTTATAGTGTGGAGATTAATGTAGGGAAAGGAAAGGTTATCTAAGTTTTAAGTTGAAAATAGATGGCTTCAATATCATCTTCACAGACTGGAGAGCTTAGAAAAAGGTTATATGAGTAAGCGAGTGAGGTTGCAAGTGTTTGACTGACAGTGTTTGGGGTAACGTATGGACTTAATATTGTGCCATAATTCAACAAACAAATACAGCGTTTTGCAAACAAACACGATCTGCTTTGCAAAGGAAAACTTGACTCGCAAACATTTTTCTGTTTTTTTACTTCATCATGCCATTTGTAGGATGGTTTGTATTTATTTGTGAAATATGATGTAGGCTCATTTATTTATGTTTGTAAAACACAATACATATATGTGTTACTCCTCTGCGTTTTCACTCAAACTGACCTTGGTATTTGCACATCACTTTCTGTTTGTTTGCGTGTTGAGTTTTCCTTTGCAAAGCCGATCGTGCGTCATAGTAACGCATTACAAGTAAAGCGAGTTACGTAATCAGATTACTTTTTTCAAGTAACTAGTAAATTACTTTCCAAAAAAAAAACAACTGACAACTTTACTGTCCCTATGTTGAGTTTTATTCATTTCACTTTTACATTTGCCAAAAATATAACTTTTTTTGTTATTAAAAAACAAACAAGCAAGCCCAGCTCAGGTGAGAAAAAGTAATGCAAAAGTAACATAACACATTACTTAAAAGTAACGTAACACAATATTGTAACGCATTACTTTTAAAAGTAACTTTTCCCAACACTGGTGAATGAGAAGTACAATAGTGAAAGAGATAGTAAATGACCGTGAGTGAAACTGAGAAAAGTTTAGTGAGTGAATAATTAAGAAAGTGAACAAATTAATAATTTAGCAAATTAATAAATAAGTAAATGAGCGAGTATATAAGCATGTGCACAATCTGGTTGCCTGAACGACAAACTCTGAGGTGAAGAACAGGATCATGTAAAATATATGGTTAAACAATGCTGTTCAAGGCTGTAGGGCTGCTCACCTCCGTCTGGACCATGTTGACTCTCTGTGAGCGCAGCTCTCTGATGCAGTTAAAGATGTCCACCACACCCTCACTCTCTGCCATGTCCAACATAATGTCCACTGCAATGAAACAGCCTGTTCTTCCAGCACCAGCACTGTGGAAAATACAGAAGTTCAGGCTTATGTGATGCTTCTAACTGCATGATAACCTTCCACCAGCTCCATTTCTGATGTAAGACTACATTGTGATGGAGAGGACAGATTTAAAATTCTCATTTTAAAATATTAAATGAAAAGACAAATTAATAAATTCATATTAAATGATTTAAAATGTTATATTTTATATTAATTTATATTAAGACAATATTAATAAATAACAGCAATAATTTAATTAATTAATTAATTAAATCAGTCATTCATTGTTATTATTACAGCTGAAAAGCAAAAATGCATTTGGTTTGGTGTCATGGGGGTCATTGAATACTATAGTTTTATTTTCTATTAATGATATATATATATATATATATATATATATATATATATATATATATATATATACACATATATATATATATATATATATATATATATATATATATATATACATATATATATATATATATATATACACACATATATATACACAATTGGTATCGGCCGATAAAAGCTTTTATTATCACTATTGGCCATCGGCCGATTGTTAAAAAACGGCCGATGATCAGGGCCGATTATATCCTGTCAATCAAAAGAGTGCGGAAAAACGTGTTCAAAATCACTGTTGAATTTCTTCTTCTTCTTCATCTTGGCGGTTGGCAAACCAGCTTTTGTGTTGAATTTTAACGCATTAACAGTTTAAAAATAGTGACGCTAAAGCAGGCTCTTTTTGACCCTATGAATCACCCGTATTTCAAGCCAGGGTTGCCAGGTCTGCGTTTTTATTTTTATTTTTTGCTACATCAAATATTATTTGTAGCCCCTCCCGTCCAATAATCGCAAAAGGCTTTGTGCTTTGTTACTTCTGATAAGAATAAAAGTTTCAGTTTTCAAATTCTGTCCATTTTATCATGAAATTCAAACAATAAATGGCGTTTTGACGCTCTTAAATGTGACGTGTCAGATTTGCCTCCGTTCAGGCGGCAGCTCAGAGCGCAAGTCTTTTCTTCCTCTTCAATACAAGTTATATCTCGAAAAACATGCATGAATATCAAAGGTATGTTGAAAGATATACAGTAGGTAGCCAACCAGAATAATACTTTTACCGCCACCGCTCCTGCGGCGGCAAACTTGGGGAAGTGTGTTTGCTGCCTTTTATCGCTAGGTGGCGCTATAATCACAGACTTATTAGAAGTAAATGTGTCAGTTCATTCTCTCAAGTATTAATCTGCTGCGGCTCGTTGAGAGCTGTGGAAGCAGATGAATTCAGTTGAAATATTGTGGATAAATGAATTCATAATCACAGTGCTGAAATTACAGAACAAATGTAGAACTGAAAATAAATGTAGCCGTTTATTATTTGCATCGAATTTAAATGTTAACACTGAGCTCGGTTTTTATGTAGGCCTATAATTAGAAATGCAAGTCAATAGGTTGTCTCTTATACTTTTATTCTTTTAATTTGTAGTGGATTCATTAACTGAAACATTAACACTGAAATAAATTAAACTAAATGATCGTAAAATTAAGACGTCAGGACTTGCTAAGCGACTCATCAGCATTTGTGTTTTTGCTTCTTTATGATATTAAGAATGAAATACAGTAGGTTGCTATGATCAGCATATGTTTCTTTAATTATTAATGAAAATATTTCGAAATAAAATGATAAAACATGCCAGTATAAAAATGCTACATGAATTAGGGTTTGCACAGACTTGTAGTGATAACCCTGATTATATGGCCTTGTGGACTATGCTGCAAGATTTCAGAGACTGTGTATCCACCGATCAGAGTTCAAGTCCCGGTTTTGTTGATTTATTATTTCTCACAAATAAAAACGTTTGAAATGTAGGCCTACATTTATTGATTTAAAACACTTTTTGGAGCTTTATTATTCAATATGTCATTTTTATTAGTAGTAATTAGTATTTAAAAAGACGATACATTGTACATGCTGTTAACCTTTGTTGGCCCTATAGCGTTTATTGATGCTCTCGTTGGACTGAGAAATACGTTTTTTCTAGATGACTAGTAGTTGTTCATTTAAGCAATTAGTTGAAAAATCGCACATAACCTCAAGTAACCACACACAATAATAAAGAAATCAAATTAAATGCCTTTCTAAACAGAAGAGTGCTTTACAGTACATTTGCATATATACAGTAGGTAGCCAGCCAGAATAATACTTTTACTTTAATATCATCTTATATTAATTTAATACCTTAAATATATACTGGAGAGAATACTAAACCATAATGAGCGTTTATTCCGCACTCAAGCACAAATAAAGCTTGCCATAGAGAACCGGCAAAAGTAATAATTATGTTTAAAAAAAACATCACTGTGGTATTTCATCCTTATTGATAATTTCTGACTTCAGCATGCCGAGAGAAGAGTGTTCATGTTCCTCGTGATAATAACTGTATGAGACCGCTGCGCAAGAGTTGTTACCGTACACACATCATTCATTCTTATTTATTTCTACTTCATTCTATATTATGGGGTTTTATTGGGGGGTTTTTTCGTATCATTGCATGTTAAAATTAATTCATTTTGTTATTTGTTATGCAATTCCAAAAGTCTACAGCCTATTTATTACATTTTTATTAATATTTGAACGACATTACTGTATATTCAGCATATTTTACTTAACCTGTGTTTGTATCTCTGTATCTTAATTAATGAATGAATAAACGAGTCATTAAAACAATTTTTTTTTTTTTTACTATGACAGTGCCATATGTTTAAATGATGTTGATCAATTACACCTAATGATCAACAATGAATTGGAGCGGCGTCGGTTAGATCATTTTAAAACGTCAAATAGCAGTCAATTTTACAGATTTTAAAGGCATCTGTCTCCGATGTATTCTGGTGTATATTTATTTACGGATCCAACACTATAATGTTGGCATATATATATATATATTTTTTTTTTTTTTATGTGGAGAGCTGGTAATAATATCCTACTGCATGATATGGAGGCGCCGGCACCATCACTTGCATTTTTCCTGATAATGAAATAACTTAAAATAATAAATTTTTGGTTATATAATTAAGAGTAATAGATAATTTGAAACTGTAAATACTTAATGTTATTTCTTATTTATTTAAACTTACAATAACATCAAAATGTTATGCTTTTGTAAAATAAAGAAAACAAATGAATGCGCTTTCTGTCTCTGTGAACTGGAGCGCATCTCAACCAAAAGTCAGCGTATGTTCAAATTTCAAATTCAAATTTTTCCCGACACATTCATAATCATTAGGCTACTTTTGCTAATGCTTTGCAGCAAGCTTTATGCTTTTGCGCGCAAACTAAATTAGTATTGTGTATTTCCCTCATCTAAAGAATAAAGATTGATATTTTTTCTGACGTCTGGATTGTATTTTCAGGTGTTTTGAAAAATATAAACAAATGATTCAGTATATTGGTAATGAGATAAATGATAAATGAGAGCGTGTCAGTCTTTGGTTCAGCGCAAGCCAAACAGTGAATGAATTTAGCAGCTGATGACATTTGGCACTGACCGTCCTCACACTGGTGTGATTGTATCAAATCTATATATATATAAATAAATATATATATATATTTGACTATTTATAACAATTCACTCTTCTTACAAATAATATATATATAACATAACTGTTGCCGCGGTGCCTTTGCCGCGGCGGCTAACGTGGTGGTAATAGGCATTCTGGTTGACTACCATCTGTAGCCTAGTACAACTTACAAGAATGTATCACGTCTCATGTAATCACTTAATTTGTGCTTCAAATGCAGAAAGACGTCAATAAAACAGCTTGTGAACAATATGTCACATTATGTCAAATTTACCTCAGGAATGTTTTCCAATGTTCACAGTTCCTTAGCTATCTATCTATATATATATATAAAAACACTAAAGAGGAGCTTATTTACTGTTAATTATGTTTGTGTAAATTTGCCATGAAGACAACAAGTGCTTATGAAAACTACCTTATGTGATACTATGTTTTATACAAACATTTCAGTTTTTATTTGAGTGTAATTATTATATCTGAAAATAAACAGCAGCTGAATATAAAACTTCTGTTGTTAATTGTAACCTGTAATATTGTAGTGTACCAAATGAGAGGTTTCCCTATATAGTTTGCAACATTATTTGGGAGAGATTTTTTCTCCTTAAGAAAAACCAAACTATCGGTATCGGCATTGGCCGATATCATTCTGAATAATCGGCTATTGGTATCGGCATATACATATAGCATTCTTATATATATATTTACTAAACCTCTAAACCTAACCTATAGGAACTGATTTAGCTTTTTTTCCTTTCTTTTTTTTTACGTGTTTATGAAGGCATGTGTATTTAAGGCATTCTTCTCACAGGAACTGCTGGTCTCCACAATGTACATGATTTAAGGTTTTACTATGCTTCTGGGGACATTTGGTCCTCACAACATGGGTAAAACCTGACCCACACACACAACACATTCGTAAGGCTGTGATTTCTGCTAGGATCCAAATGTTAGGTGTTAAGAAAACAAGGTTCTGGCAGACCAAGATGCTTGTGTGTGTGAGAAAGACCATTTGGACAGAAGATGTGCTATCAGTCACTCTAAAACGACTCGCACACACAAATACAGAGCAACTCCACGGTGCCACAGATTGGCCGTCACTCACAGTGATTAATGGTGCGAGTGGTAAACAACTGACAAAAAGAAAGCAAGGGACGGAGAGGGAGAGACAGGGAGGATGTCCTTTATATCTCACATCCTCTGTCAAAAATTGCCATAAGATACTAAGTGTTCATTAGTTCAATACATTGCTTTTAATCAAAGGGCAAAAAATGACACATTTCATCTTTAAACAAAGGATATATACTTGCTTGTGTTCCTTTTTAAGGAATAATACATCAAACCTGTAAGACTTTCTTTCTTCAGTGGAACACAAAAACAGATGCTTAGTAGAATGTCTTGGCTGCTCTTTCAAATACAATGGAAGTAAATGACAGACACTAAAGAGCAGCAAAAATGACAATAGAGCTTCATAAAAGCACCATAACATTAGTCCATATTATTCATACACTATATTATAAGTCCTCAGATATCATATGATAGCTTTTTGTTACTGTCCAAAATGTAACATTATTCACTGGTAATCTTTTCCACTGTAGATCTCAAATTTTATATGCACTTTTGTATAGTACTAATTAAATATGGTACATCAGTTTGTCATGTCAGGTTTAAAAACCTGTTGCGAGCAGCCAGGACATTCTGCTAAAACTCCTTTCATGTTCCATGGAAGTAAAGAACATTTATAATGTTCTGAAAAACTAGCTTGAATCAAAATCTTAATCTCTACACCAGGAGCACTTGACACTTGGGCTAATCCGCTCTGGAAGTTTCTTTGTCACATCTGCTTCGTCTCTGGGATAGTACGGCCGATTGCAAATTTACACTGCCACTTCACAGTCTTCTGCTGTCACCTTTCATTCCCAAACCTTCTTCGCACATGTCCCCCAATTACTCCCCACAATTGTAAGAGCGTTTCTGTCTATCCATGTGTCCATGTTGCAGACAGATTCATGGGTGAATGTCTTATCCATGTGCCGAAATGTTCTACATTGGTGAATGTGTGAGAGCACATGAATATGTGTGAAAATCATCTTTTCTCTTGTAACTCCCTGTTACATGAAAAATGAGTTATGCTGACAGAAAGTGTTCTTCTGGACTGCCAAACATTTCAGATAAAATAAATGTCCTAATTACCTAATTTCACATTAAAACAGTTTCAATTTGTTCTGATCTTTTACTTAAAACAGCAGCAGTTTTAACACAAACACAACAATCCTGTACTCATACTCTCGTTTATCAGTAAATAACGGAGAAAGACCTTCTGAAGGGTTATGTTTGTATGGCGTATTTAACATCATGGAAGCTCGAGACCAGAAAATTAAAACACGTGGTTGGCAGTGTTATTTTAATATAATTTATATACTATTACAATACTTCATTACTTTTAGGAAATTTATTACGTTTAATTTGTATTACTTTGTTATTACTTTGTTTTCTTTTATATTTCTTTCTTGCTTTTCAGATTTAGTAATTTTAGCACTTAAATTTACACTTTTAATTTATGTTTGTTTTTCATCTAATATTTATTTTAATTTTATTTCTAATAATTAAAATGCCTTTTAATAGTTTTACCCTAGCAAGTTTTATTCTAAAATTTGAGCAAATTCAAAATTATTTATTTTTATTTTTTAAATATAAAATAATTATTTATTATTTATTATATATTGACATCCATAATAAAAATAACACTTTATGACATCACCTTGAAGATCTGCCCAAACTAAGACCAGTAAACAAACCTACAGCATTTGAAAATATTACAGTATATTTCTAGCAGCCACTGAAGGGAGTATGTTTAATTTAAATAATCAATGGATCTCTCATTGTAGATTCATAATCACACAACAGCCCAACTTTACACCAGAACCTTACAGTAAATAAGAAGAGTGAGAAAGTTACAGACAGGAAAAAAAAAAAAAAACAAGATAAGAGCACACCTGCAGTGCACCACGATGGGCCCTGCGTCTGGAGGATTGAGGAACTTGACCTGGCGGATGAAGCCCAGCAGGCCTGTGGCGTAGCAGGGAACGCCGTGATCGGGCCAGCTGGTGAAATGGAACTGCCGGATTTCCCGAATCTCGTGATGACCCTTCTGCAAACAAGAGCATGTGGTGAGCTTAATATCTACAGGTGTCATCATCTGAGGGTAATGGGTATGTGATTATGGTAGAAGATGGGTAGGATTACGACACCCAATAAGTGCATGTCAATAACAATCAACACCATGTGGTGTATTTTGCAGTGTATACAGTGTAAACACCATGGTATATTACAAGGCTCAACAATATGGATGATACGGTTTTGGATTGGATTGGATTGGATTGGATAAAATAAAATAGTCAAGGTGACACTGTAACTATTTTAAGTTTTGTGATTTTCCTCAATATTAGTGTAGAAAATGCACTGAAAAGTCAGTCAGGGCCTCGGTCAATGTTTGAACCATAGCACAACTACACATTTCGATCTGTGCGAACGCTGAGGCTTTTCCACACACAGTGTTGTGTTACAGTAGAAACCTTTTCCCATTACTTCCTTACTAGCACTTAATGCTCTGATAAGCTTTTAATTATAATTTGGGATTGAGAGCGCTGTAATCCATGCCTGGAGGTGCTGATACCACCAAGCGAGGACTCGTGTAGCCGTTTAACGCAGCTTGTGTGCACGTGTGTGTCTGGAGAGTCGTAACTGAGCTGCTATAGATGACGAGAGGTACTGAAAGCTGGAAAAGAAAAAGAATATGTCCAACACTTGGGGATGAAATGCATACCTAGACACACAAGGACACTCAAGAATTATCTTAAGAAAGAGTAAGAGTTATTCTTTTTTTGTGAGAAAAATATCCATTTGAAACTTTACACATTAAAATATTGAGCTTCCAGTAGACGACCACACATACTGTGCATGTCCAAACAAATAGGGCTGGGCAACAAACTCAAGCTCCTCTTCTCTTATATCGAAATCATCCAATCGTCCAACGTTTTGCTGCAAAAGAGTAAAAACAAAGCAAAACAAAACACCGGTCAGGAATTTAAATATTCTTGTTGTAGACTTCTAATTCCTGACCGGTGTTTTGTTTTGCTTTGTTTTTACTCTTCCGCAGCAAATCGATGCCTACGGCCATCTGTTATAGTTAATAAAGTTTTAAATATGGATATATTTCTTACAAAAACCCATCCCTTCGCTTCAGAAGGCCTTTATTAACCACCCTGACGTATGGATTATTTTTATAATGGATGGATATTTTGAAATATCCCAGATTGTTTTAATCTGAAAGAAGATAGTCATATAGTACACCTAGGATGGCTTGAGGGTGAGTAAATCATGGGATAATTTTCATTTTTAGGTGAACTATCCCTTTAAGGAGAAATTTCAATAGCCTTTTCTCTGGAGAAAAGAAAAAAAAAATCTGAAAATTGAAGACACTTAAGAAAAAAATCCCTGTTTGATATCCATTTGATCTCATTGCTGTCTAAGCGAAACCAAAAAACATCTCTTGTCATTTTCTGCTCCCACTCTTTATGAAGCACAACTATGTGCTGAGAGGAGGATGTACCCTAACAACTCTCTTTTAAAGTTTTTCACGAGGCAGCAGCCTCGTGAGACAGATGGATTGAGTGATTTAAGAAAGTTGCTGATGACATGCTGATCCATACTGCACTCTCCCCCTCAAAAACAACTCCCAAACACTAATTTCACCCACTATCAAAGATTCCCTACATCTGTTCTGTTTGGATTACAATATTCAACAAGAAAACTCTACCGGTCCTAAGAGCTTTCTTTGCAGTTTGCTTTCATTGCAAAATATTGTCTGTTGGCTTATGTTAAGATCTTGCAAAGTTTGTTTGTTAAAACATTGTGGTTAGTTTTTTTTTTTTTTTTTTTTTAATGTATGCAGATCTGACATCAAGCTGTTCCTGTATAATAAGAACAAGTGAGAGATGCATAATGGGCTTAAACACAAGCTGATGGCTCATATGGTATGGTATGAACATAAGATTGGATGAAGAGATGCATGCAGACAGAACTGTTTTTCAGATGCATGCAGACAGTGCTGTTTCAAAAGTTTATATTTTTCAGTGTAATGTACTTGTAATGTACAATGTAATGCATGAGTTTTCATATCTTGAATCACGTTTATTTTAACTATTCCACTGACAGTTTTAATTTTTAAGAAATGGTTTTATAAATAAATATTTTAATTTATAGCAATTAATCAATATTTTCTTTTTTAATATTTTATTTTATTTTCTATACAGTGGTATGCGAAAGTTTGGGAACCCCTTGCAGAATCTGTGAAAATGTGAGTAATTTTAACAAAATAAGAGAGATCATACAAAATGCATGTTATTCTTTATTTAGTACTGTCCTGAGTAAGATATTTTACATAAAAGATGTTTACATAAAGTCCACAAGACAAAAAATAGCTGAATTTATTAAAATAACCCCGTTCAAAAGTTTGGGAACCCTTGATTCTTAATACTGTGTGTCATTACCTGGATGATCTACGACTGTTTGTTTGTTTTGTGATGGTTGTTCATGAGTCTCTTGTTTATTCTGAGCAGTTAAACTGAGCTCTGTTCTTCAGAAAAATCCTCCAGGTCCTGCAGATTCTTCAGTTTCAAGGATTTTTTGCATATTTGAACCCTTTCCAGCAGTGACTGTGTGATTCTGAGATCCATCTTTTCACACTGAGGACAACTGAGGGACTCAAACACAACTGTTAGAAAAGGTTCTAACATTCACTGATGCTCCAGAAGGAAACACGATGCATTAAGAGCCGGGGGGTGAAAACTTTTGAACAGGATAAAGATGTCCACATTTTTCTCTTTTTGTTGAAATATATTTTTTTTCATTTAGTACTGCCCTCCGGAAGCGACAGAAGATACCTACATTTTTCCCGGAAGACAAATTATGTACATTTACCTTGATCTTGAAATTCAAAATGTTTTCACCCCCCGTCTATTAATGCATCGTGTTTCCTTCTGGAGCATCAGTGAATGTTAGAACCTTTTCTAACAGTTGTGTTTGAGTCCCTCAGTTGTCCTCAGTGTGAAAAGATGGATCTCAGAATCATACAGTCACTGTTGTAAAGGGTTTAAATATGCAAAAGATGCTTGAAACTGAAGAATCTGCAGGACCTGGAGGATTTTTCTGAAGAACAGAGCTCAGTTTAACTGCTCAGAATAAACAAGAGACTCATGAACAACCATCACAAAACAAACAAACAGTCGTAGATCATCCAGGTAATGACACACAGTATTAAGAACCAAGGGTTCCCAAACTTTTGAACAGGGTTATTTTAATAAATTCAGCTATTTTTTTGTCTTGTGGACTTTCTGTAAACATCAGTACTAAATAAAGAATAACATGCATTTTGTATGATCTCTCTTATTTTGTTAACATTATTCACATTTTCACAGATTCTGTAAGGGGTTCCCAAACTTTCGCCTACCACTGTACATGCTATAACAATCTCCCTGGAAATTCAATTTTTTGAAGCATTTATATCTAAATGGAATATAGATGGAGGATGAGTTTTTACCTTTTGAACAGTAAAAGTCCTGATCACATATTCTGCAAGAGGCTCCGTTTCGATCAGCGTAACTTTGATGTCTCCGTACACCTCGGTCTCGTCAGGCCAGTACCGGACACATTTCACCTTTACGGACACATAGAAACCCACATGTACACATTATAACACGACACCTGCATCTTAATTTGTCTCAGTATTACTCTATTTTACAGCAAGGTCTAAGTCAAATTGGCATTTGCAGAAACAGTATTATCAAACAAGTCCCTGATGACATTTGAAAACACAGAGAGGTGTAATTGGCCACCTGTCAGAGAGGATGTTATCTCTGAATGAACAACCCCTGTGGTCTGAGTTCACTGGAGCCAATCATTGAACACCGCTCAATTATACTCAACATGACATCAAACAGCTCTCGTTGGGATAGTGTGAAGGACTATGCACCTAATTTTGCTCGATTTTAGGATGTCCTCCAAAATGTTTGACCCACTCATTTAAAGTTTCCCTTATACAGAAACTTCCTGCTTTGTGCTTGCATTTACATTAATTGATAGATAATTCTCACAAACCATGCTTATAAATGTATTTAAATATGACATATTTTGTGGGATTCACCACACAGTGAAGATGAGTTAGGGATGAAACCCACAACCTTGATGCTTGCTATGCTTTATTTTTTGAGATACAGAAACATATTGCACGTTTGCATGGATTTCTTACAATATTTTACTTCTAAAATACTCCTACCTCACAGATTTCTATATTTGCGTGTTGCATTTATTGTCGACACACTCCGTTTAACCGCTAGACCGTAGTTAAATGTGTAGCAATTGGAGGAGCGCTTTGTAAATAACATTCTTAATCCTGTGATATTTATTAAGGAAAGAGATAATTACAAGAACCCTACCCTGCCCACTTCCACCAGGTTGGTTACCATGACGATACTAGCAGAATTCTCTTGCCAAATCATCCTCCAGAAATCCCTCACGGTCTCCTGCATGGGGCCTACAAGAGAGGAGGAGGGACAAATTTAGAATCAAATCACCACCAAGACCATGCAACACTCACAAAACAACTAGAAATAAGATGCAATGTTTCTTTATGGAATCACAAACAGTCCCTGAGGGAAAGAGCATTGCAGATGTCAACAGTAGTTCATGCTAGTATATCCTGAGATGGCTGATCAATACAGGTTAAGTTAATTAAGCAGAATGGTGGAATACAGCACACCAACAGTGAAAGCTACTTTAAAACGAATCTAATGTGGTTATTATTGCAATTTTACTGTTGTAATATAAAATCAAATTACTTTTAATTAATTACTCATTTTTTTTAAGTTTTACATAAATAGTATTATTGCAGTATATTTCTTATTTTTGTTTAATACTTTTTATTTAGTATTAAAAATACAGTGTATATGTGGCTTCTATGCAGATGCACAAACTCCAGTAAAACTATACTTAAACTAGTTAGCTACAATGACAATGATTAACTACTCTGAGACTATTTAAGCAAGCAATTTTATATCATTTCAAGCAATGCTTGGCTGATATTTAGCAGTGCTTACCTTGCATACAAACAAAATGATCTCAATTAGGGTGTCATTTCACTTAATTTACAAATATTTTACACTAAATACAATTAATAGAACCAGAAAACAACCTACTTTATAAATCAGAAGCCTATGAAGCACAAAATAAACTGCATGCACAAACAATGTGGCTCAGAGTACTTTTAGTTAGCATTCAAAACACAACATATAATATTTTAAAGGAGTCATGAGAAATCAAATTGGCCTTGATTTTTTCTTATGACATATAAGAGATCTTTGTACCATTAAAACATCCTGCAAGTTTCATAGTTTAAAACATCCTCTTCATTATAAACAAAGCTTGTTTAATCAAGCTCCAAAAATGACTCGTTTTGATTTTGAGGGATCTGTGATGTCACATGGGCAAATACATTTGCATATGACTGCCTCCAGAGCAAGATACTGACGAATCCATTCATCAATCTATACATCATTGCACCATAGGCCCCTCCCACTGGTATTTAGTTGCTTAATGGCTGACATTTGCCAACATTGGATGTAAGCATCGCATCAAAAGCATATAAAAAACATTATAATCACTGACGCTGTCTACACTGGATACAGTACACAGATGCGCGTTCAGTTTGTGACATGCTCCATTCACTTGAGTCAGTCGACAACAGGACAAATGGAAGGGTGAACAAACGTTGCTTTGACACGTCCAGTTTAAACAGCTCCTTTGTGACTCTGTACAGACTCCAGAAGGATCCCAGCGTCAAAAACAAGTGGATGGTTTATTTTAATGGCATCCCATATCGCGTTGGAGGATTATACTGTATGTTTGTTCAGAGCATTTTGTTTTTTTAAATGAGGCACAGTGTAATGGAAACTTGCTGAAAGATCTGACAGCAGCTGCATCACAAACTGCATCGAAGGTAAATGTTTTCATAATGCTTTGTCTGTAAATGGTGTTTTTTCTGCATATATATTTGTTTTTTTCATGCAAAAAACTTTACTAACATTATAAATGAACCTTAAATAACAAAAAATCCACGTCATGATCCCTTTAAGCTAGGATGTTCTAATTAATCATACTTTTTATTTTGGATATAGCAACATAGATGTGTAGATTGTGTTCATGTCAGAAGAATTCTGTTGGTTTCAATGAAATGCCTTTGTTAATTACCTTGTGTGGCTATGTAGTGCCTTGGTCTGTGGTAGCCCTGGGAAACAGAATGAAAAAGGAAGATGAAAATTATTCAAATTAAACTAATTTCTATACCTGCACAACCCACATGCAACAATGAACTTTCTTAAAGACTTTGTTTGAATCCAATTCAGCACTCAATGAGACATTATAATTTCACCTTTCTGATGTCTTGGGAACATTAGCATTTTAACCACTGTGAAACAAACCGGCAACCAATGTAGCTTTGCTCCTGTCAAGCTTTAAAAGCACGGCTGCAGTTTACGACCGCGTCTATGGTATGACGGAGAACATAATTGTTTTATTATCAGGAATGAGATTGGGTGGCCTGATTATAGCTGCTGCGGGGCGAGTAGCGTCGCGCTGAAGCATATCTGCACATGTTTACTCCCCATTTTGTAATGATCACAATCATATCGACTGTGTCATTATGGTGTTTAGATCAAGTTAGTGGATTTAGAGCAGCCAGGGAAGCACTTTCATTCAAGCTGTCGCTAGCTGCGGACATTTGCAGTAATTTGCAGCAACCCAGAAGAGCGTTTAAGCTAAAAAAATCCACTGTATCCTTCATTCGTTGTAAGCGAGGCTCTCAGGAGCGTAACACATAAATGATGCATTAATCTATTAAGCCCTTCTTTGACAGTAAAGAGTGAAGTTGTTCTGACATTTTAAGGTGGTTACGCAATACACACACTTTAAAGGTCATAAATACTATATTCAAACTTGAAGATCATTATTTCTTTATCAGTATATACTAAGCTTGTTTGACGTTTTAGTCAACATGAAGAAACAAACATACACTGTAATTTATTTATTCTTATTTTTGAAAGAAGTCTCTTATGCTCAAATAGTAAAAAACAGTAAAAAACTTGTGAAAGTTTTCTACAATTTAAAATAACTGTTTTCTATTTTAATTAGAATTTAAAATTGTCATTTATTCCTGTGATGCAAAGCTGAATTTTCAGCATCATTACTCCAGTCTTCAGTGTCACATGATCCTTCAGAACTCATTCTAATATGATTTGTTGCTCAAGAAACATTTCCTTTTATTATCAATGTTAAAAAAGTTGTGCTGCTTAATAATTCTGTGGAAACCATCATTTTTTTTCAGGATTCTTTGATAAATAGAAAGTTCAAAGGAAAAGCATTTTATTGAAATTTGATCAATGCATTTTGACGTTATTTTAAGTTCAGAAAATACACAGTCATGTTTGGGTGAATGTGATTTCACCAAGTGCAACATGTTCCTGGATCGACATCTTTTGTTGATCCTGGAACAGCATTCCAACCAATCAGTCAGATTTGAGGATTACGTTTACAATTAATTTCAGGTTTAGGCTTACAACCAGGGTTAGGTGCTTCAACATCAGTGTTATTTACCTATCATTTCCCTCTGATTTTAGGTTTAAGACTAAATTTTTGGACAGGAATGTTGTTCCAGGATAAACAAAATATGTGACCCTGGACCTCAAAACCAGTCATAAGTCGCACAGGTATATTTGTAGCAATGGCCAACAATACATTGTATCGGTCAAAATTATCGATTTTTCATTTATGCCAAAAATCATTAGGATATTGGGTAAAGATCATGTTCCATGAATATATTTTGTCAATTCCCTACCGTAAATGTATTTTTGTGAGTGGATATGCATTGCTAAGGACTTCATTTGGACAACTTTAAAGGCGATTTTCTCAATATTTTGATTTTTTTGCACCCCCAGATTCCAGATTTTCAAATAGTTGTATCTTGGCCAAATATTGTCCTATCCTAACAAACCATACATCAATGGAACGCTTATTTATTCAACTTTCAAATTGACCCTTATGACTGGTTTTGTGGTCCAGGGTCACATATGTTACTTGGTAAATCACAGAGACCATCATTATCTGCTGGATGCAAATGTGTCATACTCACGTCTATATAGTTGGCGTTTATGTAGTCAGAGTGGGGGTCTCCCTCCAGCAGTTGCAGTCTGACACGAGTGTGATCGTCTGTGGGATCAAATATTCACAGAAGAGCCGGTCTAAAGTTACACATACACTTTAAAGGGGAGCAACAAACACATGAGTGGTCCAGGAAACACAACTGTTGTATTGACAATGTCATTTACCCATGGCAGGACTTTTGTGTGTGAAAAAATTACTTTTGGGCAGATAAAACTGACAAACTATACAAACAAATTTGCAGATTTAAATATGTTTTTGTTTTTCAGGGTCAACAAGAATGTCAGTTTAAGTATACCACTTTAATATATTAGGCATGAGTTCTATGCCAGCAATCCATTTCAACAAAAGACAACACATTTAGTATGATTTACCAATGGGGAAAATGACCTATGTGTTTTTTGGAAAAGACCTGCAAACCTCAGCATAACTTTCTGTATAAGGAAGACAATTACAGTCTTTTTAAAAAATATCTATAATGATGGGGAACATTTTTTTTTTTTAAAAAAAAACACTTTTTTTTTTAAGCAACTCAAGTCTGGATGCCCCAAGTTCAGCATTGCACTCTGAATTGACAATGAGGATCAGACCGATTTCCTCATCCAAAGAAGTGGATGTACAGTTGGCCAATGATGTAATTGATTTAATTACTTCAGCACCACCAATCTTCATCTTATCTTCACTATAAACACCTGACCTGCTCATGTTTAGCACAGTCACAGTGTCTTTCCACCCTTGAAAGGTGAAGCTCCATGCCTTGGCAATTACGACGACACTTCTGGAAAAAGGGAAGAGGGTGGAAACGGAAAGAGAGGAGGGGTAAAGGAAAGGTCTGACACTAGCTCTGCAATCCCGCGTGGCGTTCTGCTTTGATCACATGGAGAATGCAAATGCGCTGTTGAGGCATGTCGACTCCAAGCCAGCGGATGTTCTCTGATGGCAGGCAGCTCCACAGAATCCCTCCAGATTTCTCTCCGTCTTTCAGTTTATTTCATTCCAAGGAGAAGCAGGTCCGTGTCTAGAGCTGTAAACGGGTCGTGAAGGTTGTTTACTTTCAGACAGCCCCTCCTTCCTGTCCAAACCTGCTGCATTTCTTATTCGATCTGCTCAAAATTTACCAACTTATATTTTTTAACTTCAGACTTTCTTTATTTGCTCCTTCTCTCTCGCTCGCCTCACAAACATCTCTGCTGTCTCTCACCGGTGCTTTCGTCTGTCTGCTGACCTCTCTGCTCCCTGAAAGGGAACATGCGTGAAGGAAGCAGAGAAGAGGGAAACGGAGGGATGCGGAAAGAGAGCGAGATGGGGCTAATTAGACGCCACTGAGTCAGTTGTCATAACAGTAGGGTTCTTCTCCGCAGTGAGGGGCCAGACACAAAGCTCTAATTGGGAGAGAATGTCCGGACTACAGACGAGTGCCATGACGCATAGGTACAGTAGTTCTGAGTCAGCCCTGCAAAACTATCCAGATGTCTGGATGATCACCCGAGAGACGTTACAGTGACGTATGATAAGGAGTAGGGTTGCATCAAAGATTGAACTTTGTACTCTGCACTGTTTGCACCACAGACATAAGTCAATGATACCTCAAAACATGCAGTTAATTGAGAATAGGTGTGTTATTATTTTTCTGTGGGTTCATTTTAAGCCAGCCATATAGTAATTTTTAAACAATAGTTGGGTTAAATAAAACTGCCCAGCAGGTTGGGCAAACGTTTAACCCAATCGCTGAGTTTGTCCATTTTCAGCCCAACTTGGGTTGTTTTTAACCGAGCATTTTTTAGAGTGTAGTGATGCAATAACAAAACACAACAAGTGGCATTAGGCTAAAATCTCAGACATGATGGATTTCAGGTGCAATGTTGACATTAAAAATCTTCTCTTTTTATGCACCTCATCATAAAAGTAACTGAAACAGAACCTGGTACAACCTGGTACTTTTATTTAGTTTAGTTTAAAAGTACCGCCCCAAAAAAGTCTCTTAATCAGCACTCTTAAACCCGCGTCCTCTCTGCTGCTCTTATATATAACCTCGGTTTGTCGTCAGCTGGCCCCAGTGCATTATACACCTAAACAGCCTATTAAATCCCTGCTTGGCAGAAAAGAGGTTCTTGTGTCAAATGGGCCAAGTGCTGTCGCACACACCTCGTGGCGTGAGAGCGTGGCACTCTAATCCAGTTTAATCCATTTCCATCCGCTCTGGGATAAGACGCTCTGCTCATGAAGTCTACCTGAGAGGGTTTTAGAAAGAAGCAGAAGTGTTTATGCGAACGCTTGAGCTTTGAGAGCTTGGTGTTAGGACAAGTGTCATCCTAATCTGAAAGAGATTCATTACACATGGTTAATTTGCACCAACGGCAGCAAAAAGGATCTATTTTGCCACATACACAGGACTTCTTGTTAAAGAAATTAATTTCCATTTGTTATTCGCATTATTTTGAAACCTCAGATTGCAATGAAGTGATCCTATTAGTTTAATAACTAGCTAAAGGATAGAAACATTACAAATGAGACCCATTTAACATCTCAATTTGTTTCTCCTAGACAATACTGAGATTAAATGGAGCTCAAATGGAGACTTTTGCTAAGCTTTTTACTTTTTGAACGTTAAACTGAGAAAAAGACCCCATCTCACATGTCTTTTCTAGAGATCTCTTTAATATCCCAAATGTTTTTCTTTTTGGAAAAGGGCCCACATAATCTCACAAAAGCTGTTCTTCTGCAATCACAAGGCAGAAATTTGTTGATAGGCAGATGAAAAGTTGATATTTGAATGAAACATAAGTGCGTTTTCTGAGCTATGAAAGAGCAACCTCTAAATATTGATGATGCCTAAATCGACTAATCATTTTAATGTAAATAAGGTATGAATCTGACTAGATGTTTATTCTTGGTTAAGAACATTAATCAATGACGATAAACAAACAAAACCGAGGGCATAATACACTAAACAGCTCATGTGAATGCTAATACTCTAGCTTTGGTCAATAAATCAGAGGAGTGTTTTTTTCAACCGAGTCTCATGGAAAGACGTACATGTGGCAACATTTTTGCAAGTCGCAATATACGTAACAATATGTACATATCACTGCAGTTTCCAACAGAAATGAACACTAGAGGCAGTAAAACAGCAAATGCTTTTAATCGTTTTCATACACATAAATATGATTACAGGGTCAGATTATGGATTAATAAAGACTTGTTCTTACGTCTCCTTGCACAATATTATGTTATGATCTCAAAACGCTTTTACCAAAGTGCACGATTTGTAAACAAACACATTTTGGACTTTGCATCACTTAACCAGCTCCATATGTTTCACTTTTCTAATGTAACAAGCTTGCTCGGTAGCTCAGCTGATACGGAGTTGTACTTAGGATGAGAGAAGCCTTGGGTACGAATCCGGGGAACGAGTCACAGTAAAAGAGATCAAAAACAAGCTAAAATGGCATGATTACCAATGCTTTTTATGTCACATTTGCTTTTGTTAACACTATCGGGTAGGTTTAGGTGTAGTGTTGGTGGTATGTTATTTTAAAACGTTTTTCTAATGAGACTGGGCTGTTTTTATTTTGTTTGTTTTTTTCAGAAAGACTTCAAGGGAACCTGATGATTCTGGCAGCACTACATGAAGGGAATAAATGTCAAAATTTGAGGAGCTCAGAGAGAAGAAATGACAAGGTGTCTTCATCCAGGCACACGGATCCACACATGCAGAGCACTTAAAAGAGCAAGACACGCTCTCTTCTGTGTTTGGACTAATGAAGACGAACAACCTGGACATTTATTATTCAGCAGGTGCCTTACCTTGCATATTTTAACCTCAGATCCACAAAGGCAATGATACTAACTGGTTAAAATGAGTGACGGTTTGGATAATGAGCCAATGTGTGCTGGTTATCCCGGTGGGGGTTTCATTCCTCTTCATGGGATGATTGTGTGATGTTAGTGTTAACTACATGAATTGCATCATGTGAGAGTTTTATTCTGTAAAAGAACTGAATTTAGCTCATACTAAGACATAAAGGATTATTTCCTCTGCACTACAAGTAAAACTAACAAATAAAGTGACAGCAAAATGATGCTGCCAAAAATAAAGATGATCATCATGTGCTCACCCTCATGTTGTTCCAAACCTATATGACTTCTGTTCAAATCAACATTGGACCCACTGACGTTCACTGCAACACTGAGACATTTTTTCAAAATATCTTTTTTGGAAGTTAGACATGTAGGTAAGTAAATGATGACAGAACATTTTTGGGTGCACTATCCCTTTAACTATCCCTCCTTATTCTGGCAAATATCTAAGGCAGCACTGCATGTATCTTTTGTTGATAAGGCAATCCCAGAATTGTGATCTTACAAAAAAGAAGTTTATTCGAGTGTGCTAAAAGTATACTTCTTTCAAACTAAAAATATAGGAACATTCCTGTGATGCCTTCATACTTCAGTTTCAACTAAGTACAGAGCTGCAGTCTTGTTTGATTTTTTTAGGTGCTGTTTTAACATTCCATTACCAAGCTCTCTCGTTTCTCTTTCTGTTGTGTTCTCTGTGATGTCATTGTCCTCTGTTTTGGGATCAGACCCTTAGGTATGCTGTGACTCATCCGTTCCCTTTCAAACCTGCTGCCAAAGCATTTACTGCAATCTCAGTCCAAACAGAGTGTGCGAAGGGGCTCAACAGCATGCATCTGTCAAACGCCCTATGCCAAATTATAGCATGCTCACTGTCTGTATATACCTCCCTCCCGACCATAATTGACGAAATATAATAATGAGGAATC
Source organism: Elopichthys bambusa (assembly GCA_037101425.1). Taxonomy (NCBI): domain Eukaryota; kingdom Metazoa; phylum Chordata; class Actinopteri; order Cypriniformes; family Xenocyprididae; genus Elopichthys; species Elopichthys bambusa. Next base: position 4,653,851 of record CM074440.1, on the reverse strand, counting down.
ATTTGGAAAATATACAAAAATCTCAGTGTAAACAGAGAAGGAGAAATTGGTTTTGAAGGTGAGCAGGAGTAAATACGAGCCGTTCGTCCCAATCCCCCCACAACCCCCTTCTCATTCTCTGATATGTAAATGTTTGCCAATAACAGTTTATTTTGGGTGTAGAGTCTCGTGAATTATAGATGACCATATGGGCTTGAATGGCTGACACTGCCTGCTGAAACACTGAAGGGATGAGCGAGACCGGACAGATGTCTCTAATTGAAACGGCTTTCCTCAACTCCCATAAATTGTCAAAGTTAATCAAGGAATGCACGGCCAATTTTGTTTGTGGGTTAATTTTTTTTCTTGGCTCAGTTTGTAAGACATCGCTCCAATTTAGGGTGGTTAAACATGCATTCACATAATGAAATGATTCACAAAACAACTTCCTCCTTTGGCTGGTTGACTTGAGACTTTTCAGTTACTTAAAAATCCATTATCCAAGTCCAAATGCAATGCAGTTTGATATTAAATGTATAGTCACAAGTTAGCTGTTATCATATACAGTAGGATGGGAACTATCTGCATCATAATACAGTATATATATATATGATCATAATACTATGATTTTCATATTTTTGACCTTTTTTGTGCTACTCTTCTTGTCAGTATAAGCTAGTTATTTAACTATTAATGGAATGTTATGTTAAATGCAGTACATTATTACAGGCTAAAGTCACAGTTCCAAGCAAACCAACGCCCTAGGCACCTGGTGTTGAATAAATACATCACCCTCATCTCCTTTTTTTTTTTGCCATTTTTCCACAAAAATGATCCTTTGTACTGATGAACAGCCTGATGGACAGTTTTCATTAGCAACTTGTATAATTAAATGGGCTTAACTAATAGCAAATTCATCATAATACCCGCTGGCCATCAGTGACTGACAGGTTATTTCATTTAGCCTACTGTTTCATCTCATTTTAAGAGCACTGTGGCACTGACAACTAAATGATGTAGAAGAAATATATGTCAGCATCTAGATATTACTGAATGCTGCTACATTAACAAAAGTTTTGGCATTCTAAAGTATTCTTTGAAATACCTTGGGAATACCTTTTTGTTGGAAGTGGTACAATATTGTGCAATAATGTGGTTTTTGGACATGGTACTACCATAAAGGGGTCCTTGATTATGATTTCACTTTTTAACTTTAGTTAGTGTGTAATGTTGCTGTTTGAGCATAAACAACATCTGCAAAGTCACAATGCTCAAAGTTCAATGCAAAGGGAGATATTTTCTTTTACAGAAATCGCTTTTTAAGGATTACAACAAATGGCTGTAGGGACTACAACAAGTTTCTTCCCGGGTTGGTGACATCACAAACCCTAAAATTTACATTAACCCTGCCCCTGAGAACACGCAACAAAGGGGGGGAGGCCATGTTGGGCTGCTTTAGAGAAGAGGAAGAGTTGTTGTAGTAGAGTGTTGTTACCATGCCGTCATTTTACACCGGACTGCTTCACAAATGAGGGTCAATTCAACGCTGGATTTGCACAAAAGATTAACATGACGGCACATGCTAGTCGACGAGTTGAATCAACTACATAAATGTATCCACTAACCATTCAGAAACATCCAGTTGCATTCTAAAAGTTGTAACTTCATCCTGAGTCTCTCCATCAGTGTCTAACTCCAGTTTGAACAATGTAAGGCTGAACAACGTTACTGACAATCCTCATTTTGGCTGTGTGAGATTCTCCAGCTTTGTTGTTGTTGAGCAACCGAAGCAAGAGCTGTTAAAGCTCCGCCCTCTTCTGAAAGGTGGCCGGGAGCAGCAGCTCATTTGCATTTAAAGGGACACACACAAAAATGGCGTGTTTTTGCTCACACCCAAATAGGGGCAAATTTGACAAGCTATAATAAATGATCTGTGGGGTAATTTGAGCTGAAACTTCACAGACACATTCTGGGGACACCAGAGACTTATATTACATCTTGTAAAAGGGGCATTATAGCTTCCCTTTGAAGTACTTTGTAAATGCTGTAAATGAATATGCTAACAATTCAGTTCCATAGTATTTATCAAAAGTATACTCTTATTGTAAATATGAAATATTAAAAACAGGGCTTCACACAAAATATAGAAACACATAGTCATTTGTGTGGTTGAGGTGATGAGGTGCAGTTATCTAGGTAAAATAACCCCAAAATTTGACTTTTTAGAAATTTAGAACACTATTTAGAATCCTTGTTGTTTCAGTACTCACAAGCGATGATGTTGCCGTAACGATTCTTGTTGCGGTTCTCATCCTTCTTGGCAGTTTCCCATGGGGCCGTTTGTCCCTCAGCCAGACCCTGGAATCAAATCAAGAATATTTTAAAATACAAATGTTCATCCATTACAGAGACTGTACTGTGTATGTATATACTGTATATATATAGCTAAAAGACTTTGAGATGCTTTTCTAAAATAACAGGTCAGGTTAGGTGCCTCTTTTTTCCTTTGATATCACTGAAAGACTTTTGTACGTAGAAGAGTCTGGTAATTGTAGAGTCATTCTTAACCTTGGGGCAAAGACAAGACTCTGAAATGTCAGACAAGAGTGCTGAATGGTGGCCACTTAAAGCTGTAGTCCAATCTTCATCCTGTCCACCACACACACAAGCCAAGCCATTTACTGTGACAGATCAAGAGAAACAACAGCGGTCTGCAAAGTGTCTGCATTAAAGAAAGACTTCATGGACAAAGTGATTCAAAACAAGCACATTGTAAAAATGAATTGCAGAGTTGATGGCGCAGTTAACTGAAGGCCTGTGAAATAACAGAAACAGAGAATCAGAGGAGGATAAGAGTTCGTTCACAGAGCTCATGTCTGTTCTCTGCTTATGTTTTTTCACATTTAATTCATGGTAAAAAAAACCCCCTGAAAATTCACCAGACATTTTCCATAATTGATATTGTTATTGACATGAGCACACACTGTCAGTCAAGGAACTCATTATAAATTCATTACCAGTTTGTATAATTAAGCGGGTTTAACTATGAGCAAATTCATCATGGTACTGCCGGCCATCAGCGACTGACAGGCTATTTCATTTGGCCCACTGTTTCATCTCATTTTAATACTGACAACTATATCTTTTAGGGAATTATAATGTCAGTAACCAGATATCACATAGTGAATTGTGCTACTGCATTAATAAAAAGTAATACTAATTATGTACGTAATGTTACAGTCACCGGTTCCTGCACTACACTTCCCAGCATTCCCTCTGCCCCGCACCTGCACGTCATCACCATCACCATCACCATCACCATCACCCGCACCTGAAGTCAATCATCATTATCACTCATCTGGACTCACTATATAAACAGTCCCCTTACTCACTTGTTTTTGTCGGTTATCGCTTATGTTTGTATGTTAGTGTGTGTATCGCCTATGTTCCTGTATGCTCCTTTGGATTCTCTAGTAAAGTTTGACTCTTGTTAATATATTCCTCTTCGTTCGTGTTCCTACACACCTTAACTGTAACACGTAAGACAATATTGATTTATTTACAAAATTTAAAAATAATTTAATTATATAATTAAATTTAATTTAAATATAAAAACCAGAAATCAGATAATGACTTGTTGCATTAATAAAAGAAGTACCAAAAAACTAATACTGGATGGATGGATGGATCCATTTTTATAAATAAAAATGTATTTCATTTTAATTTTTTATAAGAAACACATAATGAATTGTGACGTTACATTAAGAAAAGTATGTCAGTACTAAAAAATAAAAATACAAAAAGTAATATAAAATTAAAAAGTAAAATAATAAGTATGATTAAAATAAAATATTTTATGTAATATATATATATATATATATATATATATCTCAAAATTCATAGATCTTTTTATATAACACAATTTTTTTTATAGCCTACATAAAAAGATGTATTTTTGTTCCATCATGAATCAGTTTTCATAGAGCGGATTTTAACTAGTAGACCATTTTGGTTGGGTGAATCGATCTGAATCAGATGGGGTCATGTATGTAGAAGAAACTTCTCTCTCCCAAGGCTGTATGATGCATCCCATCTGGAACTAGTGAAGCATAGAAGTCTGAACATACAGACCGTATCATCTCTGCTGTACTGTTCCTTCATGTGCATTAAACATGATCTGGCACCTGTGAAAATTGAAACCTTACAAAGCCTCATTTTTGTTGAACCTCTCTTTCATGTGTGAAATAAACATGAACTGGCAACCCTTCCAATAAATCAGTCACATTTCACTGCAGGGATACTGGGATCTGGCAACTCTGTCCATGGTCTCATTATAATCGCAGTACATTCAGGGTAACTGAGTCAGTTATAGCCAAACTCTGTCTGCCTGACAGAATGGGATGCTAAAACTGTTTGAGGGCTTCTTAATGATACATTTTGAGACATCCGGAGAGAATCACTACACAAAAGGCCTTAAACTTCTGTCTTCTGGCAGTGAGCTAAACTTATTCTTCATTTGTTCTGTACCGGATTCCTCATCCACCCTCCAAAATTGTTCTCACTGCAGCCTCTCTTGTCTTGTGATCTTCTGTTTTTGATACTATTAATACTTCATAGAAGTGATGAGAAGACATTGAACAATAAAACAAACCTTCTTTACTATGTGTGTGGGCACAAAGACAGCAGACACACTGTCAGACTTCTTCCTATACTCCACATGATAACCATCATTTTCATCTCCAATACCAAATATTTCATAATCCTCTTCACCATCTACACTTTCTACTGTTCATCACTTTGTTATTTTGTTATCTAATGTAATCCCATTCTCACATTAAACGTGCCTTAAGTGTTCAAATACTTTATGGGGCCACTGTAACCTTCTCTGTATTTATACATACCATTAACTCCTCACTTTTTCTTCTCTCTCTAACATGAGCACAGATGCAGGATCACATATTTGTCAGGCTGAGATTAATGATGCGATTGTGCTGACATACACACACAGGTGGCCGTCATCAGCTTTTACCAACATGATCAGATCTGCATCATTCACTCCTTGTCCATCATATCTCATTTGTATCCTCTCCATCCCTTCTGTCTCAAACCTATTTGTTTGTCCCACTTCATATATCATGTGAAATTATAAGGGAAAGATACTAATGTTCTCAAAAAATCTGCAAAAAAGCAGTAAAGCATAGCATCCCGTTTGAACATATATACTGTGTATATATATATATATATATATATATACACACTACAACCACTAATTTTAAATATGTTAAATTTAAAATATGAACTTAAATTAACTTAAAATTATAAATTAAATATGTCAACTTGTCTACTTATGAATCGTGAAGTCCAGATTCAAAGCATTTTATAACACCGATCTGTCATGCGAGTGGATTTTAAATCATTAGCTAATTCACTCTATTTGAAAGTGTTAAAAGGCAAAGTTAAATTATTGAGTACCAGTAACATTAAAATCTCATTTGCAGTAAAAACCAGTTCTAAATTCACAGTAAAACATGCATTATGGGAAACGCAGTATTTGCCGCTAATGTGCCCTCGCTCATATCAGCCAGTCACAAGCCAGTAAGCAAACACTCCATTCAACTCAGTGTAAATGTATTGAGTTTCTCCTCCTTCACTGCATATTAGGAAAAATGACTTATTTTCGGCAGCAAGGATAGAGATGGGCTGATGCAAAAAGCTGCCAACTTCATTTGCAGGAGGCTGAGAGGAACTTGTGAGGCAAATCAGGTTAGAAGAGAGAGGCGATAACAAAAAGGCGTTATAAAAACGTCTGCCTTGATGAATGACCCTTTAAACATGGAGGCACAAGCTCTGCTGCTATCAGACTGCCTATGACAGGCATGAGCTGCCAGCAATACATCTATCTCATGTTTACCTCTACAATTCAGATGGCCCAAAGCAGCCTATATGGCTGACCTAATCCTATTCCAATTGTGAAATTAGGCTAGACATATCCTAACTCTTAATAATCAAATGATCCTGAGAAAGAGAAGAGGTTAGAGCTGACCTCTTTAAAATCTAGATCTCCTTTAGCCTTTGTGTGGAGCCGCATTATCCTGAAGGCTAGATTTCTGGCATTCGTAACGTTATTTGTGAATACGTAAACTGGACAAAATAGATTCCACAAACTGTGTACTGCATTTTGTTATATGCATTCTGTTGTCTCTGAATAGTAAATCAGATGATGACAGACATAAATGTGAGTCATTCTTTATAAATGAGAGTTTCTTCTTTAAAAATGCAAGTCTTTGCCCTCTTAAAGATGCTCTTAATCCAGGTGATTGAAAATTTGGACGCAGAGAGCATCCAACCCTCTTTAATTCACTGATATCTATTGTTGCCAGAGCTATTCATCAAGACTGGGTCTGAATACACAATAATGAGCAAAATATGATTTATACTCATACTTAAATAAAGTTCTCTGCTGAATCATGTTTATACACTCCTTTGATAGCCTACCTAAGACTATTCCTACATCATTAAGCATGCTCGGAATAACTGATTCCAGACAAGAATCCATATTAGAACTCTGAATCATTTGTTTGCATGCAAAAATATTCCAAATATGCCAACAATGCTTTCCAAGCATCACTAATAATCTAATAAGTATGATCATACTACAGTAGTTACTACATGAAAACCATCTTGGGGGGCAAAAAGATCGAAAGCATAGAGTTATTTTTCAAGAAACACAAATTACTCAAATTAAAGGAACATATGGCACAAAAATGCAAAAATTACATCATCTTTTACTCACCTTCACATTGTTTTGGTCTGTTCGTCACACAAAAACTACTTTATAGCCTCAGAAGACTTCTATATAGCTCAATATCCAATTTTAAGGTGCTTTTTTTGATGCTTTAAAGCTCCTCTTCCCATTCATTTGAATCGCATGGACAAGAGCGGCCAGATATCTCAAGCTTGTGTTTCACGGATGAAAGAAAGGGTTTGGAATGACACAGGGGTGAGTAAATGATGACAAAATTGTCACTTTTGGGGGGTGAACGATCCCTTTAATGAAAACAAATCACAAAGTAAAACTGGAACTTACACAAAGCAGCTACTTTAAAGCCACATTTGGTAGGAAATACTTTTAGAGGAAAAATAAATGACCTTATCAAAAGTCCATTTTGATAATCTCTCTGCTGTTAGCGGTATTTTTCCTCTAGCACAATTTAAGTTCTAAACAAACAGTCCCAATGCACGCTTTCCAATCGTAAAACAGTTTACCCAATTAAAACATCTGAACCTGAATAATAGAGAAAATCCACACACACACACAAAAAATACATTTCCTTTCAAATGACAAGGAGACAATCTAACAGACGCAATTTCTATGTTGGTGACCTTCGTGAATAAGCAAAGGAATTTTATTAAAGCGAGCAAATCGTGTGTAGAGACTGCAGAGATAAGTTATCCTTCAAACTCGAGGTTAGGGTGCTTTTTTAAAACTAGAGTACGACAAGCTATTGACACAAAGGTCTTTGCATATTCCTACCCATAAAGGTTTAGACAGTGAAAGATAATTGGTTTTATTGTCACAGGGGTTGATGTTTTGTGAACCACTGTGTGTGCAGATTTTTCCAAGATGAGCTTTGTATCTCACGTGACCTTTTCTGAACAAAATGCCAGCATGTCATCAAGATCCACAGACCTGCTTCTTTTAATAAGCACAGAGGCGCTTCAATTAGTTATTCAAATGTTTAAGAAAGAAAACAATATGAAAAAAAAACACATTGAAAGCTAGCAAAAATTCATTATGGAATGATTAAAAAAAAACATGTTTGACATTTTAATAACCCCTTTAATAAAGCAGTTTTAAGATTCATTTCACATCAATATTTTTGGGCTTACTGTGCATAGAGGCAAAAACAAATTTCATAGCTGCACGGCTATTATAATTACCACAGAGAGGCTTGGTCTAACAAATTCAGTGTATTAAAAAGTAAGCAAATTATATTTGAGAGCTACAGCAGAGAAAGATTTTCAGCAAAGTCTCAAATAAAGATACTGTATGGCTTCATTCATGTATTATCGTAAGACTTGAATATTGCATGCAAATCATTGACAATATTCTTTAATCTACTTTTGTGTTTAGAGAAGAAAGAAAGCCATTTTGAAAGCTTTATTTCTTGTTGATGTCAAGTAATCAAGCTCAGCACACAGATTTCGATCTTACCTCATACTCCTCTTTAAACCCATAACCCTGCCCACACTTCATCTGGGTGATGTGTTGGAGCAAGTCTGCCACTCTGATGGCCGGTTGGAACTGGCCTGCCTGGTAGGACATCTCCACCGACTCACAGCCTCCATATGGGTACGTCTGGATGGTCATCGAGGGCTGGGACATCTCACTGTGGCTGCCATCTGTGGAGGAACAATTCAAAATCCTTGAGTACCCATCACCAATGTCCAATTGCCAACTGGAAGGTTGCTGGTTTGATCCCCAAGCCATGAGCAAGGGACCAATCCCTGCAACCTCATATCATGAAGAAACGCACCTAAGGGAACATTTTTGCAAAATACATACCAATACGTACATATCACTGCAGTTTCCAACAGAAAAGAACACTAGAGGCAGTAAAACAGCAAGCACTTTTAATCGTTTTCATACACAGTTATGATTACAGTGTCAGATTATGGATTAATAAAGACTTGTTTTCACGTCGAGAGAGAGAGAGAGAGAGAGAGAGAGAGAGTAAGAGAGAGAGAGATCACCTGATCGAGCATTACCTGTGTCTGATATAACATTCATTCCTCAAGTCGATGTCCATAACATTATATCCATTATAAAAATCTGTTTGAATGTCCGATGAGGAAAGCAATCTTTGTATTTGTCCTTTTCACAGTTAAGGGAATTTTCCATAACAGTGCTAAAATGACATCCTTTGTTTACAAAAGTCCCTTTCAATTTATAAGTCTCTAGAGTCGACTGACTCATTAACTCGTAAAGTTTGCCGCCATCTAATGGCGTATTAATGTTACTTTTACTCAATCCATGTTACGCACTAATGGACCCTTTCTTAATACCAAATACAACATATTATTTATATAAAAAAAATATTTATTGAACAACAATATTTACATTAACAACAAGAGCCATTATAAATGACAATAGGAAATAAACACAATTGTACAATTCAGTCAAAGGTACAAAAGCAGTGCTTTAAGTTAAATATAGCCTTCATATTAAATTATTAATTTTAACACAGCCCAATTCGATTTGCTCCGGAACAAGTAATAGATTAATAAGACCAACGATTGCCCATTTTATGTACCCAAAATGAATAATATCTCATGTTTAACCACTATAAGAGCCAGCGGCAAATCCCTGAAGCACTGGCCAAGATCAAGCTGTTCTCGGCAGGTACACGAGCACTGAACGACCGCTGACGGCCTAGAGCTCACATCTCCGAAAACGTCTAAACAAATTGTAAAATAGGTGCTATGATTAAATATGAGTCACATATTTCAGGTCTAAACAACTACATTCTCGCCTAAAAACTTGTAAAACTACAGTTTGTGGTACAACAAGTATAGTATTTGTAAAAAATATGGTGGATTTGCTAGGCCGCCATAACATTCGCTTCAATCGGAGTGATATAAAACGGTGAAAAGGTCTCCTACCTCTGTTATTACTAGAATATCGCACAGCTCTCAGGCAACTGTTGTCTATATATAAATAAATATATATATATATATATATATATATATATATATACACACATCATAGCTTATAGATGAGCACAAAGCAAACAGACGTGGACTAAAATAAACTAAATAAAATACACTAAACTTCATTTAGTTTTTATGGAGAGTTTAATTAACCTAATCAGTCACAGCACAGATACCACATAATCTGTAGAACCGCTCAAAAAAAAGACAAAGGAAACAAAGAAAAAACACAAACTCGCAGTCCAGGATATTATGTTGCTCTCAAAAAAGCACAGCTTTGTTTACTGTGCAATAATACCTCTCAATCAAGACCAAACCCCTGAAAGCTCAGCTTAGACCTAGACTACTATGAGATACCTCAGCTTCATTCAGTCACAGACTTCAGCGGACACTTATGGATGACAATATACTGAGACGCAGACAGTGCGTCCTTGCAAACTCTTTTATTAGAATAAGACTGGGAAGTAGTTTATTGATGTTAATGAGTTCATTACCTAGAGGAATGGGGGAAGCAAATGATGGAGAATTTTTTCATATGGCTCAGCTAAAGCATCATTCAGATGCATAGAGGGATGGAATATTACTCAACAAATTATTAATGTGGCTATTTGCATCTTAATCGCCTTGAAAATTCATTATACACTTAAAGTAATTCTGGGGCTAAAAAATTTATAATCCACACCAAACATCTACGCTTTCGACATGGCAAAATATGAGTAATTTTGCATGACGTGTTAGTGCCGTAGCATTTCTAGCGCCAGAAGCAAAAAGTTGAAAGTATTAGCGGAGACAATGTATTATGAAGAAAACGATTATGCCAGAATTGTAGCTTCAGGAGGGTCTTTTTAAAGGGCACAAACAGTTACCAGCAGAGAGATGCTGAGGCTGCTCAATGAAACTGAACAAGTTCACAACCAGCGCACAAAACATAATTTATATATTACTGATCAGAGCACTTTTAGCCTGATGTTTGTTTAGCCTTCAAAACCTAGTTGCCTACATAGGCAGCAACTTATAATGCAGCAAAGAGTTTCGGTTCCTATTGACTTGGATTGGAAGTCAATGGGATCTGAAACTGTTTGGTTACCAACATTCTTCAAAATATCTTCTTTTACGTTCCATAGAAGAGAAAAAGTCTGGAATGACAGGAGGGCGAGTAAACAATAATAAGGGTTCATTTTTAGGTGAACTATCCATTTAAGCTACTTATTTACAGAGACCAGTTTTTTTTTTTTTTTTTTTTTTTTTTTTTTACAGATTATCACACTTTTCCAACAATAAATGGTTGATTTCTAAAGAACAGCACCCAGCAATGCTATTACACCAAGCTAACAATTAAAGCCATCAGCCAAACATTCTCAAGTGAGAAAAGCATTTTAAGCTTAAAATTAAAACATAGACCGCAAAATTTAAATAAAGAATTTTTTTTCTTCAAAAACTTTGTTAAAGCACACTATCATGTACAAAATCGTGATATTTAAACATTCCAAGTCATTCCAAATATGATATTCATATTGGATTAGGCAATTTATAGTGGAAAAATATGTGCTTATGACTTAGATGGCAACATACAAACAGTAAAAGAGGAAAAGAAAGTGTGATAGAGAAGTATACACTAGAGATTTTAAGGTCTCTCAATTTACTGCCCCTCCTTCTGCCTTTCTCCTTCCCTCTATCGCTATCAATTTTTTCTTAATTAATTATTCATGTGTTTTTGTCTCAGCAGCATGAAGCCCAGTGGGTGTATTATGCTGTTAAAACAACGTGTCTGCTACATCCAACCCAGAGAAATATCGAAGAACTAAAAAAGGTCAGCTGCACATTGTAGGTGATCTTATATATGAGACAAGTTATATATGTAGATTATGGATAAACTGTTAGATTTTGTAGTTTTGAATCTTTTGACAGTTATGAGTTGATACAGTACAGTTCATAAATAAATTATACTAAACCATTAGCAGATTCTACTATGAGGTCATTTGGGATTTGTTTAGTCCTACAAACACCTTAGGATGATGGAAACAAAACCATGTCCAAAAACCCATATGGAAAGACAATATAAATAAAGAACAAGATTCTTATGTCCGTCCTTAAAGGTAAAGTGTGTATTTTCTGTTCCAAACAGTAAAATAAATCGATTTTTACATTTTCTGAAAACATTCATTAATAATGTTTTACATAAAAAAAAAGTCACATCTTTAATTGTGTGAATGTTGTGATAAATGACAAACAAATTTCATTAGCAGTTTCTGACTTATATCTGCATGGGTAACCACTATCCATGTGCAAAAAAGTACCAGGACAATTTTTCTTTATTTATATTTCTTGAAATGATAAAACAATGCAAATACTGTTCAAAATGAATGAAGGTAGCGTGAGTGATATGGTGTGACGTGATGAACTAGACAGCTTTTTGAACTTGAGGAAAACGTCTCAGGTTATGTATGTAACCATGGTTCCCTGAGAGTCCCTCTGCGTGATTGCGTCGTGAAGCAAATGTGAAATCTGTCCAATGGCGTGACGGAACGTCATAGGCGGGTGACGTCATGACCAGGAAACTATAAAGCACACCTGACCCAAAAAGAGTTCGCTTCTGAAAAGTCGAAGTAAGTCTATAACAGGCATGCAGGGAGTATGGCAACGTGACACAGCGTCTTGTTCCCTCTCAGGGAACCATGGTTACATACGTAGTGCCTGTCCGTGTGAAACTGTCCAGCGCACACTAAGACACCAGCACTCTTGACCCCGGGGTCGAGGCCACATCTAGGTTATAAAACCTAACAAAAGTGTGCGGCGAGGACCAACCCGCTGCATCACAAACTTCTTGGGGGGACACTCCAGACAATAAGGCCAAAGAGGCCACCATACTCCGTGTAGGGCAGTTAACAGGATCAAAATTATGTTCTCTACACCAAGAAGAGAAAACGTTCCATTTCAAGGAATAAAGCCTCCTCGTGGAGGGAGCTCTGGAATGGAGCATGGTCTCCGCTACCTCAGTAGGGAGACCAGAATCTATGAGCTGTGCCCCCTCAGAGGCCACGCCCACAACTTCCACAACTCCGGACGGGGGTGAAGGATTAAGCCCCCCCGCCTGAAAAAAGTGAGAAGGTCCCTCCTGATTGGAATCTCCAGGGGAAAGCCGTCATGGAGAGACATAAGGTCCGAAAACCAAACTCGGCCCAGCCAAAACGGGGCTACTAATAGCAACTGGAACCCGTCCTGGCGCACTCTCTCCAAAACTCCCGGAAGCAGAGCAATCGGGGGAAAGGCACCATGGCGTCCAACCCCAGAGGGGCTGGATGTGTGAGGGAGAAATAAAGAGGACACTGGGTCGTTTCCAGAGATGCAAACAGGTCCACATCCGCTTTCCCGAAGCACTTCCAAAGGAGCTCCACCACCTAGGGTCTCCACTCCCCGGGCCTCTGCCTCGACAGGATGTCTGCTTTCTGATTCAGACGCCCTGGGATATTTACTGCCCTGACTGACAGCAACTTCCCCTGGGCCCACAGAAGGATCTGGTGTGCCAACTTGCATAAGGGCCAGGAAATATAATGACCCCTCCACAGACCCTGAGTCGAGTGGCCACTCAGGACCGCCCCCCAGCCGGTGAGGGATGCATCCGTCGTTAGCGTTACGCAACGACAAGGAGCCCCCAACACCGGGCCTTCGGAAAGAAACCAAGGTTTTTTCCACATGACACAAGCACGAAGGCATCGCCGTGTGATCTTGATCATGCGAAACGGATTTCCCCTCGGGAAAAACCCCTTGGTTTTGAGCCACCACTGCAAAGGTCTCATGTACAGCAGGCCAAAAGGTATCACATTGGACGCAGCTGCCATCAGACCTAACAGTCTCTGAAACTGTTTCACAGTGCGTGACTGACCTAGCTTTTAGCTTGTTCACGGCTATGAGAATGGCCTGTATGCGATCTGGAGATAGACGTGCTTGCATTGACACTGAATCCCAAATTACACCTAGAAAACAGGTTCTCTGCGCTGGAGAAAGCACACTCTTCTTTGGGTTTAGCCGTAACCCCAGATGCTTCATATGGGCGAGAACAGCATCGCGATGCTAAACCACCAATTCTTCTGACTGTGCTAGAATTAACCAGTCGTCTATGTAATTCAACACGCGGATGCCCTGGAGTCGCAACGGAGCCAGAGCTGCATCCACGCATTTTGTGAAGGTGCGGGGAGATAAAGCTAGGCCAAAGGGAAGAACCTGATATTGGTACGCTTCGCCCCTGAAAGCGAACCTCAGGAAATTCCTGTGTTGAGGAAGGATGGATATATGAAAGTATGCGTCTTTCAGATCTATCGTGACAAACCAGTCCTCGGACTTGATTTGTGACACGATTTGCGAGTTAGCATTCTGAACTTGAGCTTCTTGACGGAGCGATTCAATAGGTGCAGATCTAGAATGGGACACAACCCTCCATCCTTTTTTGGAACTATGAAGTACCGGCTGTAAAACCCTGACTCCCTGCTGGGAGAAGGAACCCTTTCTATAGCTTCTTTTCGCAAGAGAGTCTACTCCTTGTTCCATAACCAGAGCCTGCTCGGGGCTCACCTCGGTGAAAAGCACCCCGTTAAACCTGGGCGGTCGCAACCCGAACTGAATTCTGTACCCAAATTCTACTGTGTGCAGGACCCATTGAGATACGTTTGACAGAAGTTTCCACACTGCCAAAAAATCTACTAAGGGAATCAGTCTCTTGAGACTGACCTCTGGTGATGTATGACCAGCACGGTGTCCTGAAGCGGCGAACCGGCAGGAAGCAACCGAACTGGCCATTTTAGATCCCTCCTCGGAGGGAGCGAACACCCCAGCACCACTACATTGCCGGGTGGACACTGGGATATACGTTTGCTGAGAGCCGCTGCGCCCTGAAGCACGCGAGGTGGCAGGGTTGGCAGAACGGCCCCCTGAGGGCACCGAGGGGAGACGGGCACCCTGCACTGAGGTGGACACCGACTCACCCCGGAGGAGACCACCCTCAAAAGCCAAGTTTTTGCTCGCTTTTTGTTGTGCCCGACATGAGGAGCTCGTACTCGGCTGGGACTGCACTTTTTGATTAGCAGTCCCAGAGACCCGAGATCGGCGGGGAAGAAATTTAGAGAAAGCAGCTGCCTGTTTTTTAGCTTCCTGAAACCTCTCGACGGCTGTGTTGACCGAGTCACCGAAGAGGCCAGGCGGTGTTAGTGGAGCATTGAGAAGAAAAGGCCGATCTCTATCTTTCATGTCGGCGAGGTTGAGCCATAGATGTCTCTCCGTGGCCACCAGGGCTGTCATAGACCGCCCAATAGATCTGGTGGTCACCTTGGTAGCACGGAGAGAAAGATCTGTAGCTTTTCTAAACTCTGTAAATGCCTCGCAACTGACTTCCCCACCCTCATCTAGGTCTTTAAGCAGGTCGGCTTGATAAGCTTGGAGGACAGCCATAGTATGTAAACAGGCTGCCGCCTGACCTGTTGCCGAGTACACTTTTAGTGGGTAATTTCGGGGCTTTTAGGGAGGCTGCCAACTCGGGGGAGAGATAGCCCGCAGGCGTCTCTTCCACCCGCGGCATCTCCCCATAACCATGCCTTTTTAGTCCCATTATATTGCTGTAATTTGACATTTGCAGACTAAAGACCCGATAGGACGTGGGTCTGTTCCACAACCTCGACACCACGGTGTGGAGGTCGGGAAAAAAAGGCCAGCCCCGGCGCGGAGGTTGTGCGCGAGATGGAAGAAAGCGCTCGTCTAATAAACTCGCTTGACGGGCTTCCTGTTTCTCGGCCGGCCAGCTTATGTTCAGTCTGGCCACCGCTCTAGTAACAACCTCCACTAACTCCTCATATGCTTGTGTGTCTTTAACTTTGACCAATACTAACAACGTCCAGTTCCTCGGAGCTGGAGCGCTGCAGCATCGGCGCTTCACCAGGGGCAGAAGAAACCGCAGAGCGTGCTTCTGCCTCCTGAAATGAAGCGCTAGGTCCCGCAGGTAAAGGCAGAGAAAGGGCGGGGCCCGTCTCTAACCCCTCTACGAGATCCATTTGCGAGCCCCACGACGCGAGCCTTCACTGTGCCTCAGGGGGAGTGCGAACTGAACCGCTTTCCTTGAAAAGTGCCTGGCGGGAGCGGAGCGTCTTCATTGACATTTGCTCGCATTGCACACAGCCAGCTCCCTCGAGAACTGACTGTGCATGCTCCACTCCCAGGCAAACAACACAAAGCTCATGTACATCTCCCACCGTGATGTAGCGAGGACAAGGAGGTGCACACGGCCTGAATTGCTGCACTTGCTTAGTCGCCATGTCTTAAACGTGTGTGCTTGAATGACTTGGTAGACAAACAACAGTAAATAAGACAGACAGTATTACATATAGCGCTTACTGAAGACACAGAAGCTAACTCTGTTTGGGTCAGGTGTGCTTTATAGTTTCCTGGTCATGACATCATCCGCCTATATGTTCCGTCACGCCATTGGACAGATTTCACGTGCTTCACGACGCAATCACGCAGAGGCGTTCCCAAAGCGCTTGGCGCAGCGCAAGTTCCCTTGAAAGGGAACTGACTTCATCCAATAAAAATATTAAATAAGAATCATCGATCTGAGAGACATACAGATAATGTGTTTAATGGTGTCTCATACATTTAATGCACAAGCCACAGCACAATATTACAATGCCTGTATCGAACTATATTATTAAGCGTTGTAATACTGTTCATGTCATAAAAGACTATGTTGAGTAAAAGACAGAGAGAAAGATGTATGCCAAGTAACTATTCTATTTTCTCATTTCAGTTCTGTTCTATAATGGCTTCTTTCATTTGAGCATGAACTCTTTGTGGCTACCGCATTATGTGCATTCAGATGTAAACAGCTAAAATCACATTAAAGCTCAATTATCGGCATGCACAATTACAATATGATAAACTACTATGGTGTTTGCCATTAACAATAATTACCTGACAAGTCACAATAAAGCAAAGGTGTCTAAATAATGACATTGCAAATTACTTTCAAATGTCAAATATGAATGGGTCTTGTGTGGCTGTGGTATAGAGGAAAATACATGTACACGTACACAGTGCTGTCGTGTAAAAAAGAAATTAAAGTCATTATTATTATTTGCAAAATAGTATAATAAGCATTACCACTGGCATTGTTGCATCACATAAAAAAGTTTTGCTATTTCTAACTTTTTGTCCTTGGCTACAAATACTGCATGTCAAACAACTGTCTCGTTTGTGTCTATTTTGTATTTTTAACACACTCCATTACGTCTTGTGAGCCACACTGTAAACCCTAATAAGTTGCCAGAATTTAAAAAAGTTGAATAAGATTTATACATTTAACTTAAAATTATTAGGTTATCTCAACGTAAATATTTTGCTATAACAATCACTGTAATAAGATTGTGTAAAGAAGAATTGAAAAGGTGAAATCGAGTGGAGGGTAAAGATAGTAAGATGGAGAGAAGAAGGAAATACAGCCACCAGTGCAGATAAAAGAATGGGGCATTAAATGAGGAAGAAGGCCTTTTCATTCTGTTTTACAGACTCCATCACTCGCTCCGAGCGAAGACGGTCATATTTCTGTTCTTGAGATGCTCCCTGCCGAAACGATGTCTCTGAGATTACGAGGCTGAGAAGGACTAGCGGCCCCTAATCATTTATAAACCTGCCTATTATGTGAGGCTTCCAGTTCATTTACAGGCTATCGATCATGTTGCGGGGTGAAAGCCCTGGTAATCGCATACAGGAACTGTCAGGAAGGACTCGAGCCAACTGTTTCTCAAAATCATTTCTCCAGTAACCCACACAGAGATGATGATCATCAATGCATCTAATTAGTAGTCCAACATTTTTTACACCTGAGAGAGAGGACATTGTGTTAGAAAGAGAGGATAATGGTAGAGAAAAGGGGCATGTGCAGTGTATTAGAGCAAGATAAAGAGTGAAAGATTTAGATGTTGTAGAGGAGTGTAGATATCTGTAGGATCGATGGAAACGAAAAAAAGAAAAAGAAAAACACAGAATGGAGGACCAGAGATGGGAATGGAGAGAGAGAGAGACAAGGGTTCTGTTTCATGGAGAAACAATAGTTTTAGAGGCTGGAAATGGATAACCCACTAAGGGACAGGCTTGATTCTGCTGGTTATCTGAAAGACGCCTGTCGACTCCAGCTTAACTCAGCGTAATGACATTCAGTGTAATAACATTGCTCAGAGGTTGCTCTTTCATACACTGTAAACCCTAACGCTCAAAATACTTAATTGATTTGAGTAGGACAAACTTAAATTAAACAAATTAGTTCAGTTAAATTAACTGTTATGAGTATTTAGATCTTTCTTTTTTATGAGTATTTCAATCTTAGTTGTGCTTTTAAAGCAATTTAACAATAAAGTCAACATGAAATGGCAATTAAAACCCATTTTACTTTCATGACTTTCTGTTCAATGGGGAAAAAGCAGGCCAAGATATGATTTTACTCAACAAAATCACCTGAAATAGAAAGTCATTTCATAGGCAAAGCATTTTTTATTTTAATAAAAATCGCACACACAATAAAAGTAAATTCCATGTTGATATTAAAAGTTGATTTTTTTTTTAATTATATCTAACTGACAACAATTACATCATTCTAATTTGTACATTCTGATTTATGATTGGTTATTTCTTCTTTTCTATTTAATCATCTATAGCAAAGACTTTAGATATACAAAGATGGTGCACTCATATTACTATGAATGGGAGAAAGTGCAACGTGCAATATGGTGGAATAAATCACGCCTTCAAAATAAAAGAGCCAATCACCAATGAGTAAAGTCATTGAGTCACTGTGACTGCACATGCGTATTGGCTGGTCCAGCCTGAAAAATGCAGTTATTTTTATGATTTGAGCATTTAGAAACAAAATTTATGAGACAGTTGTTGTCAAATTAAACATAAGCTTGGTGAACAGCTTTGGAGAATTTGATGTTTCCCCATTTCAAAGAGACAGAAGCTGTACTTGCATGACTGAAATAGCTGCCCGAGAGGAGTTTCAAAGATGGCCGCCGAGTGAAATGACTTGTCTTTAAGGGACTTTGTCTATAGCCATAAAGACAGTTTCGTATTATGTGTTAATTCCTAAGCACAGCAAAACAGGAGCAAAATACACCAAAAACACTACCTTTCAAAAGTTCAGAGTCAGTAAGGTTTTTTTTTAAAGAAATAATAGGACTTTTACTTTGTCAAATAAATGCTGTTCTTTCTTTAGAATCCTGAAAAAAACATATATCATAGTTTCCACAAAAATATGAAGCAGCACAACTATTTTCCACATTGATAATAATAAGAAGTGTTACTTGAGCGGCAAATCAGCATATTAGAATGATTTCTGAATCATTCTGCAGACTGGAGTAATGATGCTGAAAATTCAGCTTTGCATCACAGGAATAAATTACATTTTACAATATTCAAAAATAGAAAAGAGTTATTTTAAACTAAAATAATATTTCACAATATTACTGTTTATACTATATTTTAAATCAAATAAATGCAGCCTTGGTAAGAATAAGAGACTTCTTGAGAAAAAAAACAAAACAAAATGTCCAGTTTACAAATATCTCACAGTCCAAATTTACTGCTTCAACTGATAAATGCCTGAATCAACTACCCTAGGGCTTGATGTTTTTTCTTCCACTTTGCTCTCTCTCTGCTTTAATACACCACCTGTGTGATCGCACTAAGGAAGCCGTCTCCACCTTCATAACCTCTGTAAATGCATTTGCTCTCAGTGGTTTATTGGCGTTGAGTGCGTACGTGTATGGGGGAGTCACAGTCTTCACTGCTGAGTGTATCTTAAATGAGAGTTTCCAAACTCCTACTAGGAGCTGCCTGAATCAGAGGTACGTGTTTAGAGACCCCTGCATCTGAGCCTTTTAGAGTGAACCTTTGAAATGAGCTTTCGGACTGACTCTAAGCCCCGAGCCCGCCAAGATATCTATCAGAAATCCCTTTTCAAAAGCTGTCTGTAAAGAACGCTTTTAATATCTTCTGAAGAATGAGTAAAGGCTGAAGCTTTGGCGTGACCAGGAAAAACTTGAAAATGTCAGCAGTTGAGCTGAAATACTGTAGTTTACTGTAGCTACTAAAGTGAGTCCCCGGTATGTTTTCATTCATCATACAATAGTCAGCGAAGGCCACGTAAAATGTCCAAATCAAACCCATTTGAAATCAGTGGTTATTTCGGTGTTGATGGTGGGTTATTGCTGTAAATTTTACAATTCACAAAACATTGTAAAGGGCCACTCTACAAGTGTTTCTCAGTGCTTTCAATTAATCATGTGCTGCTGAGATTAAGAACTGGAAATGATAAATAATGACGAAAAATAGTGATAACTGGAAACACAAGATGGAAACCATGCAAGAAGGCAAGCAAGCTAGAAAGAAAGAAAACTAGAAACATACAAATGATTTTTAAATGAAAAAAGAAAGAAAGAATGAAAGGATGGATGGATTAAAAGATATAGGGAAGGAAGGAAGAACAAATGAAGTAAAAAATGAATGGCAGAAAGGAAGGAAGGAATGACAAAAACAAATACATTAACAAATGAATAAAAGAACAAAGACAAAAAGGAAAGAATAGAAGGAAGGAAGGAAGGAAGGAAGGAACAGAAAAGAAACGAAAAGAAAGAAGGAAGGAAGAAAGAAAAAAAGAAAAGAAAAAAGGAATGAATTGGTAACACTTTATTTTAGGGTCTTTTAACTAGTTGCTTATTAGCATGCATATTACTAGAATACTGGCTGTTTATTAGTAATTATTAAGCACATATTAATGCCTTATTCTGCATGACCTTATTCTACATTCTTAATCCTACCCAATACCTAAACTTAACAACTAACTTACTAACTATTAATAAGCAGTAAATTAAGAGTTTATTGAGGGAAATGTCGTAGTTAATATTGAATCCATGTTCCCTATACTAAAGTGTTACCAATGAATTAATGAACAAACAAAAGAAGGAAGGAAGGAAGGAAGGAGCAAACAACTGAATGAAATAAGTAAATAAATCAGTGAATGAAAGAACAAACAAACAACAAAAAACAGAAGAAAAAACAAATGAACAAACAAAAAATTGAAAGCAAGGAAGAAAACAAATGGACTAATAAATTAACAGGTAAATAAAAAAAAAAACTAAGAAAAAAAGAAAGAACAGAAGAAATGAAGGATGTATGGATATGTCTTTATTATGAGCTATTGCCATTGGCTGTGAAATGGTCAAACTGTCTTTGAAAACACGTGTCTCTCTCTCTCTGTGTGTGTGTGTGTGAGTGTGAGTGCGCAAAACTCTCTGTCACACACCAATCTGCCAAATCTGAAAATTAGCATTCCGACAGCTAACGATCTGATTCAAATCACTTTCCACACATTGGGATATAAACATAGACTTTGTTTGAACTGACAGAGGGCTTTCATTCCTCTAATCTTGCTCAGCGTGGGACGGACGCATCAGCGTGTGGAGGACACCGCCGACTCTTCACTTAAACCACATTTAGCTGCTGCAAAATTACAAGCTGCAATTAGTTTGATCGGATGGGAGCGAAAGTCTACAGCGCCTGCTTTTGACTTCAAAGGTCAATGTTATGATCATCTTTCATCATCTAAACTTTATGACTCAGAGATGTTTCACAGATACACATGCAGGTTTGGAACGGAACTGCACGCTTGATAGTGATTCGCCTCTGAATATTCATTTTGTCTAAGATCAACTTCCTCCTACATACAGATCAAAAGATACAGAAGAAACGGTTTAACGTAATTCACATCTGTAGAACTGAACAGCGGGATTTATAATAAGTAGAGGAGGAAAAGTGTCTTACCTATAGATGCTGTGGCAGGGACTGGCTCCTTAGAAACTGCAATTAAAAACAGAACAAAAAAGGGGGGGCTTTCTTATGCTGTAGTTAAACATTATCATGAATCACTCTTTTCAGTCAGATCTTTTCAATGAATCACTTGATCCAGTTCACAAAACCAGTCTGAATGATTTGGTTCTTGAGTCTGGTACAATCTATGGTATTATCTATTATCATAGTGCTTTTTTTGAAGTATGATAGCTTTTTTTGAAGCAGGATTTTTCTCCATATAGTGGACTTTCAAACAGCAAGCGACAGGTTGAAGGTCCAAATTGCAGTTTCGTTGCAGCTTCAAAAGGCTCTACACGATCCCAGATGAGGAATAAGGGTCTTATCTAGCAAAACGATCAGCCACTTAAAAAAAAAAAAAAAATGTATACACTTTTTAACCACAAATGCTCATTTTGCACTAGCTCTGCGATGCATCACGCATTATGTAATCACATTGGAAAGGTCATGCGTGACGTAGGCAGAAGTACCGAGCAAGTGTTTACAAAGCGAACATGCAAAGAAAAGGCAGAGAAAATGCCCTTTTTTCGCCCCATCGTGGTACTTCCACGCATTACATTGTGTGGCGCATCACAGAGCTAGTGCAAGACAAGCATTTGTGGCTAAAAAGTATATACATTTTTATTTTTTTTTTAGAAATTTCCTCATCTGGGATCGTGTAGTGCCCTTTAAAGTTGCATTGAAGCTGCAATTTGGACCTTCAACCCGTTGGTTGTCGTTGAAGTCCACTATATGGAGAAAAATCCTGGAATGTTTTCCTCAAAAACCTTAATTTATTTTCGACTGAAGAAAGAAAGACATGAACATCTTGGATGACATGGGGGTGAGTAGATTATCAGGAAATTTTAATTCTGAAGTGAACTAATCCTTTAACTACTATGCCACATGGACCAAGTCAACACAGAACGCTACATACCTGAGTAGTAAGAGTTGAGGAGGGTTTTGCTCTGAAGGGCTTTACCCTGGATGGAGAAGGAGCATGGAGAAGAGGAGGCTAGGAAAGAGAGAGGAGAGCACTTAGACAATGACTTTACATACACAGCAGAATACACAGTTTTAAAACACCACATCATGTTTCAATTAATAGCAGGGCTGCATTGTGACAGTATCAGTGACTTCAGAATACTAGATTTTTAGGTCACTTTCTGCAAAGGAGACAGATATCTCACTAATAGACTGCATCTTGCCATAGTCAGCAGGACCTTTAAATGTCACAGACTATTTTGAACATATTCTAGATCAGTATGTATTTTTCTGATTGATGTCTGATTTTTTAAGACTCACAGACAGAGGACTTGTTGAAAGTCACAAAAACACACTCTGAGAATCACACACTCCAGTAAACTTTACTCTTCTCGACTGATGGAGCCCATCCTTTTTACTTTCCATTTTAATCGCCTATCACTCCAGATCTCCATTTACACAAATCCCCACGCCACGTCTCACATGTGTCGGCGCATACGCATTCACTCACATATGGATCGCTACAGAAAATGCTTTCACAGCAAAAGCTCATGGGCCAGTGAGGTGAGATCGAGAGCGTCTGAATG
The DNA here is from genome assembly GCA_037101425.1 of Elopichthys bambusa. Taxonomy (NCBI): domain Eukaryota; kingdom Metazoa; phylum Chordata; class Actinopteri; order Cypriniformes; family Xenocyprididae; genus Elopichthys; species Elopichthys bambusa. The sequence continues at coordinate 4,630,710 of CM074440.1, read as the reverse complement.
AGAGAAGCGTGGAAGGTTAGAAGCAGGTGTCTCTGTGTTCATTTAAATGGTAATACAGCTAAAATGCTGAGTGTGTAGGCTGGGATCGCTATGATCTCTATCTCACACATCTTACGCTGAATCATCTTCAAAAAGCCCTGATATAAAAAAAAATATATATATATATATATATATATATATATATATATAATGTGTGATTGTAACTGTGGAGCTGGTGAGAGGAAGGTCTGGATATAAACAAGAAAAATGTCAGTTACAATATGTGATATAAAAGCCCACAAGAATTTGGTCATTCACAAAGTTCTATTCTCCATTACACCAAAAGTTTTCCTCCTCAAAGCTAAAAATTTGAAAAAAGCAGTCGATTCCATCTGGGCCTTGTCATGCACATAGAAACAAATATAAAACTTATACAAATATAAAACCTATTTAAAAAATAAATAGGAACAAAAACACAGTAAAGCCAGCTGTGGACTAGTGGTTAGTACACATGGTCTGACTTGTTAAGTGACCTATAACGTCAAAAATAAATAAATAAAAAATAACATTTGTACTAAAAGAGATACTTTGATTAGTCTATATTTAATAACTTTTGTAATATCAAGATCATAAGAAAAATAGGATGTGCACTGCAAAAATAAAGCAAAAAAATAAAAAATAAATAAATAAATACATAAATAAAATTAAGCAAATAAATTAATAAATAAAAAAACAACCATTTTCTTAATCATACTTTGTTTTGTTTTCCAGTCAAAATATTTAAACAGGAAATCTTAATTCAAGATATATCCACTGAAGTCAAGTTTTAACATCATAAGAGTACACTCTAAAAAGTAATTCAGGTTACCTGTGACCAAAACTTAAATAAATGCATGGTTGCAAGTTAAGTTAATTCTATTTAATGTTTTAATTAAACCTTTTAAGTTGCAAACATTATTTTGTTGACTTCTGTTGACATAATAATGTTGATCATTACATCAAATAAATATTATTTAAACTCAAATTTCTGCGTTAATTGGCTTTTTTTTTTTTTTTTTTAATTAAGTTGTAGTAACATAATACTTCGGAAATTAGGCAGTGGATTTCTAGTTCCCAGCATGCTTTGCATAGGACTGGATAAGGAGAATAAATTAAGTAGTGAAATTAAGTGGTGTAATTAACATTGTGCTGAAGAGTAGATACATGTAAACACTACATTGACTCTATAAGCAATGACTGCGCTAATGCCAGTGACAAGTAATATCTTACTTGTTCACTAAATATACATGTTAAATAAGTTATTATGTGCTATGATAGCTGTTGATTTGAACTGGAATAGATCAGATTAATTGGTTCCAGGTACAACTCAGGTAGTTGGAGCGACTTAATTTTTTTGAGTAATCGACCTAATTTGTAGCATAAACTGTGTTAATGCTTCAAATTATTAGGTTCCTCTAACTCAGCGTAGCATGTTGGTTGAACATAACTTCACATAAAGTTATCATAACTCAAAAAAATTATGCAAACTGTTGCATCAATTTTTTTGTAGAGCCAACACATTATTTTTTAGTGTATGAATGAGTAAATTTATCTTATTGTAAGAATATATTTGTCTGAAAAACAGGACAAAATATTAAGAAAATGATTTTTACATATAAAAATATTAAGTCAATTGCAATTTGCAGTTCCAACACAGAAATTATCTGCTACATTTAGCACAAATTTTTTTTAAAAAGAGCTGCTTACAAACAGTGATGAGCTGGGTTGAGGTCTAGATTGTTTTTGCTCCAACGCCACAGCTGAGATTCATGTCTATAATAAAGAGCCCGCACTTGTGCAATATTAGTGACTCTCAGACCATTAGATAAACAACAGATAAAATAACAGTCTCCAATTACTCCGTGCCTGTAATGATCCGAAATAAACATACCAACAAACTGCATTTGCACATCAACTGACCAATGACATTCAAAAGAACTGAGAAACACTAAACATGCAGAACACATTGCCAATCAGTGTTGATTTTAAAGGAAATAAATGTGATCATTATGCATAATGACATTCTCTCTCTCTCTATGCATCTTGCTCTTACTCTCCGTTGCCTCCTCTTCTTCCTGCTTCATTCAAATTATTCTGTACACAAAGGCCACAGTGACATTTTGTGCAGAAAGCGACTCAGAAAGACCCATCCTAATTACAGCCCCTTCACAGCATGCCAGAGCCCACTTAAAACTGAGAATGAAAGCAAGAGAGAAAAAAAAAAAAACGCCTAGTCCAAATGCCACTTGCTATTCTTCTCCAGCGCCTCTTAAAGCAGCACGTCAATAGTGAAGTCTCTTGATATGTAGAACGCTTCGGTCCATGCTGTTTAGTGACAAAATAGCTCTCTGTGGTAGGCAATGCTCAGATCTGTGACTGGCAGGTGTGAGACGGTGGCGTCCCAGCATTTGGCTTCCTGACGGACGCTTAGTACAGACAATCAAGGAGAATAGTGAGTTGAGTTAAAATGACAGATTGTTGACCCCTTTTGACACCTTTTAGAGCTTCCAGAGCTCATCACCATGATGGTGGGACGTGCAGGAGGTTTTTGTGATTGCAGTAATGAGTCCTGAGAGTGGTGCATACACACAGTGTTGCTTCAGAAGATCGTGGTATTTAGGGAACATGGCTATTTTATGACCCTTGGACTTTGACTTTTGAGATTAGTGGAAGCAAGCAAGAAAAGTTCTCTAAAGAGAAACAGTGTAAAATGTCGGACTGAACATGAAACTATTGCTGTATATCTCAAAATACCTTCTGATGTTCATTTGTGTTTGTTTTATACAATAACTAGTAGTAAAGAGGAAGAGATTTCAAATGTCATTCATTCATTCATTCATTTGTTAATGCCAACTTTCCTCTCTAACTCATGTTGTTATCAGAGCACAGATACATTTGAAATAAACAGGTTATATGAAAAAACAGGGCAGCACAATATTTGCTGAACTCACAGAATCCGTTGAGGTCCTGGTTGCTGGTGGAGAACGGATCGTCCTTGTGTAACGTGCTGACTTTTCCTGTGCTTTTATCCGCTGTGCCTACGGGTCCCATCTCTCTCTGCGTACTGCTGCTGGCTGTCTCCTTCTGTTTTTTAGCTAGTTTCCTTCAAATTCATTCACAACAGGACAAGTTTATACACATGATCAAAAGAAGAAACTTCTGTGTGTCGTTGCAATGCTTTTGGCTAGAGCAAACTGTTTCACTGTTTTCCAAGCATGCTTACTGTAAATGTGTGAAAGTAATGATTTTTTTTTTTTTTTTTTTTGACAAATGTAGGTTATTAAAATCAGTTATAAACTTAGTTACTGCCAGGCTTGTCAGTTTTAGGTTAGGCATATATGCAAAACAGCATAAGAGCGCTAAACCAAAGCACTGCCAAAACACTGCTGAGAAACTGACATACAAGATATACAAGACAAACACACACTGACAGACACTGGGCACATAGAGGAAAAGAAGTGAGAATGGCTTTTGCCTATTCAAATGGCACTGACTGCAAGATTTCTGTAATATAATATAAAAAAATTCTGCAGTGATATTTGCCAGTAAGAGATAGAGAGAGAGAGAGAAAAAAATCAAACCTCAATTCAAAAGAGAGAAAACTCAAAACCTTGCCATGCAGAACAAAGCCAATTGGACACTACAAGTCTATTGATCAGGAAAAACTTGTACATAAACTCATTCACTCATAGACACTGCAAACAAATACATTAATATACTTTACAACAGTTGCAAGATGCTTTCTCTTAAAGGGTCATTATAGAACTGTTGCAATATATATATATATATATATATATATATATATATTCCTTGCCTTATTATCCATATAAAAATAAATAAAATTAAATAAAATAGAAAAATCTATAGCAGTTTTTATAAAGGCAGCAGACTTCTGCTGGTCTTTGATTTTTTATTTGTCTGGCAGTTCATAAGCTGGAGTCTTCCCACACGTTAGTACACAAAACTTCAAGGAAGATATTAGTGTCAGCGATGGATTGGAGTCATCCAATAAAATGACTCTTTGATTCTCTAGGTCCCACAGAACACCATTTGACCTCAATATGTGCTCCCTTCTCTTACGGGGCCGTGCTGATAATAACTCTTTGTTTTGTTATTTTCTCTGCTGGGAATTTTTAAAAAAATCAAATAAAGTTTCAGCTTCCAGAGAAACCAGGCCAACCTTTTAAATTGGGGCCATTTTACCTAGGTTGGAAAATAAATTCAGTAACATTGGTTTTTAGTGACTGAGGATCAAAAGAGGACAAAAACTGTTCAGAAGCAGGTCTCAACATCAAGAAGCAATAAGAGAAGGGTCACGACTTTCCAATTAAGCAGCCAAGTATCAATGTGATGGCTATAGTGCTGAGATTTCACTGTATAAACTGCAACACACAAACTCTACACCAAAACCTAGTGTGCTCTCTACCTAGACAGCACTTCAGATAAAAGCATCAACAAACTATCAGCTCGTCGCACTACGTGTGCTGAAGGTCACAGCCATAAAAAAATAAAACTCACTGAATACTGCAGTAATGGGTCTCATTTCAAGTGCCACAGAATCTGGACATATTGTAAGTGGCATAAACTATAGATAATCCTTATTTAATGAATGTCAGAGCAGCACTTCATTAAAAGTGAAGGCTATACTATAGTTAGGGCACCATAAACAGTCTTTATAGCACCAACTTTGTTAATGGCATATTGTAAAAGAGAGAGAGAGAGAGAGAGAGAGAGAGAGAGAGAGAGAGAGGTGGGGAACAAGAGAGACATAGCTGTAAAATAGGGATATGGTATGAGGTATGAAAAATTTGTATCACAATTTTAGTGACCAAAATAATCACGGTTATAAGTTTATATCGAAAACCAACAAACAACAAATAAAATTAGGAGCACTATGCAATTTTTGGTTTTCATAAATAGAAACATTAACAATGACAGCCGCACTTTAAATGAACAAAATATGTTGGATGGGTGGCTTATGACATAAAAAATTATACTAACATGAACATGCTTTTAAATAAAGTTTAAATAAAGTTTTATAAAATTACATTTTTACAAGTTAAATTACAAAATTAACTTGTAAAAATTACAAGTTAAATTAAAAATAACATTTCAGCCTTTAACCATTTTTAAGAAAAGGGATGAATCAAAATGATTAATGATTATATGTATTTTGCTCTATGAATAATTCTAGATAGCTTATTATCTGATTATATTATTATTATATTATTGTTTTGATTTTTAGAATGCACACTGGTTAAAATTTACAACAGTGCATAAAAAATTCAGTACGATTTTCACACTGGCCTGAAAAAAAATGGCAGGCAGGCTGAATGAAAATGTAAATCCACTCTTTGACAGTAGGTGGCGCTTATGGAACTGCGGAAATAGAGCTGTTTCCCTGTACACAAAGTAGGGCTGTAAATACCGTTTTAATGACAATTAAAGTATGAAACTGTAACATTAACTGTCAAGAATTTTGGTAACACTTTGTTATGGTAACGTAGTTACACGTTACTACATGTACTTACTATAGTAATAACAGTAAATTATGCATAATAAGTAGCTAACCCTAAACCAAACCCTAACCGTAACTCTATATTAAGTACATGTAGTTAATTAATATTACTCAGTACTTACTTGAGTAATTACAATGTAACTACGTCACCTAAAAATAAAGCTTAACCAGAATTTTATCATGGTTTATCATCAAACCAGTAACCGTTTCATCTCTACTGTAAAATTATAATTTGTTTTTTTTTTTTTTTCAGGGTAAATTTTTCTCTTCATTCATGCTTGAAATTCACCATGTTTATCGATAAAGAGAGTGCATACTTGGTTGAGCTAAAACTAGAATAGTGGAAACAGCACAAAACATATGCATTTGTGACATGAGAACATCCAAAGACAAGGCAGCAAGCCAGGAAGTGCATGCCAAAGCAGTATTAGTAAGCATGCAGAACATCTCAAAATGACCTTTACACTATCCCCTATTTTTTAGTTGCATGCACGCACAAGGTTGCAGTAGGTTAACTTGTAGGGTCATGGGTTTGCTTCTTAGGGAACACAGTGTTAAAACTGTATTGGCTTCTTCGAATATCACTTTGGATGAAAGCGTCTGCATATGTAAATGCATGCACACACAAACTTAAACATGCTGACATTAACATTAACAGCATGATGTATTATGAGTGCTATGTTACTATACCATCCTAAAATCATAGTACATTGAAAATAGTAAGCTAAAAAGTATAAAAGCGGACAGTGGTATTGGTTTTATAACAGTATATGCTAACACTAATACGTAATATCTTAGTAAAGTATGTACTTTTGTATGCAAAAGTATGAGATTATATATACGTTTTTATCAAAGCTTTTACAATGTGCGAGATCTTTGCTAATGGTAAATTCTTTAAGTTTGTGAATGGGCAAGGGCAAAAGTGGATCACTGATTGCAATACTAAATCCGAATGTGATGACCTCAATATGCAAGCTGAAAACATTACTTAATTATGCCCATAACATAACCCCAACGAAACTGAGAAGGACTCGCTCTCCGGATTTGGGAAATGTATTGGCGTCACGGCTAGCTTTAGCCTGTAGCTGTCTGTCTATGCCCTTCAGATGATATCCTTTTGAAAGAGCTCCTCCTGGCTGTGTTCCCACTTTCATCTATATTTCAGGAGCGGGGAGAGAGCAGTGAGAATGCACATAGTAGTCCGACTGTGAATCTGAGCTTTTAAATCCTTTAACGCGTGAGGTAAACATCCTGCAGCTAGGCTCTGTTGCACAGAGTGCAAATTAAACAATCCCGCACAGTAAAATGCTGAGGCAGGCATAACAGTCGAGGTAATAGTAAATAGTTTAAGCGTAACGGAAAAGTAATAAAAAGTAGAGGTGGAGTCCGCAGACCAAAGGGAATAAGATAAAAGTGGAGCCACATCAATTTATGTGCACATGAGGGCAATTTATAACTGTAGGCCTGCTAATATTTCAATGCAAACAGAAAAACTGTAGGTATATAGCACATAAGATAGTTTACGGGTGTAAAATTACTTTGTTTGTCGGAACATGGAAGAATAGCGAAGTTAAAACATTGGTGCAAAGTGTGATGAGGTATAATACTGACAGTTTACTCCACATTAAAGTTCTCTTCATTTCCAAAAGCTTTGTTCGCCATGGCAAAGTTAAGAGACTTTTGGTCCTAAGATTAATTGTCACTTAACTCTAACTTGATTTTCATTTAATTCTTTCATTCTCTTACCTTTTTCTTTTAATGAACTAAGAAAGTTTTAAAATACTTCTCAGAAAGTGGCAAAGGTACTTAATAGGAAAGCATAAATTTAAGACAGGGATTGTTGATTAGATGTTCTGTATTTAATGCTACTTACAGGTAATAAGAGTAGGAATACGCATTTCTTCTGGAGCAGCAAGATGAGGACAAAAAAATAAATAAAATTAAATTAAAAAATTAAAATAAAATTAAATAAAAATAAAAAATAAAAATAAAATATAATAACAAAATATGAAAGTATTAGTGAAAATATCACAAAATAACAAAATATCAATATAATATGGTAATTAAATGAAATATAATAAAATAAAATATAAAAATTTAAATAAACACAATAAAATAAAATAAAATATGAAAGTATTAGTGAAAATTTCACAAAATAGAAAAATAAAATAATAACAAAAAAGGAACAAAAAAGACAAACACATTGATTAGTGATCAGTATTATAAATAAATGCTAAAACTAGTAAAAACTTGCCACTGTTTCATGTGCTAATGACCACGTAATGTTTTAATTAAACAAAATAGTGCTACACAGCTTCATGTAGATAAGCTATGGATTTCTGCTACCTGAGGCTGACTGTGTAGCTCATTTCAGGTAAATTTATGTTCCTTTGCATCAGTAATAGTTAGTAATAGTAAAATGACCATTAAGCAATAAATGAAATGTATGAAACTGCACATCTGGCTCCCCTTCAAGTGAAAAAATGTGTGAAAGGGAACAAAGAGAATGAAGTGTGTGTGTATACTGTATACATATAGGGTACAATGGGGCTAAAGGCACACCTCAACAAAAATGTGCTTTTCGCTACTACCACAGTGTATGACTGCAGAAAATATACACATTTGTATTGAATATTGATGGAGCAACAGGTTTTGTGTGAAAATAAATGGTTTGGTTTGTTTAAAAACTTATGAGGTGGAAAGCTTGGTCTTTTACCCCACACACGGGCTAAAAGGCTCACCAGCATGGGGCAAAAAGCACAAATACTTGATACAAATACTTTACCTAAAGTAATATGGTTAATACTTGTTCAAAACAAATTTGTACTATTTTCTGTTTATTTTGATAAATAAAAGAATTTATTTTTGTTCAATAAACATACTGTCATTAAAATATGTTGATTTTAAAAACACAGAAAATTATTTTAAAAAGTAAAGCTTCTGAAAGCATTAAATGAGATCCCCCCCCCCCCAAAATGATATAGCTTTACAGTAATAACAGTAAATATGATATTTTATTATATGATACAATGTGATGGCTTTATTATAAATATGGTGATTATCTCTAAGGTGGACACCCAACTTAATATACGATATTTACCATCTGAATCTAATCATGTCATGTCAACAAATGGAAAAGTCAGCCAGCTGGTTATTATCATGTTAATTATTGTGCCTTTCGCCCCAACAGCAAGTGCGCATTTTACACCAAATATCATACTTTTACATATCCTTCCGTTATTAAAAAACTGTTGCTTTAATTACCTTGAACAAAAAATTACATTAACAAGACCTTTGATTCAAAATAGTCAATTTTATTGAGTCTCATTTGCTACATAAATCTACATCACGTTTAAAAACATTAAATATTCAATCAAATTAGCGCAGACTCAACTTTGTGTTGCTGTCCGTGATCACGTCAAGGATCAGCCAAATTTCCACATGCACAGTCAATAGTGGTTGTTAAAAGTGCTGAGGTCAATGTTTGTGCCATCTAGTGTTTTAAAGGTGTGCCTTTAAATGCACCTTTTACCCTGGTGTGCCTTTAGCCCTGTTGTACCCTACTGGTGGAAGTGTGTTTGGACAGCTAAAGGGATGGACAGGAATGGTGGGTGTTTCACAGACATATTGTAGCTCTGTTTTCTGTTATGAGCTTAACAGAGACAGAAAGAGAAAGGAGGAGGAAAAGAGACACCAAAAGCAGTTGGCGAACACATCATGCTTTTGCTACTATAAAATTAAGCCTTGTCATCAATGTTTCTTAGTGTTGACGTCTCTGTGGACCGGTTCTTTCCAGGTAAAGACAGGAGGAGATGATATACAGCAAGCTAGGACAGCAATAGCAGCCTGATATGATAATAAAGACCAGATGGTGTGTGTTAATGGCAATTCGATTAACTGTAATATTGGTGATGACATGCAAGTGAAGTTGTCAATTAGCGACTTCGTGGCCGTCTGCTTCTTGACTGCACTTAATGCTTTTTTTAGTTCTCCTGGAACATATCTTCCAGAATTTTTTTTTTTTTTTGCAATTTAGAAATAACCTTCAGATTTGTCACTTTGTGCAAATCTTTATGCTAAAACAAACCCATTAAAGGGATCATGTATTAGCCTCTGAGTTATTAGTACGTTTTCACACTAACAATTGACAAACAACCTTTAAATTGAAAAAAAAAAAAAAAAAAATTAATAATAGGAATTAATAGTTTGTTTTTCACACTAATGTTATAAAAATATCCTTCACAATTTGCTACTTACTGTAGCAAAAAACAAACCTACCAAAGTAATGATGTTTCAGCCTTTTTTCAGTTATCGCATTTACTGTGAACAATATGCAAATATCTTTCAAAAGTTCCCACCATGTATAAACCTTCATTATGAAATGAACCTGCTTAAGAAATCATATACTAGCCTGAGTTATTAACATGTATTTCACACTAACGATTTGCAAATAATCTTCAAAACCTGCCACTTAGCACAAATCTTTACAATAATATAACCCGTATAATCATGCATCAGCCTGTCAGAGTTACTCCTTGGCACATAGAGCTGCATTAAGTCACACACACACTAAATCCCGCCTGTACGCTTCCTGTATCATAAAAGCAAGCTATAGCACCCAAACTGCTCACTTTATCGCTAAAGCAGCAGCAAAGTAAATATATTTAATGACCCTGTGACTTCTCTGTAGGCAATAAAAACACAGTTTGGATATGGGCCGTTATGGCAAATGTGTTTTGCGGCGGGCTGACGGTGCTAAAACAGATGCAAACGGTCGATGCGTTCGGCGGCATGCATATGCAGCGGGGGCATCCATCTTTGGCCATTTCATCTCAATGGCCCTTTAAAATGGCCTGCTGACATTGTTCTGATGATATTAATAAAAGAGAGCGAAGTGAAGAACACCACGGCGGGCGAAGGTGGCCATAAATATTAATAGAGTAGAACTGCGAGGAGCTCGCAGCATAAGTGGCCTCTTTATTATTTTTTGGGGCTCTCCCATGATTTATCATCATTTCTGGTGTGAGGAGAAAGTGAGATACCCACAGTGATGTTACACGCCTGTATTGTGACTTTACATGGGAAAGAGGGAGGGTGAGGGAAAACAAGAAAATGTTTGTTAACTTGACAAAGGTTGGTTTGTTTAACAAACTGCCAAAGATTTTGTACAGCTTTATTTTAGCTAATGACTGTAAAAGATGCTCTGGTTTATTAGATCATAAAATTGTTCACTCATCCATTCGGGCTTGAAAGCATAAGCACAATTGGCTGACAAGCATTAGGAAGTGTGCACACATGAATAGATGCATATACCTACTGTATTGAATTTCTATCTATCTATACCTGTCTGTCTAGATAGACAGTACATAGCACCATGGTAGCTAAATCTGACGTCCTCAACAGTAAAAATGTATATCTCAGAAGTATTATATTATTATTTTTATATATATAATGATATCAGATGGCAATACCCTGGTACTTTGCTATATACCACAGTACTAAATGACTATCATGTTCACATATTATGGAATTTACATGGCACTACATGGTGTAGACCAGGCAGTGTCTCCTCAAAAAAACTGAATGAGAAAATAATTGATATTACTAAAATAAAACAACACAAATATTACAAAATGTGACATAAAAAAGAGTTAAGGTCACTCAATTTTATAAAGTAACACTGTCCAGTAGCAACACCCGCAGGTGAAGTTACAGTGGAAGGCATGCCTCCTCTCCCCTCGTTGACTTTTAACAGAGCCCCCAAAGAGTGCAGTGGGTTTAGTGGGGGGTAACTGAGAATAAATGTCAGAGGAGACAATGCCTCCATCACACTATGATTGGATATGATTGGTTATAACTGGATATGATTGGTTCATTCGATAAATCCCGCCTCTTTAATAGGAACACTAATTAAAACATAAGTAAACAACTCAGCCACTTGTCACGACAAAATCAAACTTGAAATGGTCTGAAAACATGATGACTGTGGGGTTTTTTGGTGCGCATTCAGCTTGGGGAAATTAAAGATACATCTTTGTGTCTGTGACCAGTGTTTACCGAGCTTGATGACTGCTGAAAATAAGTTGACTATTAAAAAGAAAAGCTGAACATTAGTTCACAAATAATACATATTGTTTAAATTGTTACTGCCTTTAGTTATTATTTTGGAATAAATGTAAAAAAAAGCATAAAAACACCAACTTGATGAAATGTGTTCTTGGTTTTAATAAATAGAACATTACATAGTGTAAAAATACAAAACAGAATTGTATTTGGTCTCTCTTTTTTATGCAATGTTTATTTAACCAGGAAAATTAAGTGTAACAGGGCGATAAATTTACATTTGATATATATATATACATTTTTTTTTTTAATTTTTTATTAAATCATTTTAAAACACCACCGCACACCACTGGCGTAGACATATACTACCAAACACCAACTACCATGGTACATGACCAAAACAGGGTTTTACCTTGGTAAATGTCCAAAAACAAAGTATTACCATGCAATAATATGTATCAGATTATAGTAACAATTATGTTAGTGTTTGCATGGCACTCCAAGGTACTTCAAATGGTACCACTTAATTGTGCTTGTATTATATAGAAATACTATGGTACTTTCATAAGCACCATATTATTGAATCTCTCCCTCCCTTCCTCCACATCTATGTTAAGTACCGAGAATACAGAGTCCTGATCCAATACTTGTATTTTCCTAGTGCTTGGTGCACACTTTAAGTACATTAAAGTTATTCAAACTGGATTCAATGTAGGCTGTACAGGGCTGTGCAGAGAGTTTGTCAGGGGCAGGGACTCAAATCTAAAAAAGAGGCATCTATCACTACGGAGTAATTACAATATAACAATTAGGCTATAGTAATTATATATGGTAGACATTGTAAACAGACTGTGTGGTCACAATTATGAATACGGGACTACTGACATAAACCTTCTTGTATTTTATATGTACAATAAGCAGAATAATTGCAACAAAAAGAAAAAAAAGAGATAAGGATTAGAAAGCATGAAGCTTGCGGTGTCAGAATGCCAGTCTGTCAGTCAATCCAAAACAAGACAGTGTGACGGTAAATGAAACTAAACATATAAAAATATAGTGTTTATGCTATTACCTCCTGTACCTCCTGTCTAGGCCTGCCATTGATTGAAACCACAGATGTGCAAGAGCGTCACTGGTTGAGTGCAGGGCCTCACTGAAATCTGTGTGTCTGTGTATGTGTGTGGGGGGGTGTTTAATGGTCTGGGACTGAGTTGTGTCCGAACGAACTCTGTCCAAGATCGACTCCCTCATCGCTCCATCATAATGCTGACCAAGGTAGAAATAGACCAACACTTTGTGAAATAGCTGTGCTGCCTATGCATATGATTACACACTGAATCATCACATCCATCTTTTTTCAGCAGGGCCAATCATAAGCCACTATATTTCACATATAATATATCTGCACCTCATGAGAACTCTTAGCAATGAAGCACTGATCTGGAATCAGATAATGCCTCTTATGCACTTCTCGCTTCATCTAGGAAATCTGATTGAAGGTATATTTAAAGGGGTCATGTCATAAAAAGTCCAATCTTCTTCAATATTTCGGAATAATAGGGTTCTGTGCAAATGAAGGATCCAAACGTTAGGAAAGTTTATTTTTAACAAGGTATTTTAAGCGTTCAGGCGGAACAAGAGCAGATCATTTCAGCGTGGATTGTTCTATGAATCCGTCATAAAGAGTCTGCAAAGACGATGATACTGAAAGATGGGGCAAAGCCAATTATTTTATTTTATGACAGTAAGCTCTGATACTTATTTCACCTGCAAAGTGGTTAACCAATAAAAACAGAGTCTCTGCAGATTCTTTGTACTGTGGAAATTAATTGTGTAAAAAAACTTTTACTTTAATTTGCAAGAAAACTAAAAAGTACTAAAAAAAACTAAAGTACTGTCGGAGCCTCTGAAGTAAAATTTACAGAAAAAGACATGAAACTTTTGTGTGTGCAAGAGGACGTTTTTACTTAACTTAGTCTTTACTTAAAGCCTTTATGTACATTATAATGCATTATAAAGGTATTCATAATGTAAGTTATAATGCATTATACCTTTTCATATATAATTGGAACCAAAGTTAAAATGCATTCTAATATTTCTAGATTCCTTGTTACATCTGAAATTTGTTTTATAATGATGTATTATAACTGTGGTTACAATTATTCATAAGATCATAAAATGCATTATACGGTGCATTACAAGACATACATTTATAATGCATTGTAGTGCTACCAAATTTTTGTTTGTGTTAGAAATTTTTATGTGCAGATTCAAACATTTTAGATATTAGATATACATGAACTGCACATTTTAATATTATTTTGGTTTGGTTTGTTTTTTCAGGAAAATAGCATTTCGGTGCCTTGAAAACACAAGACAGAAATTGCTATTAAAATGGGCTGATGCATGTCAGCTTATGGAATATTGCTATAAATATTTGAGTGCTGTTATGTTTAAGGATTTCAAAGAGACCTTATTTTTTTATATTGATTTATGGTGCTACAACATTCTATTTAACAGGCTGAAAAGAAAACCCACAACGCATCGGTTTCCAAAGAGCCACTTTAAAGCCTATATGATTCCAACAAGAAAATGTACCATAAACCATAAATCGGTTACCTGTTACTGTTGCCCTCTGTAATCCAAGCCAAACGACCCTAAGCACTGCCATTATAATGTCTTTCAGTAATGTTGCAGTTGTGTGGATTTTGTAAGATTACAGAAAAGACCTGGCAACCTCTGAGCTTTAAGCTAAATCCTCTATACAGTTGGCTGTGTAGGTGGCTTGGTGTGGGAGTAATCATCCTTTGCCTTCATGAACATAACATATTAGCTTAACAGCGTTGTGCGGCACACGAGGCAGGGTTGTGACAGTATTAAAGAGGAATAATTACCAGCTAGCCCGGATTGTTGTATAAAGTGTCGTTTGAAGCCACTCTCTGAGTGAACAAGAGCAAATGAAGTGCCCTTTTCACTGTAATTGTTGCACCATGGGACATATGCTAATGCTATTTATGAGAAGGTGATCTAACAGGCAACAGGATTCGCTATAGAAATTAAACTTATTTTAATATGGTAATGTAGTGACATTTGAACCGCCCTTAAATTTTCTAGCACAAATCACTGCAGATTTCTCTAACATTTAACAGCGACAATGCACAACAACAAGCAATTAAAATAAGAGTGAGAATGCAGAAAAAAGCACATTAAACACTGATAGCGAGCAAAAGCGTAATACTTTCACAATTAACACCAACAACAACCATTGCTCTGCTCCAAAACCTAGTGAACTGCCTACGGAGTCAGCATTTTAAGGATGCTCAACAGCCTTATAAGACTCTATGTTTTTAATGAGTCATTGATGTGTCCTTCACATCATGTATACATTTAATGCAATCCCAAAATGCATCAAAAATAAATCTAAATTTATTTAGAGTATTGCATGGTACATTCTATTGAAATAAACATTCTGTACGACACATGGAGTTTTTGCATATGTACAACTTTCCAAATCAATCAGCTGTTTTAGATGGCAGGTGGCTAAGTAGGCAGAAGGCAGTGAGGCAGCTCAGGTTTGGGAACAGAGCTTATATTTAATCACTAATGCAAACAAATAAAGATGATAGTTTCCGTGCATGTGCCAAAATGTGAATGGCAAAAACAAGCTAAAAAAAATCGTCTAAAATAAATTAAGATACGTGTATAACATGACACAAATGGGATCAAATAAAAAGGATGGTGTGCGAATGGGCTCAGGATGCGTACTGTGGCTAGAATTAAACATACAATACCCCACACTTAGAGTTCTCCAGGTGTGGATTTCTCTAGCAGACGTAGCCCAGAGGAGAAGAAATAAAAGACAGGGTATGAGTCTAGAGGTTAAGTAACATACGCTCACACACACACACACACACACACACACACAAACATCACCTCTTCATACTTCACAGCATATAATACAGCATCTGAGGGTTTTTCTGTGTGGTAGGCCAAACAGTGAGTGTATATATTGCGCTGCATGCAACTCAGTGAGTTTTGACTAGCTGAAATGGAGAAGCTTGAGTGAGCAGTGAGAGCTGAGATGGAAATGTTACATTGTCCCATGCCTCACATATAAACGTTTCAGCTTAGCACTTGTTATACATCAATCTACATTATAAACTTAAAAAAAAAAAATAATGATAATAATAAAAAATGCACCATAGCCAGTATACCTTAAAAAGCAAAATGACCAGTATACATCTGATGTAAGGTTAGTTTTGAAGTGTCAAGAACATGTCTCGGTCACATTTCACCCCAAAAAAATAAGGACCTTTCCAGACAATTAAAGGATTAGTTCACTTCAGAATTTTAATTTCCTGATAATTTACTCACTGATAATTATTGCAGTTTAAATGCAGCTTTAAAGGGCTCTACACGATCCCAGACGGGTAATAAGGGTCTTGTCTAGTGAAACGATCAGCCATTTTCTACAAAAAAAAAAAAAAAAAGTCTTATATTTTTGTTTTAAAAAATGGCCAATTGTTTTACTAGATAAGACCCTTATTCCTCAGCTGGGATCATGTAGAACCCTTTGAAGCTGCACTGAAACTGACATTTGGACCTTCAACCCGTTGTACCCTGTTGAAGTCCACTATATGGGGAAAAATCCTGCAATGTTTTCCTCAAAAACTTTAATTTCTTTTCGACTGAAGAAAGAAAGACATAAACATCTTGGATGACATGGGGGTGAGTAAATTATCAGGACATTTTAATTCTGAAGTGATCTAATCCTTTAAGATTTTTATTATTATTATTATTTTTTAGGATGAATTTCCCATTACTGCAGCACAAAAAAAAAACAAAAAAAACATCTAATTCTCATTAAGGTAATGTGGAGAAAAATATTAATATATAAATATTTAAAATATACTGTATATATAAATGAAAAATATTAATCTATGCATGATAATGGTAAAGTGCTAATGTATTCTGGAGTATTTAAAAATTAATAAACAATCTATTATATCACCATAATAATGAGAATTTCTCAATTCTAACATTAAAATGTTACAGTAATGAGAAAATGTTTTTAATCAGCATGAAAATTGTCACAATGCAAAAAAAATAGCCCATAACAGGCTTTCTTTTATTAAAAATACTTTGATTTGGGTTGAAATGTGACCTAGACCTGTTCTTGACAGCGTTTGTTAGACAAGGAAAAATATGGCCTATTGCACATAACAGGTCGCATACAGAAATGTGAAACAGCACATTAGACTTCATGGAGTACCTTCACTCATCCATACAGTATGTTTAGGTATCCAAACTGAACGGCACCAGAGCCAAATCTTCTGTGACTCAATGCAAGACGGCAGCCACAATTCCAACTTTTAAAAGATATGCGAGCCATCTATTATTAATTACAATCTATCCTAGGCTTGGTCAAAGACGCCTGAGGGGACATTTTATTACCAAGAAGTAAAACATCAATTTGCCATTAGACTCAGCTTGTCCACTCCATTCATCCTTGTATTATTAGTTTAAAAATGAAGTCCATCTCTCCTACCTTTAAAAAAAACATGCTTTACACAAGCTCTGAGAGATAAAAAAGCATAGCTTATGAGCTCGCAAGCATTTTTGACGCCACAGAAATAATTCATGGTGACTGAAAGACATGTAAAATGCTGCAATGCATGAGACATCATTGCCTGACTTAAGTGCTGGTGTCAGTGGCTAAAATATGAATGATCAAAAGTAGTTGAGGGATAAGCAATTTTGTCTTTTCTCCCAAAAACAAAATGCATTAGTGAGCAAGTAGAGAGCAGACATCTACAATCATCGCAAATTGAATTCTTCAGTTCTCTGATGCTAAAAATGCACAATTCTAGTGCCGTAGAATTGGCTCCATATCCCTAGATGCTTCCCTAAATGGCAGAATTTTTATTCAAAATTCACCTCAACATATTTGAAAACAAAAAATGTGAGTTATCTATTGACATGGCTGATCTTTTAAACAGCAAACTGAACATAGATGACATTGTTGCATGATAATCAGAAAATAAAGTTCCAACTGAATTTCTGAATTTGTATTGAGGTGGAAAACAAGATGCAGAATTGCAACACTGCCTGATATACTAGTCTTTCACTAGTACAGAAAGGTGCTTTTGCTAGTTTAAAGACAGAAAAAATGGCTGGCGCGTCAGGCACATGGTCCAAAAGGGTTGTACCTAGTCTCTTAATGAGTCTTAATGGGTGTGTAAACCCAGTGTCATCTCCCATTCCCTTTAAAAGCCAGGTGTGCTTGCACCATGGCAGATTGCTATTTACCTGGCGGAATATAGACACCCTCAACCTGACGAGTCCGTTTGAATACGTGTGTATTGCCTCGGTTGGTCAAATAATTAGCCAATTTCATTCGTCAATACCACAAATAGGTAATACAGTGACTATCCATTGTGACAGCCATTTTTATCTTTATGTACACAATAATAATCTTTTACATTGTAATCCTTTTATTTTTAATATTTGACGTTTGTGTGCTGCTGCACGTCCCTGTGTGCAACAAGCAGAGTGTACGCGCTTTGTGCACCCGCATATAACTAACACGCCCTTTAAATAACAAAAATTAAGAAATAAAAAAATACTGCGCCGTCATTTTCAGTTCCATCAAAATAGCAACACGCCAACAATGCGCCTGAACACACCTCGTTTTCAGACCAGCACACCCATGGGCGAACGGATGGCTGCGATTGCATTTGCTATTTAAACAATGTGGCGCTGGATGTGACAATGATAACTGCGTCGGGCTAAAACTAGCAAAAAACACGTGTGTCGCGCCTGGTGTCAGGTGCATGATAGGGCCCAATATGTGCATGTGCAATACATAGTTTTGCTAGCTCAGCAAACTCTAACTGCTTGCCTTAAAAGGTAGCTGCCTACATAGACAGCATAAAGGGAAGCAGCTCACTAGGGTTCAGAACACAATCCTACAATACACTTGTGTCTGAATGCATGCATGATAGCTATAAAGTTTTCAAACCAACCACAGTCTGAGCTATTTATGTGAATCCAGACTTGGGGAACTATTGTATTTGCATATAACTTCTGCCACTGTGACTCCCACGCATCAGAAAACTGACAAAAAAGCACAAGCTATTATTGCAATATTCAAGCTTTAAGTTTCTGCCTTATGAATAGAAGTGCCCTTCCTTCATCGACTGTGAAAGATGAACACCTATAAGGCCATTCACAGCTAACCTTTTGATTCCCGCTCTTTTAATAGCGAGATCTATCATTAAGTTTCAATTCATACTGCTCCAGACAGTGATGCATTAACAATGGTGCTGTCAAGCACTCCTTTACAATTCATGGTAATTAGAGCTTAATGATTTAGCTGGTGGTTTTAACCACTATTGTATTTCCGACTATGGCTCATATTGGCAATGTGCCGTGCACTCTATAAGGTCCCCCTCATCACCTTGCCCTTGTGAACAATCAAACAGGTTAACTTAATCAGCTATTTGAATAAAGCAGCATGAGTGTGGACCCTAACTATACTATGAAGAACAGGAATGGTGTGTCATGGTGGGATTCAGGTGTGATCTAAAGGTAATTTACTACTGCCCTTGTAGTACTGGACAATGTGCAAATTATATAATGCCTTTCAAGGATGTCAACTTTTTAAAAGAATTTTCCATTGGTTCCCAGCATGCAATAGATGTCACTTCACCGTCTCGGTTAACTATAGACCGAATATATAGTCCGACTATGAGTAACCCACTTCTAGTCAAAATAACGTTAAATGTCATTTTTGCCAAAATAACTTGCGAGATGTATGATATTCCACCATGTAAGCAAAGTCAACAGTGATTACAAGCTGTTTGGCTTTATTTCTTTGACTAGTCTATTCCTGGGCTATGGTTAGACATCTATTAAATTTTCACTGACAGCCCAGTTTTTGCCTTGTTTTAGCCTAGACATCAGGGCTGTGTTTGAACGGTTATTAGATGTCTTTTAAATGCAAAATTGCTTGCTGGGTTCTTAAATGTGTTTTTAAAATGTTAAAATATCTTCTCCAATTATAAGTAAGATAAGTATGAGTCAATTATAAGTAAGATTTGAGTAAGTAAGGACTCAAGAAGGACTGTGTAACAGTATACTGAATCTGAGCATTAGGTCTTAAAGTGACAGCAGCCTAATAAACCTGCTGCAGTCTGTTAATCAAAGAACAAAAGGAAAAGAGAAAGTCACTCACTGCTTTTAGACTGAATAACTTTTGTAACTTTAATTGCAACAATTAATCTGTTTTTTGTTTTACAATGAAGGCATTTGTAAAGTGTTTTTACATTTGAGTTCTGTAATATTTCTTAACTGAATACTACGACAAATAAAAAAAAAACTTGAAGCACTGTTTGTATAATTTGTAACCGTATTCTATTGTATTTATTCGCGCAACTACTTGTAATTTGTTTGTTTGATCTCGTTGATCTCTGACTGTTTACTGAACTCAATACAAAGTTTGAAATCAAGCTTCCTTGTGCTGTGTGTAAACAAAATTACCCCACTGTAAAAACACAAATACACTGAGTGAGCAAACATTTAGGTGAGATAATAGTAATGGTATGATCAATGCCGATAAAAGCCAAATTAAAATCTGTTTATCATATTAATTGATCGTGTCTGTTCTGAAGACTTGGATTAAACCGCTCGATTCATATGGATTACTATTATGATGTGTCATGTACTTTTTGAAGTTTGAAAATATTTGATTGACTAGATTTTCAATGGATGGACCATTCCCCGTGGTGTCCAAAATCGTATTAAGTATCGATATTTTTCAAGGTATCGTATTGAAGTTAGAAATTCCAGTATTGTGACAACACTACAATATGGTATATTTATGTTATAATATTAATATTCATAAATGTTAATAATGCAAAATGAGGCATGTATACAATTTCTAAAATATTTAACACTATTTACTGAAAATTCACTACAATATTTAAAACGTTTATAAATAAATATCGATATATTTACAATGTAGACAAGACTGCAGATAGATTTTGTAACTGACAGAAAAAGTCCAGAACAATCACACAATGGCCAAATATCGGCTTATTGATGGCTAAAATATCAGTTTATTGCTGACAGGATCTTTTCAGCCACATCCCATTTATCTCAATCTCTAGTTTTGACTTCAATTTAAAGGGTTCAAGCCTTAAATAGCAGGTCAGACAAACACACCCGTAATTCCTGCCTAGACTAAATAAACTGTTTCACAGACAGACGAGGAGTGTAAAGCTGTGCGAGTGTTGGTGTGCGGCAGGGATGGCAGAGGCACTATGGGAAGTGGTGGGCTCTTGTAAGGCACAATGACATGAGGGGGTGTGTTGGGGGGTGGGGCGGTAAAGTAGGTGAGAGGAAGTGATGTAATGAAAGAAAGCCAGTGTGCATGTTTCACCAGGAGACACAAAAGCTGATTATGTCAAAAGCAATGCTAACTAACACCCTTGAATTCCCCTGAAAAGAAATGTGCCTCAACTATTCAACCATGAGCAACTGTATATGCATACATTCTATTATTCATTGTAATGTTAAGCTAAAAGTGTGTGTGCAAGCAGTACCTGCGTTTGAAGGTGAGAAGAACGCCCAGGAGAATGATGACAAACATGAGGATTCCTGCAATGACGCCTGCCATCTTTACAGTGCTGTCCACCTGTTTTTCAGGCTCTATGTCATTGGAATTCTGGGTAGATGCACCTTTAAAGCAACAAGTACATCACAAAGAAGAGAAAGGGTCTTTAACTAAGACAAGAGCTGTTGAGAGTGCTCTACAGTGACACACACAAAACCAACACATACAAGAATCAAATGAAAACACATAAAAATGAAGTCCATTCAAGCACGTCCCACATTCACAGACTTTCATATGCACAATCAGCCCAAATGAAACATATATATATATATATATAAAAAATAAAAAAAATGACACACACATTCAAAATTAAATTAAATGCATTTAAATTTAGACAAAACAAATGCACAAGTGACACTGATCATTACTGTGTGGCGGGTCTATGGCAAAGGGGAATCGTTTATTGAATGGCATTAATTAACAGGCAACAGTCAAAAAAAAAAAAAAGACCTTAAGGAGCCTTTTAAATACTGGATCACTGTGGTGAAATGAAACACTTTAGGGCCTTTGGACTTTGGGTTAGAGAATGCAAATAAACCAAAAGACAATTCAACGCAAGAAATGCAGGCATGAAATATGGATACAAGAATGATTAGCCAAACAAAAAGAGGAAGAAGGCAGAGAACGAGGGTAGAGATTCATGCAGATGTACAGTATGTGTGTGTTTGTGTACATATGGGTGTTGCATACTCGCATGCACCACATCTTGCAGGACGTTTTGTTGATGATAAATTGTTATTTTAATATCTGTATAAAATCTGTACAACCATGCATGACTTTTAGAAAATACTGTTCAGATTAGCGTGGCTCCACACCAAACGGCTCATCTACCTTCATCAGGCATGTAATTCTACTGTGAAATTGCCATTATTTCTATGAAAGAATTTCAGCTGCTTGCTGTTGCCGTAATTCACTGTTGAAAAGATCATAATCATCTTGTTGATTTTTTGCATTTTATTTTCAAAACATTAACTAAATGAAACATTCCACCACATAATAATCTACATCAATCTTAATAATGCAAAGAAGAAAGGTTGTATAGGCTTCAAAAAAACATATAGATATAAATAAATGGTTGCATAAAATATCTAAAGATACAAAAACCTTAGAAAAGCATGTAATCCCTGCCTTCAGTGATTAAACAATTATGTTATTTTTACCTTCACTTTGCATTTAAGGGAATATTTTTTAACCTGCCAGTGAGACATCTTTAACAATCTGCTGCATATTAACACATTGATCTCTCCACGTGGGTGGTTTGCTTTCATGTAAGCTCAATCATTTGATTTATTTATTTCCCTCAAACCGTACAGTTCTTTTAAGCATGAGAAGATTAAACATTCAACCAAAAAGACATTTCTGGAACTGTATGCTGAAAAGCTAAACCTACAAAAAAAAAAAAGTCCTTTTATTAATCAGTATTTTTGGCTTGTTTTGCAGTAAAACAATTTTTAAATATATAAATGCCAATGGTGTAAAACTTGTTCAAGAAATATTCACTGAAAAAAGTCTCACTATTTTATGCAGTTGGGCTTCTCAAGTAAATTTCTCTTGTTTTTAAGGATGTTTAGATATTTTCAAAAGAAAACATGGCATAAATACTGCGCATATGTGCTGACAGTGATTTGCAGGGACCTAACAATCAGATATCATTTATTTCTAGTGAATTTGCAATCTAAGGGGCCATTCACACAGAAGGCATTTTTTGCGGTTGGAAATGCGAGACGCAGGTCAGTGGAGCGAAAAAAAAAAAAAAAGAAGCAGCAAGGTTTAGATACTTGTTTTGCACGAGATTCTGCAAAAAGACGCAAGGGCAATTGTTAAAGACATCCATCTAATGTGTGTTTACATTGAAAAACAATGGAAAAGTAGCACAGTGGAATGGAAAAATGCGTTCTGTGTGAACTGGCCCTAAGGCAACATAAGCAAACCCCTAATGCTGGGTTCAGACTACACAATAGTTTTGTATGTTACGATAGTCACAGTGTCAGATATGCAATTTTGACTTCTAAATTCTTGTCATGTCACGGACAAGAAACATGTCCGTTTTTAACGATGTGCATGATGTCACTGAAAAGGTGGAACACTGACTTCCGGAAACAAACAATGGCTACCGAAGCGGCGTGTTAGCGTAATGGTAATTCTAGTAATCAGCGGGTTGCTGAAGAGCCTCCGCTCTCATTCGCCAACATTTATTGTTTTTCACTCTGACGTGATAGTCCCCCGAGGAAACATCATAAAGGCAGGAGTATTGTTGCCATAGCTCCACAAACCTTTCCTTCATCCCATAATTCCATCTAGCAGTAGGGTTGCCAGGTTTTCACAACAAAACCCTCCCAACTGCTACTCAAATCTAGCACCAAAACTTGCCCAATCATGCTTCAGTGGGGGGTCCACCGGTAAAAATCGCGTACTGAGGAGTAAATTCCGCGTTTTTGGCAGGGTTCCTCTGGTAAAATTTGCATTCCAGGGGCTAAATATCATGTTATTTGGGGTCACTTCAACATGCAGACATGAAAAACAACCAGTGGGAAGTTAAAGTAGCCTAATTCTGCGGAAAAACTGCTGACTTGGCAACACTGCCTAGCAGCACCAATAGCATCATCTCTCTTTCATTTCTCCCGGTTTGAAAGCCGTGTAAGGAAGAGCTTCTGTGTTCCTAAAAACTAAAAAAAACATGCTAGTCCTTCTGTCAGGACATCGTGAACAGTGTTAATTTCGTGTAAATTTTTTCACGGACGAAAACGAGACGATGACTAAATACAAATGCTTTCTGAATGACTAAAACTATGAATAAAATCTCCTCTAATTTTCGTCAACGAATAAAAACAGACAATTTGGGAAGATATCCAGTCAGGACTGCTGTCCTGTGTGGAAGATGCGCACATTTGAAGTGTAATGTGTTGATCTAACCGCAGGAAAAGTGGCACGGTTGCACACTCTACAGGCTCGAGCAGCACTTCAGGCTGCTTCGCAATTAATGAATAGCGCACATTTATGCCAAGCTTATGAGCTAATGTTAATGAATTATGACAATGTTTACTACACAATGTTTATATGGTAGTATGTTTTAGACGGTTGTAAGAATGCATATTTTATCACCCTCATGAGCAGCCTGCTACAGTGCAGACTGCAGACATTTCAGAATAAGAGTCACGGTGTATTTCGGGATGGTTTATAATTATTATTTTTTCCTGGTCATTATTGTTATTTTGTTTACACAATAAACTGTATTTAATTTAATTTCTATTTAATTCATAGTAAACTACTGTATCTTCTGTCACAGGAAGGAAAGACTAAGAACATTATTGACACATTATTCAATATATTTTACAAGTATAAGGGTTTTTATAGCTAACTAAACCTAAAACCAAAGAAATCTTCATTACTTTAAATAAACGTTAACTGAAATAAAAAATAAATATATAAAAAAAGTAAACTTATTTTATTTCATCTAGTTTCTAAGCTTTAGCTTAACCTGAGGTATTAAAATAACAAACAGAAATAAAAACTTATAGACATTTAAAAGACCAAACTAAAAAAACTAAAAAATTACTAAAACTTTTAACTAAAGTTAGAATGAAAGCAGAAAAACTAAAAATCTAATCTAATAAAAAGTTTAAACTAAAACTATAATAGTACCTCAATGATAAGTGTGTCAATCCCTAAAAAAAACAGTACTGAATTTTGCTCTTTTGTGTCTTTTTACACTTGAACGGTCAAAAACCATCTGCTTTGGCAAGCACAGTACAGTTGGGTGAACATAAACAGTTATCAGATGTACCTATATCAGTGTATAGGATCTGTGTATTCTTAGAGAAATGCTTAATGCATTACAATTTAACTAAATTAGATTTTGGTCGACTAAATCTACTGTAGATTTAGTCGACAAAAATCTTATGATATTTAGTCAACTAAAACTAAAACAAATTCCGATGACTAAAATATGACTAAAAACTAAATGGCATTTTAGTCAAAAGACTATGACTAAAACTAAATCAAAATTTGCTGTCAAAATTAACACTGGTCGTGAAGCATCGCAGACATGGTGACGGTTGTTGTCCACTATGACACACTATACGAGATGAGATTATTGTGTCCCAACGCCCACTATCATTTACGAATCATGACGACAACCTACATCGAATGAATCATGCCAAAACTGGGCTGATATTGTGTAGTCTGAACATGGCAACACATATACCTCAACACATATAGCTGGGACTGGACTTTGAAAACGATCACAACTTTAGTTTCTTCTGACCTTTGAAAGAACACTGAGCCAATCTCTTCTAACCTGGAGTGTTTTCTAGCCAAACACTTTTTTAGCTCCATCTAGAGCTGTCAGAAGGTGAAGGCAGTGCTATGGATGGCCTACACCGATGGACTATGTGCTCTCTTTTGACTCTATCAATGTGGTAACTAAACTCCATGTCCTCCAGTCTGCTCTGATCTGATTGGGTTCAACAGTTCATGATCCACACACACAAACACATTCACACACATCCTAATAGACACTTTCACCATGATGTTCTTTCAGCCTATTTTCTGATATCATCCTCCCAACCAATACTATCTTCACAGCAACAATATTAATCTCGACCAACCAATTGACTCATTTTACCAACCCTTTAGGACATCACAAAATCACTTCTCATAGAGCTCTATATGCCAGGATACACCTAAAAAACAGATGAATTTTTAGCACATACATTTAAAACACTGCTCAATTTCAATTTGTGTCCAGTCTACCCTCAAAATGCCATCTGGATAGAAAATGTCCCTCCACCATAATACCACCTACTTCTGACCAGTAATAGCAAGCAGTAAATCATAGTTTCAGTAGTTTGTCTTGAAGTAAAATCTATTGGCCATTTTAAAAAAAAATAGGGGGAAATCCCTTTGATGTGTTTCAAGAAAACTTGATGAAGTGTGTAGTTTCTGCACTACTAGCTTATCCAAACTAAAATTGCAAAGACAACGTTTCCTAATACAATTCCACAATGTAAAAGATGGCCAATAAAATACGGAAACATTACACACTTCCACTTTTGTGATTTTTACAACAGTTCATTCCATACCACCCACAACCTAGTAAGGCATTGAAGTAGCGATTCTATGTGTTTATATTTGTATCATTTTGTCATATTATTGGTTCTGATGGCTCTCACACCTATCTGAATCATAAGGCTTTTAGCAATCATGCAAAAGTGCTCTTATAAGACATATGCTATTTCCTGCCCAGCATAAGATGTAAAATAATACAGAAAAACACAAACTGCCCTTGATTAGAAACACTCGCCATGCATTTCCCTTCACCCACTCTACAAGCTCTGCTTGTATGCCCAATTAAAATATGTGAGTATGCAAATCTTTTTATTTTGATAGGGTAAAATTAAGTATCAAAGAGGAATTATTATCAAAGCCCATCATATTAAAACTTAATCCCTACCATATACAGGGGGTGTTTGAGTGGGTGCGTTTTCATTGCCGACATTTTGCGATATGTGGTTCTGTTAGCATGTGAAAAAGGTACTTTTGTATAACTTCATTTAAAGCAGGTCTGTAGGCCAAGGCATTACGCAAGGGTTTATTGGGGTGCATATCGCTGCTGATATCTCAACGGCTATTGTTCGTCAGTCGACAGGATTACAGATGCATTGCTGGATGCATCTAACAGGATTATAATCTCAAATAGACTCAGATTAAGATTAGGCATTCATGTAAACAACCCATGATGTTAATGGCTCAAAAAAGCGTCCCCCTTTACCAAATACAAAGAGGTTAAAGGGTGGATTTTAAATACATTTGACTTAAAATCCCCTTTGTTTCTAATTCACAAGTGTATCTGGGTTTAAGCATTGCTGGTCCTTTTTGTTAAATTGTCTTCAATTCCAGATGGGAGCATTGAAAAACAAAGGGTATTTGTGTAAAATGGCAATTGATTTCAAGCTCAAAGTGTACATGAATAATGCATGATGTGTTGTGTTTGTTTCTTTTGCTTGTTTTTGGAACTGTTGGGATAATGCAGAAAACACAACTAAGTTTTGCTTTTTAATGGTTAGTGAATAAATGTCGAAATGTCTATGAAATTTCATTGCATAGGAAACAAAATCTGCAAATAAACAGTGGCATCTGCAAATTAATATTATTTGTTGATGCAAATTTTAAGTTAAATACTGTATGAAAGTTCATTTAAAACCCATCAATCTTCTTTTAGTAAAATGTGTTGCTTAAAAAGTGTGTTTGTACTTTCCTTCTTTACAATAAATGTCTGATATTTTGCTATCTGTGCATATTCAAGTTTCAATTAAGTGTGCAATTACTTTTTGGGGCCAGTGTGCACTCAAATTGAACTCTCAAAACGTAATTATGATCCTTATAACTGCATGTCAAAATATATATTTAAAATGTAAAATGATGACTTTAATCTGCATAATTCAGACGATTAAGCATTGTAACGGTTCACTAGCTGGCTAAAAGTCAACTATCTCCTGTGCAACGCAGATATCCTGCAAGACCCTTCAGAAATGTAAGACATTTTAGTGCAAGCAATTTGTAATTTCAGTCAGGGCAATTGAACATTTTGTATGTGACTGTAGAGTGAAATGGAGAAGCAATGAGACGTGGACCATATTGCACTGGAACTAAAGAGCTGAAACCTGTGCGTGTGTGTGTGCATGTGTGCAAGGACTTGACATCTGATCTGAACAACAAAATCTATCCTTCAGTATATAATAGAAGAATTATATGAACATAATAATAATCAAATATAACATAATTGTAAACGCACTCAATACTTCCACACACAGGAATATATATCTAGAATAGTAAACACACACAAACATCCAAGCATACTAATGTACACAAAAACATGCTGACAAACACACTCACATGCGCACACACACACACACACACACACTGGTTAGGCTGGCAGGGTCAGAGTGTATGACTGGGGTCATGTTGGGTGAAGCGGTCACATGTAAGGGGTGGAGTGTTGAGGTAAGGCAACATATATCACTTTACGCTCACATTTTGCTCAGAAACTTATTAAGCTCTACTGTATTATATCTTTATGCATATCCAAACATTTAAATAATGGTCTGAATTAATAAAAAAAAAAAAAAGGATTAGTTTATATATATATATATATACACACACACATATAAAGCCAGCCATAAAAAGTATATATATTTTCCCCAGTAAACAACAGATCATTCAAAACAAGATTATGTAATTTCTAAGAAGGCAGTATTCTTTAAAAATGAATAATTGAAGTAATGAAATCAGTTTTTCAGAGCATAAAAAGGTCATGAGCAAAACTATAGTATAGAGGGGATATCTGTTGTTTTTAAACATGAAATATTAATATTTAATGTGATCATTTAAAACATGTGGGCGGCACTGTACATTCTCAGGGTCTCAAATTACAATAGTGTCAATGAAGTCAATGAGAACCAGCTAGACTTTTTAGTGGACCAGACATGCAAAAAATGCATTAAGATGTCGATGGAGAGAAGCAGATTAAAGGAAAAAGGTCTGGAAAAAAACAAAACAACAAAAGAACAAAAAGAGAGAATGAAACAACAGCGGAAGAAATGTGGATGAAAAGAACAAAGAAGAAAGAAAAGTTTGACTATGGTATAATATTCACCTTCACTGGGAATGACAAGTATGTAGGGCGTGGTATTTTGTCCCCTACCTATTACCACTAAGACAAGGTTTTACGTTCCAGGCCGGCATGCATGAGAGAAAAGAAGGAAAGAAAAAATAGTCTAAAGAATTATGCTTTCAACTTGATCATCTGAGCTTCCTTCGAGTGAGTAACATTTGGCTGGAAAGGAAACTGAAATGTATAGGATACAACAGGTAAGCTAATTTGGAATTGAAAATTAGTACTACTCCAGAATCATCTAATGGAACCGACAGGATAGATATAAGAGTTAGAGAAAATCTTATAAATAGATTTGTTTTTTTCTTTTTATATGAATGCTATTTTTGTTTCGTATGTGGCTTTGGAAAATTGTACTATTCTGATTCTCCAATTGTATGAAAACTGAAAGATGTAATAAAAAATGCTTTGAAATAAATACATTTAGGGGGAATGCACTAAGACTGAATTGCGTCTACTGTTGTTTATTTGCATTTGCATTGTTTTAGCACTTGATTTGATAAAGGAATTATGCAAATGAGGTGACTGTGCTAATGAGACTAGACAATTTGTGCTGAATTCAAAATTGCATGTCACAATTCCCCATCTTGTATGTCAGTTCAGAGTACCAAGATGTGGAGGATGCAGCAGATTTCTGCATTTTGACATACTTAACTGGTACATGACTGTTCCACCACTGCGACTCAGAATTGGTTCTTTAAAATACAAAAAGTGCACTCTGTGATCACTAGAAAATGAAGGCAAACATATCTTAATGATATTTCGCTTACCACTTACTTTACGTGGGAGGTAATATTTCCACATTAATCATACCAGAAACAAAGCACTGGGTTTCATGAATAAGGCACAATCTTAAATCAGTCTAATGCACACAGTAAAGAAGTGTGTTGCATTGAAAGTAATTAAAATGACTTAATTTAAACACAGTGCAGTGCTATTTCATTCTCATTAAACTAGATTTTAGGCAGTAAATGAATAATATGCAGGGGTTTTGCTTAAACTGCATGTGCAAAAATCACGCAACCGTTTTAGTGAATTCACCCCGTAATCTAAACCTATTTAAATCTCCAACATTAAAACACAAGGAAAGGTCGAGAAACCTCAATTGTCTGTATTAAAGGCATCACAAAGTTTCTAAAACAGAAACACAAAAGTAATTTGTTTTTTACAATCATAAGAACCCAACTCAGGACGGATCTATCTGGGATATGAAAGGAAAACAGGCCATGAAAAAAAAAAAAAAAAAAAAAGCCTGACATGAAGCAAAATAAAATGAGTTCAGCAAAACAAACAAACTAACAGGTGTGGGCAGAAGCAAGCTTATTGAATAAGATGGAGAAAAAGCCAAAAGGTATGAAAGAAAACTGGAAAAGAAAGAATGGGAAAGAAAAAAATGCGATGAGTCTGTAGCACTGCACGGCTATAGTGTCTCTTTATCCGTGATGTCCATTAAATAATAGAAAGTCTCTTGTGATTGCTCTGTTCCTGGAAGTGATTATGTAAAAGG
Source organism: Elopichthys bambusa (assembly GCA_037101425.1). Taxonomy (NCBI): domain Eukaryota; kingdom Metazoa; phylum Chordata; class Actinopteri; order Cypriniformes; family Xenocyprididae; genus Elopichthys; species Elopichthys bambusa. Next base: position 4,600,256 of record CM074440.1, on the reverse strand, counting down.
GTCTTTTTACGGAGAGAGGGGGAAATGAAATGGAGCAAAAGAAACTGAACAAAATTGTTGGCCAGAGGCAGATAATCATGCAGGTAAAATAAAATGGGATTTCAGATTTTTCAATGAAACCGGGAGTGCTAATCTCAGTCTGATGCAACTGAGGTTTTTCAGACTGTACAAGGTTTTTTTTTACCTCATCATGTTTAGTAATGGGTTCCACTATAAAATAAAAGGTCTATTAAGAATACAGAGGAAATAACATTTCTAATATTACATCTGCTTAATTCCAACCAAAACATGACTTGAGTTTCATTGAGTGTGTTGGGCTACAGGAACTTAAATTAGAACCATCCAAATATCAACCCAGCCAAAGAACTTTTTCAAAGCATGTCTCATCTAAATATACAAAGAAACAAGCAAAATAAGTGAATAAATCAATAATAATAATAATAAAATGTGTCATTCATACAAGTTAACAATAAGTGAAACAATTCTCATACCTTTGGTAGCTAGTCGCACACAGTTGATTTTGGTTTCCTGGAAGAAGAGAGGAAAGTTTGTGTTTTAATTAAATGTCAAAATGAAATTGTATTGAGGAACATTGTTTTTGTCAAGCTACAGTGATCTTAGTAATTGCAACACAATGAAGTGCGGGTTATTTTCATCATGAGGTGCGTGACATTAAGAAACAGTTAATTATATAACCGCATTTCTAATGATAGTGAAGGATTCACAAATTCAGTGCTGAGGTCAAAACAGAGAGAAGCCGACATTATTTACTTTTCCCATGCATGTAAAGTCACTACAGCTAAGTTAAATAAAGGCATTTAAAAAGTTAGTTCACCCAAAAATGAAAATTCTGTCATTAATTATTCACCCTCATGTCGTTCCAAACCCCTAAGACTTTTGTTTATCTTCAGAACACAAATGAAGATATTTTTAATGAAATCTGAGAGCTTTATGTCCCTCCATAGACAGCTACACGACTACCATTTGGACGCTTCAAAAGGATCATAAAGAGACCGTAAAACTAATCCATATGAATCGACTGGTTTAGTCCAAATTTTCTGAAGAGACTCAATTGTTTTATATACTGAACAGATTTAATTTGGGCTTTTATTCACATATAAACATTCATCAACACACAGTGTTATGTTATCAGTTATGGTAAACGGAAGCTCAAGCATGTTCGCATGACGTGCAAGAACCAATGATGTTCATTCTCATGTGTTACGCAGCACATTTGAGCTTCCACAAGAACCAATGAGGTGTTGTTGCATGTCAAGCAGATTTGGTTGAGCTTCTGTTTATGTTCGCTGATCAATGTTTATGGTGAATAAAAGCCTAAATTAAATCGGTTCATCATATTAAGTGATCGAGTCTCCTCAGAAAATTTGGACTAAACCGCTCAATTCATATGGATTAGTATTATGATCTCTTCATGAACTTTTTGAAGTGTCAAAGTGGTAGTTGCATAGCTGTCAACAGAGGGACAGAAAGCTCTCAGATTTCATTTGTGTTCCGAAGACAAACTAAAGTCTTACAGGTTTGGAACAACATGAGGGTGAGTAAATGATGGCAGAATTTTCATTTCTGTTCTATTCTAAAGCAGTCATGGCTGCTTGGAATGCTAGTTACGATGATAAAAATCTCACTTGCATCCTTTGAATGCCATGTGTGGCATGACAGGTGTTAATTAGTCGGCAGATTTCGGTGTGAAGTCTGCATGGAAGTTTAGAGCTGAGACAGGAAGCCAGATGCTACCATGTGTTTCTGTGAGCGTTTACAACAGCCACTTGTTTTGAATAGATCTGCTGTCCTTGTGCATCTCATCTCAGTAGGCACGTAAACAATAATGCCTTCACATCACAGGGCCTTGAAAGGTTTTGCTAATGGCAATATTTCATTAAGTTATATTGAATAGCAGCCTGTGTTAAACATCCGAAAAGTGTGGCAATCTCAGCGTTGCCACAGTGGGCTCTTATAGCATAAATTGTTTTCTTATATGCTCATCTTTCTCTTTTAGGTAAACTACTGTCATGGCGGAGCAACAGTTTGATGAGAATCTTGCTAGCTAGCTACCGGAAAAAAAACATATGGTTTAATAGCACAGACATTTGAAGGTAAATCTATCGTTTGTTACCAACACAGCAATGCAAGAACGAGCATTAAGTTGCATTTGCAATGCAGTAGCTGAGCATTACACCTGTATTTACACACATGCCCAGAGTATGCTTCTACCCTAATAAGAGCATTACAAGTTGCATTTGATAAAATCATCTGCTAAATGACAGCCTACTATAAATAAACCTCACAAACATATATTTTTCAAAATTTACAGCTATTTTCTTGCTTTATTTTAGCACCACTCAATATCACTTTGCTGTATTCTGTATAAATCATTCAAATTAATCTGCCAACTGATTCTTATGTGAAAAAAAAAAAAAAAAAAAAAAAAAAAAACAGACTAAAAATAGTTTGTAACCATGGTAAATACTTGGTTTTTGCTGTTTTTGTTACAGAAGTAACACATGAAATAAAAGTCGATGCTATATCTAGTATGTGATCATTAAAAAGCTGCTAAAATGTTGTTAGGGTATTCTGGATGCTTGCCAGATGGTTACTTACTGGCCCAAGTCAAAAGAGTCAATCCTAGAGTCTATGATATTCTGACCTCTAGCTAGCTAGATATGGCCTCATTGAGTCCCTCATTCAATGTAAGTCTAGGGGATCTATCATCCGCCAGCTGAAAAACATACATCTGGTTGCTAAGAAAAGTAAAAGCACACATCTTCTCAACAGGATTTGAGGTATCATTTGCATGTTTGAAGGTAAGGGGCTTGAATAAATGACTAACCCTAACCTAGCAGTAATGAAGCTCGGCTTAGAAAACACCACTAATAAATCAATCAGAAAAGCATATTGAAGAGGCAATACAGGCAGTCTCTCTCCTAGCGTATATTTTATAACTTCACTGTGCCATTATCAGTGCCACTCTTTAGAAATATTAAAAGTCCCCTTGGCAACACTTCACTGCACATATCAATTTGGCTCACAGGAATCAAAACTAATATGAGTTGCTCAAATACATCCAATCAGTGGTGTAGTCTAGTTTTTTGTAGTGAGTATACTATGATTTTTCCCTCCCAACCTCATACTCACCCATCCCAGAGTGACACCACCACAGCACCACAACACTCACTAATGCATATAGTATGCATCTGATCTAGGCTACATGTGACTGGACTGATTTTCTACTGTTTAGTGTCAATCACCATCTAACTCAGCCAGTTAAGATAGCCTTAGATGTTATATGAATATGGTCCCTAAAGCATATGTTTTATCAGCTGGCAAGTTTCGATGCACATTTAAGAGTGCAAGTTGCAACTATTATTACACTTTAAAAAATGCTGGGTTAAAAACAACCTAAGTTCGGTTGAAAATGGACAAACCAAGCAATTGGGTTAAATATTTGTCAAACCTGCTGGGTACTTTTATTTAACCCAACTATTGTGTAAAAAATGCTGTATTGCTTGCTGAAAATTAACCCAAAATATGTTGGAAATTAAAATGAATTAACACTAAATAATAAATAATCAATAAACAAACATTTATTAATTTTTTATTAATAAATGTTCACCTTTTGATTATTATCGTTGCCTCTAGTAATTATGTGTCTGATTTTTAAATTCCAACATACTTTGGGTTCATTTTAAGCAAGCCATATAGCAAAACTTTCCAGCAGGTTGGGCAAACATTTAACCCAACTGCTGGGTTAAATCAACCCAGTTCCATTTTCAACCCAACTTGCATTTGCAACAGCATTTTATTAGAGTGTAATAGGGCTGACTGATGGAGATACACCATCGTGATGCCACGCCAAACACATTTAACCCAACTGCTGGGTTAAATCAACCCAGTCCCATTTTCAACCCAACTTGTATTTGCAACAGCATTTTATTAGAGTGTAATAGGGCTGACCGATGGAGAGACACCATCGTGATGCCACGCCCCCAACCCCACCCCGCTGCGAGTCTTGCGAGTCGACATCCATAGACTGTAAAAAAATACTAATCCTAGTCTCTTCTATAGACCATAGTTAATCTAAAATCTTTGCAGGAATTGCTCTGTAAATTAAATTGAGAATATAACTAATGCATATATGCTATTTTAAATACTGTAGTCTATGCCAGAGACGTGACGTGTGTTAGTCTGTGAAAATACCGTGTCAGGCATTTGATCTTGACATTGTTAGAATCTTGTCTTTTTTACATGTCTAACACTGTACATTTAACATAAAATATTTAATTTTGTACAAGAAAACAGCCCTTATTAATTAATTATTAGTAGCCTATTGTAGTGTCTCTGGAGATCATGCTCATTGTCTCTGTGGCTATACTGCACTGAAGCGGCAGTTGAAGATATAAACCCAGAATTCAGCGAACGTCAATTAACTTTTGTGTGGTTAATAAACACCTTTAAAGACTATTTTCCTTGGCCATAATGTCAAATCAAATGAAAGAATGAAGGTGATTCTGATAACACATTTATTAAAACACAGAAGAACAACAAAGAACAAGAAAACGGGAACAACACATAGACCATGTTTAAATTTCGATGTTTCTGGCCAGAAATACCAACATGTTCACTTTGTCTGGTTTTAATAAGCTGCGGATTGGAGTAACTACACTCCACGCTGTGCTGAAGACCCGCTCTGATGGAGTATTGGTAGCACATATGCACAGATATTTCCGTGCTAATCTTGCCATGAACGGAAACCTTTTTTCGTTCGTTTTCCACCAAGTCAGTGGGTCCTCTTCCCCATCGATGACCATTTCCTGCAGGTACACGGTCATTTCTGACTCTATCTTTTGCTCATTAGTGAGCGTGGCTGCCCGGATGAGTCAGTAGTTGGGAAATAAAATAAATAAAGTAATAAAAGTTACGAATAACGAATAATAATTAATCCCGACGATATCATCGTCCATTGCAAGGTTTTACTGTAAACATTGTCAACTGCCAATTTAGGGGACATCCCCAACCCTAGAGTGTAACAATAATGGAAAGATGAGGCTTATCATTATGTCACAATATCACCCCGTTTGGACTTTGTTTTCGGTTTTGCACAATTTCCTGCCAGTCTGTCATCATAGTTATGCATTTCAATTCACTAACTTGCAATTCAATTCGATATCATTCGATAACTAATGATGTAAAATATGCATGGGAATCAGTTGGTACTACATTAATATTGAAGGTTAAAATGAACTGATTTGTATACAAACTTAAATTACCCTTAAGGAAATGTTTATAATAATAAAGTTATAATAGGCCTACTAACTTAAAAAATATTTCTACTTCAATTCGTTTTTTTGAAACATTTAAATGGTGGCTGTCAACTTGATGGATTTATTCAAACATGCATTAAAGGCTATTGAAGAACATAAAAAAAACAATTAATATGTAATATGGTGCATATACTTAGCTAAATGCTGCTCTCTAGAGTTAATTTTTCTAGCTGACTAACGAATTTATGGTCACTGAATATGTTTGTTTTGAGGTAAATGTGACGTTACGTGACATTGTTTACAAGCGGTTATTAACATCTTTCCGCGGTTGAAACACTGATTAAGTGATTAACACGAGACATGATACGGATTTCGTTAAGTTATACTGTATCTTTTAACATACCTTGAGATGTTCATTCATGTTTATTTTGCGCTGTAACTAGTATTAAAATGGAGGAGAGGATCAGTACATGTTAGCTTCACGCTGCTGAGCAATTGAGCTGCACTACAGCGATCTGTCATGCCATATAAAGAGCACCAAATCGGTAGTAAAAAGTAAAATTGGCAGAATTTGAAATATGAGACTTTGTTTCATGTCTAAAGCAACAAACCACAAATCTTATTGTGATTTATTGGATGGTTACATATCCTCACGCTTTTTTAAGTAGGTATACGGAAATCCTTGATCTCTCCTAGTGGGTATACGGCGTATACCTGCGTATCACGTAGACTACACCACTGCATCCAATGCTGGTGAATGCAAACACAACACCGACCTCAACTCACACTGTTGACACTGAAAAATTAACCGTCAATTCAGTGAAAAAGGGCAACCACTAACATGTGACCTTGCTGTCAGTGGCGGTTTGTCCCATCTGATTGTGGCATTGAAGCAGGGGGTGGATTGACACAACGAGGCAAAGAGGGGTCCATATGTGAGCAGACCATCTGTCTGTCACAGACTGCTATCGGACATGGAGGGTCAAACACACTGGCCAATGTAAAATGTGTGAAAATAATACTGTTCGAGTTTTAAGAGGATTGTGGATGCATGGAGGAAGGGAGGTATATATATTTGGAAATACCATAGTACAGTGATGATATCAGTAATAGTACACTACCGTTCAAAAGTTTGTGGTCAGATTCATTTATTTTGAAAGAAATGAATACTTGTATTCAGCAAGGATGCATTAAATTGATCAAAAATGACAGTAAAGACATTTATAATGTTACAAAATATTTCTACTCCAAATAAATGCTGTTCTTTTTTAACCGTCTATTCCTCAAAAATCCTGAAACAAAACGTATACCTACAACAATATGATTATTAATATTAAAAGCACAACTGTTTTAAACATTTATAATAAGAAATTTTACCTGAGCAGCAAAGAATGATTAGAATGATTTCTGAAGGATCAAGTGACACTGAAGACTGGAGTAATGATGCTGAAAATTCAGCTTTGATCACAGGACCAAATTACATTTTAAAATAAATTTAAATACAAAACAGTTATTTTTTATGTTATTATTGTAACAATATTTCAAATTATTATTATTATTGTAACAATATTTCAAGAATACCATGATTGTACCATGGTACTGTTTGGTACTTTTTTTGTAGGTGAACTAAATAATAAATCATCAATCATCGTGCTAAATGAATTTCAGTACCATGGTACATATCAAAATTCTGATACCATCACTGAACCATGGTACCGCTCCAGTTCTTTTTGTAAGAGAAAGGGTGAGAGGAAGGAGGTGAGGGCCACATGGTAATGGTGCTTCATTTCTGAGTGCAGCCCGAGCGTTGGGACTTGGGGAATGGAATAATAGGAGGGGGTCTCGGCTGATGGGAAACATCACAACAGGAAGTGACAGCTGAGCTATACTGTCTGCCCCTCCAGTCAAATAATTCACTGACAGACTGTCAAAGGCTTTTTACGATGACTGTGTAATGACGGAGAGAGAAAGGCCGAGAAAGATGGAGAAAGAAGAATGAAAAAGAACAAATCTTTGCTGCAAGCTGAGAAAGGAGACTTCATGTAAACATTTAACTCAATTATTACTGGTAGGCTACAATATTACAGTTCGCAGATCACATATCAATACTGGATTTTTACATTTTCTAAATGAAAGGTAAGCGGTGAATGTCCGTGCAATGATGCTAAAGTGCTGTGGCTCGTTGTCAGGATGTCGTTAAGGTATGCCGAGTTGCTCTTAGCACATTGCTTTGCGGTTGCTATGGTGGTTATGATGTTCTGAAACAAATTGGAAGCAAAAAAGAGAAATGAAAAAAGAATGGGACATGCATGACAGTTTGGAAAGAAAGTGAAAGCAAAAAGAGAGAAAATAAGCTAATAACTCTCCACAGACCAATCCAACCAACTGCAGTTTACTAGGCTTGAATGACAAGTTTGCATTGATGTGTTTAAAAAGAGCATGGGACTCTTATGACAAATGCTTAATGGTTAGCCAGAGAAGTTAAAGAATATGGATTTCATGTCACTGTCCAGCTTTTTGCCATGCCTACTATAGCTAATCCATATGACAGCAGATTTACAGTCAATAAGTTTTTCTAGTTGGTCACTCACTCAATTTTGAAGCATGTTATGGATTAGTTAGGCATTACAGCAGTTTTCTTGACACACTGGCCACAATTCTCTCCTGATGACAGGAACCCAGGAACACATGTCTATCTATTAACTAGGTCAACAAGTGCAAACACATTGTTTTCTGCTAAATTTGGGCCTCTAGATTTTCCCAAAAACCACAAAGCAACCACCAAGATCTCACTACAGATCACTAACAATGCCATAGCAATGACAAAGCAACATTTAAACCATTAGCAATTATATCTTGGGACAAGAATGTCAGCGAGACTTGAGCTCTTTTGACTTGAGCCAGTAAGAAACTTTCTAATAATCAACCAGAACTCGCAGTTCTGGTTGATTATTAGAAAGTTAATTTTTATAAGGCAACAGGGCAGTGAGTTCTGCACGGGCAAGCACTACTTGTTTTTTGTTTTACCAAAAGTAAAAATCTAGTTGTTTTCTATTTTTAAAATCTATTTATTTGTCATAATCAACTGTTGCTTGTTGCACAAACAGGCTGATCAAAAAACATCACTTCCTAGAAGACGAACAAAAGAGAGATAAACAAAATCACAAATGAAAGTGTATCACAATTTAAGCTGAGTTCACCCAGTTTCTGCAGCATTTTAAACAGATTGTGAAATGGATGCTTATAATTATGAATTATGAACATGGGTATGAATGATTACAACAACCTCCTGAGGCAATCATCTACACATTAGGGGCTCGGGAGGAAAAACGCTCCAGTGAGAATGAATAAAAGAAACGTGCAGTATAAAATGACAAAAGAAAAGTGGCATCAGCCAGTCGTCTAGAGGTATTTGAGACAGCGGCGCTACTATTTCAGGAGCTGCTGCTTTCGAGAGTAACACCTCCAGTCTGGTGAAGTATTAGCAAGAGGATTAGGCAAAAGAAACCAAAAAAACAAAACAAAAAAACAATGATACGAGTTGCTTTTGCTGTCTATAGTGTTTCCATTCATACAGAGCACTGTTTTTCATAAAGAACAAAGGAAAGCATGACAGTTGAGTGTAGCGTTAGGTGTAAATGAAGAAAAAAAAATGTGTGAAACAAGTGCGAGTTGCTTCAAAAACACTCCCAACTGCCACAAGAGAGAAATGTTTTGTCTCCATCTAAGAGTATCAATGCTATCAGACGCTGATGAACTGTACAGAACAACAGGAAGAGGGTGATACACTAACCCTTGGTTTAGGCTATTCCTATTTAATTTATGTAATTAAGAAACAATTAATCATATTCATGAATATATGAATAATGCGAAGTATTTTATTGCACTTGTAACCAGCCCTACTCGAGGATTCCAGCAGGATTCGAACTGGCGTCTCCAGCATGGGGGGGGGGGCTAACAAGGACGCTAAAGACCGCAGTCTCTAGTGTCAGCCGCTCGTGCACCTCTTGAGGCCAAGGGAGTGAGGTTTACTCACACAGCTCTTACTAGCTGGCCTCCGTTACACTCACCCCCCTAAACCTTACTCCCATCCGGGTCACGGCACCAATATAACCGGTCTTACTTGACCAGCTTTGAGCGGGATTTGAACCGTCGCCTCCGGCAAGGGAGGCAGGCATTTTAACAAGGACACTAAAGACTGCAGTCTTTAGCATCAGTTGCTTGTGCGCCTCTTAAGGTCAAAGGAGTGAGATTTACTCACACAACTCTTACTAGCTGGCCTCCGTTACACAACGACCAAATTAAAACTTTATTCAGTTTTTAAATGCAAACTATTATTCCTATTTTAATTATTATTATTGAAATTCTAAAGAGCATCTTGTAAGGACTTACACTGTAAAAAGGAAAATCTGACCTTTTCTTACAATTTGATTTAGAAATAGTGCTGCTAAATAAATATTTCTTAAATATTTATCTTAATTTATGTGACATGCCAACTGACCATTTAACACTTGACCAGCAGGGAAACATTTTTAAACACTTTTTTTAATCAAGCAGTCCAATAATAGCTGGCACACAACAAAGAGTGGTTTCACCTTTGATAGGTTGTGGCTTTTAAATGCAAGCTGCTTTCCTCTAGAGTGTTTGTTCTTATTAGAGCTACACGTCAGTGGAAACAAAGTGCCACAAACTTGTCCTTTCACCTGCCACACACCGAAGACAGGACGTGCTTTGCGGGTTCCATTTTGTTAAAAGCTGCATGTGTCTGTTTCAATCTCTGTCTAGTGTGTGTTCAGCCACTTAAACGAGTGAGTGCCTCTTCACAACTCCGTATCCCTCTTTCAGAACAAAAGACGCCTGCAGCGGCAATTACTTGCTCTTTTAGCCCGAGCGTCTGCAGTCCTGTTCACAAACACACCGGAGGGACAAAAGCAAGCAGAGGAATCCTAATTTAGCTTAGAACAGTTTGAGACCACTATTCCCCTGACTGTCCCTCCCTCTCTCGCCATCTTTGGCAAGACCGATGTTATAAAGTTTATCGAAAATGACCTGGTGCTATTAGCAGTGCCAGGAGAAACACTATGGGCAGCGGCGCTCTGAGATGCCATCGTTTATGGACTGCTGCTACACTGTGAGATCAAGAAACAGCAGTATTTTTTGTCTTTAAAGGTCGACCTGAAGATGCAGAGGAAGCAATCTATGATTGGCTTAAGAAGAGATAAGAAAAAGTATTTTAACATCCCTAAAATTACACACTTCATCTTTAAGCAAATGAAAAAGCCTTTAAAAGGCATGCTGGCATTTCGCCTCTATGGAAAGTGATAATGATGACTAGCAAATTGAATGTGGACTACAGTTCCCTGCTCATGCTGACATTATGGAGAAAAGATCGTTCATTAGAGAGCATTGCATTGTATTACTCATTAGAAATGATGTTCTGCTTTTGTGAAGTAACTTTTACAGTGACCCCAACAAGTACTTGGAGATTTAAGTGACACTTAAACAACTTTAAATGTTTAGATACATTAGGACACAAAGAAACGTGCACTTGGTGCAATATTTTGTTATGCAATGTAATCACATTTCGACGTTATTAAGTGTCACTTTATTGTCCCAATACATTTTGGGGACACTTTTTTATGCATAAATATCATTTACAAAACCGCACCAAATACATCAAATCAATAAATGAATTTACTAATGGCAACTGCTACATCAAACCAGTTTGAATAGCTATCAATATGTCAGGTAATCTCACCACTGAATTGCATTGTGAATTTATTTGTTACTTTGCGGCGTGGAATAGAAAAAAAAGAAAAAAAAATCAAATGGCACACATTTATACCGAGCATTTCTCGAACACACTTGGAACAAGGTAAGTTGAAAACAAATCTGAACTACCAACCTAAATCCATATTTTATGCATGAATCTCCAATCAAATTATCTGGGTCACGGTCTGAGGTTGTTTTTGAGTGCTTTTCTCCAGCCGCCTGAGACTGAGAGATTGAATTGAATCAAATCCAATAAAATCGGGAACCACATACTTCAAAACGCAGAGCAATGCAGCAGGCCCAAGCAGAGCCTTTACAGAGCGCATTATGCCTGCTAAATGCTAATATGTGAAATTTATATATCTAAATATTATTAAAATATCTTAAAACCAAGATTTATGAGTACTGTAAACTCATATACATGAAGTTAAATTAACTTATATTTTAGTGTAGGTTTAGTTAATCATTAGAGTAAACTCAATTTAAAGATTTTAAGATTATTCCACTCATATAGATTGAATTCAGGCAACAAATCTGGTAAAAAAAAAGTTCACCAAAGTAATAAAGTTACATAAGACTAAGCAAAAACTAACATTGGTACAAAGCAATGATGACAGAACAGGATATATATATATATATATATATATATATATATATATATATATATATATACATACATATATATATATGGCAAGACCGATAGATTAAAACTGACAGATTAAAACTGACTATTTCACACTATATATATTTATATATAAAACTGACTATTTCACACTATATATATATATATATATATATATATATATAATTAGTTTGAAAAAGAGTTTGAAATAGTCAGTTTTAATCTGGGGTGAAATATGACCCAGCCAGGATTCACTAATCAATACTCAACAGTCAACAGTTATCAAGAACAATGAACTAGTAAATGAATTAAGCAGTAAATAAAAAATACTCACCCCATTGGCTTTGCTCAGGGCCTGAAAGTAAATACTGTAGCTTTTGGCTGGTGACAGCGGTGCGTTCCAGTAGCCATTATAAGTCTTGTTGTCTCCTATAGTAAAGGGCTGTACTACAGCAAGGCTAACAGGGGGAAGTTCGGCAGCAAAATAGTGAGGTGAATCCAAGATGGAGGCGTTTCTGAAACTAACAGGAATGGAGAAACACTCCAACACATCAGTGGCTCTGCGAACTTTCTTCTTCCGTTCCTCTTGAACCACCACTTGATAAGCACTGGAGAAAAAATAAGTTGCATTAATGTACTAAATATCAAAACAAGGACCTTACATGTCATTATTGTAGTTACATTCTGATGAGACCTCAGAAATATTAATGAAGAGGCTCAATTTTTTAAGTAAAATATGAAAACTTCTTCACAACACATTTCATTTCTGTAACATACTGCTGAGTGAAACAAGATATTCAATAAGAAAACAGTAGGACATGACTTGATTTAATCAACTGGGAATTACAAAAACTACTTTTTGTCTTAAGAATAGCATGCACTGATGAACTGTGCACAATAAGACCAGCAGCATGTATTAGGAAAAGTAAAATGATTTCATATTTCTTTAAGCACATGTTTAAGCATACTGCAGCCTCTTGATTTAGGAAATATCTTCAGCTAGTGATGGCACATCCAAAAAAGAGAGAGGCAGTTATGCCCGAGGCAATTTAATGAGCCATTAAAACCATCAAGAACATCTCTTCCCGTAGCTTTCTAAGAATCACAGAAGGCCCTGTCAACCATCAAGAATTCTCTAACGCTAACAACTGGCTGCTAAACATCTTTATTAAACTCTCTTTTTTGGGAAGAAAAAAAAAACTCTTTGCATGAGACCCAAAAAAATACACAGCTTCTCCTCATGAGAGAAAACTATGAGGCAGGCGATGCGGTAGAGTGCCAGCAGAGGGAAATCTCTACTACGGTAATTAGCTCGAGGGGAGGTGTGCATGGGGCTTTTTTAAAAGTGCTCATCATGGGGAAGGATTGAAGAGAGGCATGTGTGAGTTTCAGTACACGGTGAATAGATAAGGACATTTTTTGAGCTCCCTGTGCTAATAGTGCTTGTTTGCAATTATGTGGTCTTACGCCAAGAACATACTTCCCAATTATGTGCAATTAGGGAAATGTATGTTTCGCCGAAAAGACATGGCAAATTATCCTAGCCTCTAATCTGGCATCTTTCATAAGGGATAATTTCCCATGACCAAAGAGGCCTGCCTGCTTTTCTCTTTCAAATACACAGGATCTCCATTTCAAACTAATGGCTTTAAGTGCACACTGGATGTTGTGTGTTGTGCGTGCGCTGTAACCCCGGTCGAAAGCTTCTGTAATTATAAACAATTTTCAGTTGCGTATTTTTCATAAAGACACTTATGGATTGCCAGGGTCATATGCTTTATACAGCACACTAACAATGGAAAAACATCACTAATAGTACCAAAATTATTTTCCCACTTGCTTATAAAACCTGCATCAGTTTTGTAGGTTTTGGTTTTACCCTTAAATATTAAAATATATATTAAATATAAATATGCAAAAATGAACACCAATTATAAAAATCATTTATAATATAATATAATAATGCCCAATACAAAAACAACTCAGAATAGTGCATGCAATCAAATAATTGTCATAATTACTGATGGGCTCCCATTGCACATCAACTGTGCTGTTCTTCCAAGTCAGTGGCGACTTGCAATTTCGAGAATTTGCCAAAATCTGCTGCACATTCACAGACTGAATTTCCACACAGAGAAAGACTCTGTTTGCGTGCCAAAACACAGCCAAAAGGACCAGGATCCCCTTGAAGGCTTAGCATACAAATGATGCTTATTTGAATGACTGCATTTAAAAACCCTCAGGACCCCGAGTGAATCAACAGTAATGCACTTCTTCATTCAGACGATGCGCTGGACCCCTCTTGGATGATTGGAGAGAGGGATCATGGGTAATTTAGTGTATTCTTGCTTTTTAACATGCTTCGTATCTGTCTGCAAATTTAAAAATAATTCTTAAAGGATTTTTTTTTTTTTTTTGACACAATCAGCATGTCAACGAGTATCTACAGCTTATGTTTGGTCCAGCATGCTTAAGGGGACAAACTTTCAGACTCCTAACATCATTCATTTATTAACAAATAAATTTACTCATCATATCCTGTCCTCTCTATATTCACATTTGAATAAGTACTTATTAGATAACTAGATAATGTGTTCATTGCATACAACATCAATCAATGTAAAAGCAAAAAACTTTGGACTGGCCAGTGGCATGATGAGAGGCAAACTCACCTGACAGGGGCTCCTCGTGACTGGGCGGGTTTTAAAAGGACAGTGATTGTTGTGTCCGTCTCATTGAGCGGAGAGTCTGTCTCATATTCAGGCATGGATGGAGCTGCAGACACAGAATCTTGTTAAAGGACACAGATTATAAAGAAAGAAAGGATATAAAGAAAGTACGTACTGTATAGCTCAGAAGACCTCATTTTAAGTGACAAGGACAGATGTCTAAAAAGTTTTTTTAAAAGCACTTTTTGTTTAAAAAGCACTTTTTTTATGTAACACAAGCATGAATTGACTGTATTTCAAGTATAAAATGACCAAAAGTGCCAAAAGTGATGTCCGCCCTACGAAATGTGACATCCTCACCAAATATTTTATATTAATATAAATGATTATATAATATGATTTTGTAAGCATATTGCATAGTTGTGCTTGGTGCCAATGGTTTTATTTGTGATAACACAATGGAACATGCCAAATTGTGTGGACGTTTTTTGGCCAGGCTGTCAAACAATGAAATTATGAACACATGCAAGAACAAGACAGAACCAACAAAATATTAATATCTGATTATGTTGTAGTCAATCTATGCTTTTTTTCTGAGCTTTTTGTTTTTCTATGCAATTTAAATTTCTATGCAATGACTTTTTATAAACCGAGGGATACGTCAAAATTGTTGTCTGTGGCAATCAACAGCATGTTACAGAATTTAGAGTTCAGCTTATAATGAAGCCTGAACTTAGCTACCATTCAAACACACAGAACTATGTTTTAATATTATGTATAATTAATATTCATGCTTTTGTAAAAACATTCATTTCACAGTATTTACTCCTATGAGAAAGCATACTGTTTGGAAGCCTGACTCAGAGGTCATTACCATGTAATCATACTGAAAATGTCACTCTCTCATTACAGTGTTTAGATTCAGTGAACAATACGGTTTAATAAATGGTGTTTGGCGTGCTGCACAAATGCCACGTCATTATGAAACGGAACGAACTGACAGCCACGGGCCACAGAAATTGGGCTGAACTTGTGGAGGATGTTGTTTACGATTCATGTTCTCATTATTCCGTTCACTTTACATTAACTGTATTCCAATGATATTTATGCCAATAACACAACACGCTAATGAGATTTTCGCTCCAGCAAAGCTTCTTTAAGATACAAGAAAAAGTCAAAATGACAAAACTAATTATGCAAATTTTAGAAATCCAAGAGATAATTATGAAAGAAATCAAATTAAGCTTATTTAACCCCATCAGTTCATGTTCCCTGAAATAATTTCATACATTATCATCAGTCCAACGTGAATACTTTATCTCCATAAAGAACAAATTTCTGTCACATTAACTCAATTAAACTGTAACTTGAAGGTCTGTTTTACTACAATTGTGCATAATTATCACTTGGCATACCCAACAATCTGAGCTGAACCCTTGCCTGAAACCCTCACCTGCGATCTTGGTGGCTATACGGGTGGTTACGGGTGGGCCAAAGCCTTTGTTGGTGCTGGCTTTCAGAGTGAAGTAGTATGTGGTGCCAGGATATAACCCAACGAAGAGATGATGTGTCTCATTTTGGAGTTTGAAGACCCGGCCACGTTGTGTTGTCAAATCTGCACTGGGGTCCAGGGAGCCAAGAGCCTTATAGGTGATCTAATGAAAGAGACAAGTCCATTCGATTATTACAATGATAACTGACATAGTTTGTTTGCCACTATGATGTTTCAAACCTGAATGATTTTCTCTTCCATAAAACGCAAAGGAAAAGGTTTTGAAAGCATGTATTGACCAAAAGCTGTCAAAGAGAACTTCAAAGAGAATAAAAATAAAAAAAATGTAAAAAGCTTATACATGCATACAAACATATATATATATATATATATATATATATATATATATATATATATATATATATATATATATATGCTTTAGATTAGGGTCCAATTCTTACTATTAAAGACACACTATGTACATTTTTGCCATTAGAGGTCGTTTATTCAAAACAAAGGCATACCTTTATGATGCCTTGAATTAGCGGAACCATGGGAGGTGTTGTCTTCACCTCAAAGAATTGGGATGGGACTCGGGCAGAAATCATGTTAATGGATGAGATTATTAACGCTACTGTAGTATGAAGCAGAGCAGGGCCGAGTGCTGTGGAAGTAGAACAAGGGCACTGGAGCGATTGCTAATGAGAGATGAGCGCGACACACGTCTCGAGAGCAGCGGAAATTTTATTATGCCACAGATGAGCACTTCTGCTTCTTCTGGTCAAGTGTATGTGGGGTAACGCAGCGCTATTTTATCATATTAGATACATTTGTTGTTATAGTGCTACTCTGCGTTCGCTCTGCGGCTACTATGAGACACTTGTTGCACACTGCAGTAAGCTAGATCGATATTAGGCATGGTAAAACTCTGTACTCACGGTAAATCAAGAAAACGAGATTTAAACAGTAAGACTTAATGTATTGAGCTATATAACAATTATTAGTTTTCTGTCGATGAATGTATTTAAACTGTTGCTCACCTGTGTCTTTGGTGTTTCCATGGTTTCTACAAAATAAAACCGGAAGTCGAGGGTAACGGGGGTATGATGTTATTAATTGGCGACGCACGGACACGGTCCATGTCCTGGTTAAAATTGTTAAAATTTAAACATTTTTGGAAAACATTTGGGATAATGTAAGTACACAAGTCAACAAAATATATAACACTGTTCTAGTGTTTTTTTGGATATTTTAATCCAAAAATCTTACATACTGTGCCTTTAACTAACTATTAACTAAGACTTTTGCCACAATAAACTCCTAATTACTGCTTATTAATAGTTAGTAATGAGTTGTTAAGTTTAGGTATTGTGTAGGAATTAGGTAGGATTAAGGGACGTTGAATATGGTCATGCAGAATAAGGTATTAATATGTGCTTTATAAGTGCTAATAAACAGCCAATAAACAGTGTTATATATATACCAAAGTGCTTTCAATGAAAAAACACTGTTTAAAACATCTTTTGTTTCACTGAAGAGAGAAAGTCCTAGGTTTGGAGCAACATGAGGCTAAGCAAATAACAGAGTTTTCTTTTTTGGGTGAATTTTTCCTTTAAGTATTATTTTTCTTAATAGCATCAACCTTTTGAAACACAAAGAGCAATTTAGCACTGAACATTTTTGTTTTACTGGATCTTTTTCAGTTACTTTGGCTTTTCTGCATTTCTGTTCTCTCTAAATATTTGAGAGAATTTCAGTGACTAGAAATGCAACCCAAAAACAATATTATGATTACAATGAATAACAAGCACATTCAGTGCACTGCACTGTAAATACAAGCTGCTTATTAAATCACTTTTACAAGGATCTGCTTCAAACATGTAAATTTTGGAAAACAATATCAAGTTAAGAATTAACATGGCCCAAAACAATTACCAAACTAGGCTACAGATAACCATTATCATGCTAAGATGCACATACATCACATCTCAAAGGAGGCTGATGGAAATTGATGGCCACAGTGTATATGGGTAATCAAAACATTTTAGCCCTGACGTTTCACACTTCATAACTCCATTCCACAATTCAAATCAAATAAATTGACAGCTGGGTGCCTGGCAGGCCCGCTGCCTAAAAGCTTTTCATGCATAGTGGAGTGATTCAGAATGCCCTCTAAACACTCTCACTCATACACACACACACACACAAACACACACACACACACACACACATCCGTGTCTGTCCACTGACCACAGGCAACAAAACAGTCAGGAGAAGCAAATCTGCACATTCAAACCAAATATCACTCCAGAAAATCCACACACAGACACAAACATGAGAGAAAGACTTTTCAGACATCAAAATAAGACTTGTTGCCATTCTAGTGATTCTGAAATTAAAATTAATGACATCTACATGCTGCTTTTATGTCAATTTTGGAGCTTGACACCCTTGGTATATACACTACCACTATATACAGTGTGTATATATAAAATATATAAAAGACAAGCAGTAGGTTTTCCTTTATACACTAGTATCAGTTTAAACTTTCATGCTTGTTGTTTGATTTCATGTCAAAGGATTGTTTATACTGGCATATTTTTTATGCTTTCCAGCGGCATAGTTTTGATTTAATATGCTATCATGTTTCATGTTCGGTCAGTAAATCACACAGTGCCACTGAGGTGTGGCGGAGCAGCCTGATGTAATATACTGCCAAACACAAGTTTACATGTTATGG
Organism: Elopichthys bambusa; assembly: GCA_037101425.1. Taxonomy (NCBI): domain Eukaryota; kingdom Metazoa; phylum Chordata; class Actinopteri; order Cypriniformes; family Xenocyprididae; genus Elopichthys; species Elopichthys bambusa. Next base: position 4,581,682 of record CM074440.1, on the reverse strand, counting down.
ATAATAAATCAGTCTTAATAGAGAATTACAGCCTGAATTTTGCTTTTAGAGCTGACAATTTACTGTACATGTGGACTGAAATGTTTAAACCCTCTCTTCATGCCTGTTTGGAGAAACAGGTATTTCTCTCTCACACTGTTATAATCAAAATGCTCAATTCAAAAGACAAAATCCCATAATTAATTTTGCTCTTAAGTCCAGTTTGGCCTTGCAAACTTACTAGTTTGATAGTTAGATACTTTGTTTTAAATTCATAGGTTTTCCTGTAAATGAAAGGGCATTAGAGATTGATAGTAGGCCTTTTATTAAAGGGGCTTTTAAAATATCATCTATTGCCTTTGGCGTAGCTCCTCTGTAAATTTGTGCCCTTGTTCGGTGTTAATATACTCAGCCAACAGCGCATCGTATTGTTCTTTACAGCCTAATGAAACAGAAAGCGTGAGTTGGCTGAAGGGTATTGTTCGTGTAATATACAAGCAGCTGGATAATTCAGCTGTAAACTGCACACAGGATGTTATGATACAAGTTTATACATACAATTACAAAGTATTATATTTCATTTTAAACAGTCTATCTATTGTTTTAACCTTACAAAATGATTTGCTTAAAACATGTTTTAAAATGACATTTATTTTGACATGTCTTAAGTTTCAAAAATAGACAGACAGACAGACAGATAGACAGAGAGATAGATAGATAGATAGATAGATAGATAGATAGATAGATAGATAGATAGATAGATAGATAGATAGATAGATAGATAGATGCAGATAGACTGCAGATGTTATAGTGAGTTTGAATGTGTATTTTCCATCTTAAAAAGAGAACATTTGGTCATTTAATTTATTATATGTCATTAAAATGTACTAGTACCAGTCATTTCTCTTTTGACAATGTGTCCTGCACAAAACTGAACAATTTTTCCATATTCCAGTCACTAAATGGAGAGAGAGAAAAAAACAAAAAAAAACAAAACAAAACAAAAAACCCATAAGAGCTCAAAGGCCAGCATGGAGATCAATAGACCTCCAATTACTCTGTCATCATTTAAATGTCCTGATGGGGAAAAAACACAAGGGATGATCAATCCTGTAGAAGACTGAAAGTATGAAATAAAGAGGCGAGGATGGGGGGGATCTATCTCTCGTTCTTGCCTGTCCTCCCTCTCACTTTTCAGACTGTGTTGTCAGGGGAGACAGGAAGTGTTGGCCAGGGGGCATTTGATGCCACGCGACAGGCTGCTAAAAGTGGCCTAATGCACTACTGAACGCACTGTGGCTCTCTGTTAAAAGAGCCGCTTGAGTTTAATTGACCACAGCTGATTTGAAAAGGGTTCATTTCCCAGTTCAGTTTGGCAGGGGAGATGGGAATGCGAAGAAAACAGCCCTGTTTGTGGGAGATATTGGATTTATGGCTACTTTTGCTTTAGTAAGAAGAAGAAAAGAAAGAAAAAAAAGATAAATGCTGTTGCAAAACATAATGAGCTGCCTTTTAAGGCAGAATTTTATGGCATCATACTGTATGTGCACTAGCAACAGAAAGGTTCCAAAGGCAACTTAAGTATGCTGCCTCTTAAGGTACCTTGTTTTGGCCAGATGCATTGTGATGAAAAATACAAAGCTAAATTATTTTTGTTTATTTTTATGTTTTATGCTTATTACAGTATACCATGGCATTAGCAACATGCTGTCATCTCAAGTGTTATGAGTCACTGCCTATATAAATTGTTCCTAAAAGTAGGCAGATAGGCAGCTCACCGACACTTTGGTACAGGGATAAAGTCTCTTATGAGACTGTCATACAGTATTCCTTTTTGTCATGTAAAAAATAACACTACAGTAACAAAAAAGGGCACAAACAAAAAGACAAACGTGCAACCGCATTTACATACATCTGTCACAGAAAAGTACATAAATGAAGCTCAATGCAATTAAACATCTAAAATTAATCCTGTATAGACATTCAGCCCTTCAGAAAAGATTGTGAGAACTTAAAATCCAAGGCAACTCTTATCAAGAGTTATACAAGCAGATATGTAAAATGCAAAACTAAAAACCCATGCTGGATTGGTTAGCCAGCCAGCCATCTCCTGAGATTTACAGTTGGTAAATAGACATGCTGAGAACTCAGAATATTTAGAATTTTGTAAGTTTGAGGGTGAGTTATGAGAGTTTGGGATGGCAGAAAGAAATTAGGTTACACAACATTTGGTGTAGAGAATATTATATTTCAGTCAGTTCTGCAGGCATAAAATAAAATAAAAAAATAGAAAAACAAACAAAAATATAGAAGAAAATACAGCACTATACAAATAGTAGTAATATAATAGTAGTAACAGTCTCATTTAATCAGACTTAAAGTGTTAGTTCACCCCAAAAGTGAAAATTCTGTCATCATTTACTCACCCTCATGTTGTTCCAAACCTGCATGAGTTTCTTTCTTCTGCTGAACACAAAAGAAAATATTTTGAAGAATGTTGGTAATCAAACAGTTGACTGTCTCGTTACCAACATTCTTTAAAATATATAAAATAAAGAAACTCATACAGGTTTGGAACAACATTAAGGTGAGTAAATCATGACAGAATTTTCATTTTTGGGTGAACTATCCCTTTAAAGTCCACATTACTGCCAAATGCCCACCGATGATCAACTACAACATAATGTGTTTTTTTTACACAGGGTTTGGTGGACTGAGTCCGGGGAGTGAATTTCATAGGGGGATGGAGTTCCAGCGCAAAATGTAGAGGATCATTTATCCCCCAGTGAATCTTGACAATTTCCCCACTGGTTTCACATGATGTTTAATGGTGAATAAACCTTAAAATAATGATAACAGATGAATCATTCAAATAATGGTGCTGCGTTCTCCACAAACAGGTGTACAACAATCGGAAATGTATCTACAGACTTTGTGATACAAATTTCTGTCCCCCTAAAAGTAAAAAGTACACATTACTTTACATATATGACTCAGAAAAAGGCGAATGCACAATATGCTCATAAATATTGTGTTTGCTTGCTACTAAAACTCTGGATGTTTTTCAAAGATGCCATAGACCTGACAAACCCAGTGACTACAGATCATTACATCAACATGGTACCTTGTCAACACAACTTCTTTCTTGCCGACTACTAGCAATAATACAATAATGTCTGCTATTTTGGACAAAACAAGGGTACTTGAATCTCACCGTCTCATGATACACAACAAACGGTAAATAAAAACCGCACTCTCAACATTAACCCAGATTTAGACCTCCCTCCAGCTGTTTTAGACCACACGTGCAGGACCGTGAGCCCATTAACCGGGTTTAGCTGCTCTAGAGAGCTAGGGGTTACTGCTTCTCTTAACTCGAGTGCTTGCAACTCAACCGTTTATTGATGGAAATGAAAACAACACCATGACGGGAGGGGGGTGGGATGTGCACAGGTTTTCCTCCATCCCATAAGGGCAGAACAGGCTGTTTATCTTCGTTAGAGGTGAAAACCTTTCCCACTACATCAGCACACAGAATGATAGCTCCCTAGTTTGACTCCCTAGTTTAGAGAAAAAAAAACTATTTTTTTACTTACAAAAAACTTCTATAGTGGTACCATGGTACATCAATGCCAAATAATAATACCATGGCACTTAATTATAATTTTTATATACTATAGTACTTACACTAACATTCAAAGTTTGCGATAAGTGTGTTTTTTGAGTCTCATGCTCAGCAAAGCTGCATTTATTTGATAAAAATACAGTTAAAATAATAACTTTTCTATTTGAAAGTAATTTAAAATACAATTTATTTCTGTGACGCAAAGCTACATTTTCAGCATCATTACTCCAGTCTTCAGTGTCACATGATTCTTCAGAAATAATTATAATATGCTGATTCGCTGCTCAAGAAACATTTCCTATTATTATCAATGTTGAAAACAGCGTAATATTTTTTGTGGAAACCACATTTTATTACGATTCTTTGATGAATGGAAAGTTCAACAGAACAGCATTTATATGAAATAGAAATCTTTTGTAAGATCATAAATGTCTTTACTGTCACATCATTGCTGAATAAAAACATTAACATTGATGGTAATATGGTACTTTGAAATATACAACATTACTGGTTTTTACATGGTACTCTATGGAACTTTCAAGAATATCATGGTGCTACCATGCTAGATGTCTAAAATACCATGATAGTACTGTGGTACTTTTTTTCAAGTAGTGCAAAAAAGCCATGGTATGATACCATTGTACATTTTTGTTAATGAATATTCATAATCCATGGTATTTACGTGATGCTTCATGTAAAGGGTAATACAATGGTACTTTTTTGTTAGTGCAGTATAACTTAAAAAATAATGTGAAACTATGCTACAACGGTGCAAAAACATGGTATAAAAAATATGGTACACTCAAAATCAAAAATTTCGTCATTTTTATGTGTGTTTAAACATAAATAACAGTACCCCCAGAGAGTGTCAATATCCCTGTCCATCACTCCTCCAAAGCAAAAACCACCAGACATGTTCCCTCTGGAAACAAAGTGGGTGGTTTGTTTCCATGTAACTCCAGACAGGAAGCCATCAGAAACGGCATACGAGACACAGCGGAGGGGGGAAGACATCACGTCATCGCAAACTCACAACATGTCACGCAAATTAAACAAAACAAAGATCAAGAACTAAACACCCGGAGTGTGTAGAAATGTTCCGCTATTTACTCTTCCTCATTTGCATGAAGATAAAGAAAAATAAAGAAGCAGGAGGACAAAAGACACCTTCCTTTTACACATCTCAGTGTTGATTAATGAGGAGCTGTTGAGGATCTTTTCTGTCTTACTTTCCCTGAGTCTTTCATATGCACACTCTTATTTTGTCAGCAAAGCAATTAATTTCTGAAAGGCTTTGATGGTTTGATATCAGGAGGCTGTTGTGCAGAGAAATGAAGGGAGAGGAAACATACAGAGAGAGAGAGAGCGAGAGAGGGGTGGGGGGGGTGGGGGTGGGGTTTGATCAAAAGTATGGATTTTGATGCAGGACACATCCCAGGTACACAGAGACTGATCTGAAATCTACTGCAATGTGTGTATCATACTTTGCAGGCAGCTGAGTTGTTCTTATAAGCAAAGATCAATGAACCACCCAGGACTTCATTGCATACAGTATATATATATATGTGGCTGTGGCTGGTAACCAGAAGGTTGCTGGTTCATGCTCACATTAACTCAAATTAATGTACCATGGTTTTAATATATGGTACTACCAAAGTACTTTCAAGAATACCATGGTGCTACAGTAAAAGTTTTAGACATATATTTAATAATTTAATAAATATATAGTTACATTTATAATGTATGTAAATTGATTATTGGTTATTTTTATATAAAAAATATGGTAACACTTTATTTTAGGGTCTTTTAACTGGTTGCTTATTAGCATGAATATTACTAGAATATTGTTTATTAGTACTTATACTTATAAATGTACTTATAAATATACTTTATAAGTTTATTAGTACTTATAAAGCACATATTAATGCCTTATTCTGCATTCTTAATCCTACCCAATACCTAAATTTAACAACTAATTTACTAACTATTAATAAGCAGTAAATTAGGAGTTTATTGTTAATAGTGAACATGTGAACATGTGTTCCCTATATAAAGTGTAAGTGTAATATACTAAAATATTAATGCTCTCATATACGGTATATTGCAAATAACTTTATCACACTATCAAAAACAAAATAAAAAAACCCTATCAATTTTTAATGTTTTTATTGCGATTTGTTGCACCTCTATTTTATTTCCTTCTTCGTGAGTTTAGACTTTTCTAAAGCTGCGAATCAAGAAACTTGCTTGTCACAAACAAGGTCTTTTTGTGAGACTTCCGCTTCATTCATCTCCGCACCTTCTCTTTCCTGCCTCTGAGCTCATTGTCCTAAGTCTAATTTGACTGAATCACTAAAAGCGAGGAGAGGAGGCATACGGCTGCTCAGATCTCCCGGATAATTCTATTGGACGCTTCTAATTAAATCAATGAGGGCTATTATAGCAATTATCCGGCCAAATGGGACTGCATTGTGTCCGCTCGATACATTTAGTAAATTCTGTCAATCTTCTTATCACCAAGATGGCACATGCAGTAACCCCATTTTAATGATGCACCTGAATATGCGCAATCTCTCGCATGTGGTTTGTCGTCCTCATCAAATCAAAGAGATTGTGAGGCTCTTTTGTGCCTCCAGCCCACTCAAACACACAAATTAAAGCAAAATCTAGTTGTAATTTGTTTTTGTCATGCTCTGACTTCATTTCTCTGATTGTAATGCAGATATTCTATGCATTAACTAATAAATAATTAGTTCTAAAGAGTATGTATGTATATATACATATATATATATATATATATATATATATAGACATATAATACATATCATTTTGTGCAATATTTTTACCAAAACGTATACTGCTGCCTAATTTTACCACAGAATTACACAAATAAAGATACACTGTACTTTGTGTTAACAAATCACCATTGTGCCCTTGAGCCAGGGACCTCAGTAAGTCTCAATATGGGAAAAACCTTTCAAGTCACTCAAAACCTTCACCTCTGCTGTAGATCTTTAAAAACACACACACACACACACATATATATATATATATATATATATATACACACACAAGCAAATAAAATAAAATAATCATCTATATTATATACAATATTTTCATATTCATATTTTATTATTTAAAAAATAAATACATTTATATAAGAATATATATAAAATATATATTTAACATTTTCTCACCTCATAGAGAGTAATGGCTCCATTAGTTTCATTCGGGGCCTTCCATTGCATGAAGATTTTCTCCTCATATGGGCCTGTCTGGACGGACTCCATAGGAATGGGGCCAGGAACTAGTGTAGACACACAAACACACATTCAAACACATTTAGCAATCTAGGTTACATTTAAACATGTTTAGTCAACAGTATTGTGTCTACAATTCAAATACTCCACCATTACATCAACACCTTGATACAAAAAGTAATTGTTTTGAGAACAAGGATGACGTAGGGTGACAGAAATGGCTTGTGTTGCTGGGTAGAAGGTAAAGTGAGTCGAGCAGAGACTGGCTGACTAAAGAAGTAAAACTATGTCAAACACACCTCAGCCGCAATATTCGAAGTGTGAATTGTAACAGCTTTGCTACCCTTCGGTACCGAGAGGTGTTAACAAGTGCTACGAGTACCACTGCGCGCATATGCGTGTGTCTATTTGCATATTTCTGTGCGCACGTCCCCTCTGGCACACACTGCAAGTTTTCCAAATATACTCTTGCTAGAACATCATTAACACCCTAAAAACCTGTTTTCAAGATGTCATTATCTATACACAGCTTCATCCTGCTCTTATATGCCAGCATAGCATTTTCAAAGATGCTATGACTTGACAATTTTATAAATCAACATGCAAATGTGCTAATTTGCGCCAGTTGACAATAGCCAATACATTATGTTAACTTGAGGCTATAGTTGTCTTTCATTTCTCAGTCTTGGTTAGTATCTTTGACTTGACTGTTAGCGATGACACACTAATGAGTCAGACTGTTCCTGACAGTGTGTGCAAAAAGAGCTAATGACTTAGCTAAAAGGCCGTTTAGTCCAACTTAGCAGCCTTAGCGCTGTTGTTTGCTTTGCACTTAGTCGTGGCTAATTGGGAGGGCAGATTAAAGAGATGAGCGTAGCAGGGCCGTAACGGGGCGAACGTGAGAGGCACCTCGGGCACAAACAGATTAGCTGGCGGTCATCGAAGAAAAGAACTAAAACATCTATTGTTCATGCAGCATTTCATTTACACGGAAACAACACAGAAACCTAAACCTTTGACACTATTATTGTTAGGCAAGCACTGCTTTTTCCATGAGGAAAAGCTAATCTAGCTGTACTTTTATTTCCACTACATATTTATTTCACAAAAGATAACGTTTCTTCAATCCCATTCCATTGAAGGGAATGGGATTGCATGTAACTAATTATTTTGCATGTAACTAAGTTCATCTTCAAAATGTACCAAGGTTGAGATGTTTGCCCTCAATCATTATTAAAAGCTGAATAGTCTTTATTCTTTAATGGAAAAAGATTTGAGCTAATCTAACATCTTAAAATACAAACACTTTTACTGTGAGCTTTTCAACTGAGATCTGAGAGGATGCATTATTAACTTCTTTTAGCCACTATGCTAAAAAATTTGGAATAGTCTACCAATTGAAGTAAAAGAGGCTACCAGCATTCATATTTTTAAAAGAGAACATCAAGACATATCTTTTTAAAGTTGCTTATCAATATAACAATATGGTGTGAAGTTGTGTGTAAGTCAGTTTTATGTTTTATTTTATCTTCAGATTCTTTTATTGTTGTTTAAATTATTTTATATTGATATTGAGGTCAAACTATTCTTTATTTTATGTATTTTAGTTGTTTAGAATATTTTCGTATTGATATTTTGTGATTGTATTATTTGATTTTATGCTTGTGAAGCATTTTGAGTTGCATTTTATGTATGAAAAGTGCTATACAAATAAATGTTTATTATTATTATTATTAAATCGTGAAAATCATTCCACAAAATTATGATTTATGCAATAATGAAATTTTTTCCCCAAAAGTTTCACCTTTACCGAACAATGAGTTTTAGTTAAATATTGATTGATTTAACAACAGTACTCCTTTGCTTTATAGGTAGAAATAACGTTCCTGAACTAATCGACTGCAAACATTATGTTTTACTATAAAAATGATATGAATATAATCAAAATTGGAGTGAACTTGGAGTTTAACTTTTATTTTGGAAATCTCACTTATGCCGAGAAACAGAAAATATCTATATTTCTCATTGAAATAATCTCATCTCATATCATGCTTTCTGGTTAATTCTATCACGATCAAGTTCCTCTTCAAAAGGTAGCGAGGTTGAGATTTTTGCCCTCAATCGCTATTAAAAGCTGAACAGTCACTGCCATTTATTCTTCAATGGGAAAAGAATTGAGCTAATCAAAGAAAAGGTGAAAAAAAACTCTCTCACTGAGGTGCTGATGTCAGATATTGTACTGCAAAGTGAGGCCAGTTAAATTATATTTTCAACAATTCTTCAAATAGCTTGATTGGGCACTAGCCAACAAGCATATTAAATCACAGTTACAATGAAATATAATTAGATCCAGTCTTCCGTCCACTATCTTTTCCACTATATGCCTTTGCGTGGAATTCTACTTTACATATTAATCCAGCTGATTAGCTTCTTGTGGGGAGACTTTGAGTGATGTTTCATTAAGTTTGAGGTGCAGGAAACAATTTTTCCTCTTTTATGCTTGCCCCTCTCAAGATACAAATATCTTTTAATAGGTTTTGTAATTGTCACACGTTCCATTTTTCTCTGAACCTTACTGATTATTTTAATCTCTGAATAAATCAGGAACAACATACTCGCTCTTTTCCTGTTTATGCTTGTTTACGGGCAAGCAGGTTTCCGTAGGTACAGGGTTCGGCGTTGTTGTTGACCTTATAAGGTAAAAATTGTCTGCAGTCCTCATGTTAATTTCACCCTCCTGCAATTATCACCATATAAGGTTACACAGAGAGACAAAACTGCTTCACTATTGATATGTTGCAGCTGTCCGTCAATTTGCTAACACAAAGGACAGCAATTATAGGTTTTCATATGCAAAAAAACATAAAAAAGGAAAAACATCAGTGCGGCAGACAAGAGCAGATACTGAATAACCAAAAGAGTTCTATCCATATCAAAACAGACTCATCAGAACATGAAAATGAAAATCTGAAAGAAAATGAGTTTGAATTATATGCTATAATCTAATAATCTAAGGCCTGACAACAGGCTTTATTTTCACATGGTTTTATAGCACAGCATTAAAAAACAAGCTGGGAGAAATTAATTGTAAATGGAGGCTGAGAGCTTCCCTCTGGGAAATTTTCAAATTAAGCGCCGCTTGCAAACCTTCCCTCCGTCTGAGAAACATTGTGTCTTTTCACAGACTGTGAAGCTTTAACATGCTCCACGATAGGATTTCCTTTTAACTGCAACACATCAATGAAACAGAGGGATTAAAGGAGGATGGCTTTCATCATCTTTGTTTCATATTTGTTGCTTTTCTTTAGGAAGAGCAGGGCAGTACTATGGTCTAACAATTCTGTTTCCATTTACTTCTCTGAGTGCATCTGACTTCTATACAGACCTGAAGTGATTTCCAAATACACAATGCTGACAATCTAATATCTTTTAATACAAACACTTTCAATGTGAGCATTACAACTGCTGAGATCTGAGAGGATGTATTATTAAAACATGAAAATCATTTCTACAGCCAATGTTCACAAAAGTATGAAAGTATAATAAGTAAGCTTTATAAGCAGAAATAACTTTCCTGAAGTAATCAACAACTGTACCAAACTTTTAATAGTACTAGGAAATATAATCTAAATTAAGAGTGAATACAGATCATTTGTCTATGGCATTGTTTTAAAATATGATGCCAAATAGTTTAGCAGTTTAAAAATCAACACTACTGTCTAGAGAAGGATACTAAATACAAAAACTTGGGTCGTCCCACTTTACCTGCTTCTAGTTATTTAATTATTGATTTTTTTTAAAGAAATGAATTATTCAGGATCCATTACATTGGTCAAAAGTGACCAATACATTTACAAATCTCTATTTTAAATAAATGCTGTTCTTTTGAAATTTCTATTTATCAAAGAATCCTGAAAAAAGGTGTCGTTGTTTTCACACAAGTATACAGTATAGTAATAAGAAATGTTTCTTAATCATTAGAATGATTACAATTAGGGTGAGAGTAAATTTTAGATTTTAATAATATTTCCCAGTATTACCATTTCTACTGTATTTTTGATCAAATAAATGCAGTCTTGGTGAGCAGAAGAACATTAAAAAATCTTACCGACCCCTAACATTTGAATGGTAATGTATACCTATGTAAATGATCAAACTCGATACTACAGGCAACCAAATCTTACAAACCTTACAAACCATACACACATGACCACAGCCAAAAACTAAGCTAAATTAAAAAAATTATTCTCTTTTAGGAATAAGTGTTGCCAATAAATCTGCATAAAACTATGTGTGTGTATACTGTACATTCACACATACAGTTGTATAAGCAATTAAACAACCCCAGAAGCAATTGCAAATCTGATACACTAATTACAAAATGACATCAGTGAGATTATAGTTTAATTAAAGGCAAAAAGATTTTTTTCTTTTGTTGTCACTAAAAACAGGACTTTTCTTTGTTCTTATCATATTTGTTCTTTGTTCTAATCAATGCTCTTATAACATCTAAAAAATACTGAAAGTCAGTGAAAAGCAGTAAAACCCTATCCTAGGCTATAAATGAAACAAAAAAACAGCATTTGCCAGCTTTTAAACCACTTTTGGAAATCTAAATAATTTATTTTTGACCACAGCACAAAAGTAAGATGTTTTGAATGACCTCTATTGAATAGTACTTCCCAAAAGATCACCGAATTTCTATCGCTGCACTCTGAAAAGCTTCAGGATTGCATTCAGCCGGAAAGAACATGTGAGCGTTTCATTACAAAGGCTTGATACACAAAAACAAAGGCCTTTCAATCCTCAAGAACCAGAGGTAAGAGTCATTAAAACATGGGGTAATTGAAATATTAGGATGGGATCATTGAACAATTCCCAATTTCACATTTGAGGATGTGGAAATGGCCATGGCATGTTGTGAAACTAACTTGCCAAAAGCTATAACTAACATTAGCATTGGTCCCTGATGTAAAATATTGGCTATATGAAAGGACGTTCTAGCCTGCTGTGTTTTATTTCACTGTACAGAAGCACTAACCTCCAGCTTTTCTGTACATGTGCCATTCTTCCAGCGAAGGTTAGTAGTTAATACACTATCTAGTGAGATTAACTGCCGGGAACCAGTTTTAATGATTTCTGTACCTAACTATGTAAGGATATTCCGGAACAATTTTCAAAAGAAGTTGCAAATTGTATTTGCAATTGCGTTTTACATATGTGGACGCATAAAATGTGACATAATTTAAACGCAATTGCAAATCTTGCATTACCTTTTGCGTTTTCGCTGTCGTGAACGCACAATGACTGCCAAATTTCAGATGCAAAAGCAAAGTCCATTTGCAACTGTTTTTCGAGTTATGACCCTGTCATATTTAAATAGCAATCTCAGTTACCACGTCTGCTTTTTCACTTTCTCTGCATCACATATGTAGCCTGCCAAAACTCAAATGCAATCGCAATTCCTTTATCTTTTGAATTTCTGATGCCTTACACGGAAACCTGTCAATCAGCGTCAGAGGTGGGACTACACTATGGAGCATGTTTGTATGGTAAATGACGTCACTCACAGTCGACTGTCAAGAGGGTAAATGTCATGCCGATGTGTACTCTATACAAAGTTGTATATCATAGATGTCATCTCTGTACTCTTTACAGTCATAATAATAATAATAACAATAATAAAGAAATGTCATGCCGAATGCTTTGAACAATGTAGGTAGGCTAATCGGTGAAATTGTGGAGGAACTTATGATGCTCAGAACGCCAGAACCATTCATAGAAGACTAGAACAGCATAGATTAAGGTACATACAATTACAAAAAAAAAAGCATTTGGAATGTATGGCACTGTACATATAATGAATATTAATACAAACAAAACATATATATATATGCCACCTACCTTTGGTTCTCCAGGCCAAGACTTCCCTTACAAAAATTAACCATGGTTTTATTAAGAAAAAAAAAAAAAAACATGGGCTATTGTAGTTATTCAATGGTAACCACAAATTAACCAAGTTTTTCTACAAAAACCATAATTTAACTAAGGTATTTGTGTGGTTATACAAATAGTAATCAATACACAGACACACACAAATTATAATAAAACCATGGGTAATTTTCATAAGGGTTGTTTTTAAAGGATTGCTTAGATCGTGTTAGGCATTTAAGCTTTTATTATTGCCTTATACAAAAATATATATTATCTGACAATCTGTGGTATTACTATTCATTATATATTATGTACAGTGCCATACATTCCAAATGCTTTTTTTCTCCATAAAGCACACGTTTATGAAATTTGTATATAGCATAATCCATGCTGTTCTAGTCTTCTACGAATGGTTCGCTCAGATCCTCCAAGTAGGCACGCAAGCTGGACACATGAGTAACCACATACAACGTAGTACTCAATCATCTCTAGGGGTCTGTCCATCAAAGGATGTCCTGGCCAGAATGATCTAGTTGTTCTGTCCCTCACAAAAAGCCTGTCAGCCACTTCACTCAGGCTGGCGAAGACAACATTACTGATGCTGCTGTTCATCAAGGCGACAAACTCATTTAACCGATCCAAAAATGACTTTTGAGTAAGAGGAAATCTGTAGAGTATGAACTGTCTTCAACTTGCTGCGTGAGCATCATAAGTTCCTCCACAATTTCACAGATTACCTCCATTGTTCAAAGCATTCAGTATGACATTTCTTTCTTCTTTCTTTTTTCTTTTTCTTTTTTTTTTTATCAGGTTTATAAACAAGAACACAAAAATATGCAACCCTATTAACAACAAAAATACAAAAAAAAAAAAAATTAAATAAAGAACACACAAAAAGTAAGCATACAAAAAAATATATAAATATAAATTACATTATATGAAGTAAAGGTGTCTCAAAAGGCACTTCTTAACAGTCAGGCAAAAGGTCACAGTCTACAGTCAACTGTACATTATAGGAAAGAACGAATAGAAGATGCACACAATGATATCGATTTTAAGGCTGGAGGTAGATATCGTATCCATGTAATACTCCAAATCTTTACAAAATATAATAAATAGGGGCTTTACAGACAAAAATTTGCACTAATGTATAAAAAAAGCAAGTAAAATAAATGATTTATTAGAAAATATTTGTCCTTTAGATTCTTATCAACATGATAAAAACCAAACAAAACATCCTAGTACAACAAACAAAAATTTTCTAAGAGAGAAGCATGTATCAGATTTTTTTCCAATCTGCATGACATTTACCCTCTTGACAGTCGACTGTGAGTGACGTCACTTACCATACGAACACGCCCCATAGTGTAGTCCCACCTCTGACGCTGATTGACAGGTTTTTCGTGTAAGGCATCAGAAATTCAAATGCTAAAGGAATTGCGATTGCATTTGAGTTTTGGCAGGCTACATACGCGACGCAAAGAAAATGAAAAAGCAGACGTGGTAATTGAGATTGCTATTTAAATATGACAGGGTCATAACTCGAAAAACATGGGAAATACAGTTGCAAATGGACTTTGCTTTTCAATTTGAAATTGAAATTTCCATTGTGCATTCACGACAGCGAAAACGCAAAAGGTAATGCAAGATTTGCAATTGCATTTGGATTATGTCACAGTTTATGCGTCCACATATGTAAAACGCAATTGCAAATACAATTTGCTAATTCTTTTGAAAATTATCCGGAATATCCTTCCATACCTAACAAAGTTCCATTTAAAAGGTTCCTCAAACAACCTTCAAGTAAAAAGATATCATTTCAATGAGAAGATAATCAATGTATTTTTAATGCTCACAATTATGCCTCTCAACTGTGATTTTTTGCTAATAAGGCTAAAGCTGTGTTTTGGTATTAATAATCAAGAAAATAACAATTGCTATTCAATTTCAAATATAGCTGTTTTGAGAGTTTTGCTGTCGGTATACAAATAGAAATATATATAAAATACAACATTGGTTACAAGTAAATGCTAACATTCAAATAAATGCATGAGTTTTATTAGAGAGAGAAAACGAGTGTGAAGATCTTTAGAAAAAAAGGTTAGTAAATGTTAACACTATATAATTGTTGTGCCTTGCAATCAATTTCCTACTAACTGTTTCTTTTATGTTTCTCATAGCACTCCATGGTCTCCTTCTTTTTACAATATAAAATAATTTCCATTTAAATCAATATTACATGTCCATTTATTTATTTGTTTATTTATTGTTAAGTACGTAGCCATGGTAATGTTCAGTCAGGTCTTCTTTTATAACTTCTTTTACATGAAAGGAACCATGTGAACCATGTAAACATGATTAATGCATTTGTTATTTGTTGAATTTGTAATGAGACAAAATGGATTCAATTGTAGACAAGAAAAAAAAAATGATTTTGAATGTTTGGTCACTTATCTGTGAACTCAAGTTGACAGCATTGACAGCAACACTAAATTTAAAGGGGTCCTTGATTATGGTTTCAATATTTTAACTTTAGTTAGTGTGTAATGTTGCTGTTTGAGCATAAACAACATCTGCAAAGTTACAATGCTCAAAGTTCAATGCAAAGGGAGATATTTTCAGAAATCGCTTTTTAAGGATTACAACAAACGGCTGGTAGGGACTACAATGAGCTTCTTCCCGGGTTGGTGACATCACAAACCCTAAAATTTACATAAACCCTGCCCCTGAGAACACGCAACAAAGGGGGTGAGGCCATGTTGGGCTGCTTTAGAGAAGAGGAAGAGTTGTTGTAGTAGAGTGTTGTTACCATGCCGTCATTTTACACCGGACTGCTTCACAAATGAGGGTCAATTCAACGCTTGATTTGCACAAAAGATTAACATGACGGCACATGCTAGTCGACGAGTTGAATCAACTCCACAGCAACTATCCACTAACCATTCAGAAATGTCCAGTTGCATTCTAAAAGTTGTAACTTCTTCTCTCCATCAGTGTCCGACTCCGGTTTGAACAATGTAAGGCTGAACAACGTTACTGACAATCCTCATTTTGGCTGTGTGAGATTCTCCAGCTTTGTTGTTGTTGAGCAACCGAAGCGTGAGCTGTTAAAGCTCCGCCCTCTTCTGAAAAGGGGGCCGGGCGCAACAGCTCATTTGCATTTAAAGGGACACACAAAAACGGCATATAGGGGCAAATTTGACAAGCTTTAATAAATGATCTGTGGGGTATTTTGAGCTGAAACTTCACAGACACAATCTGGGGACACTAGAGACTTATATTACATCTTGTAAAAGGGGCATTATAGCTCCCTATTAATCATTTGTATGCAGACTATAAAATACTTATATTACTTTTTCTAACCTTTACAAAAAAAAAAAAAAGATTATAATAGTAAAATCAGATTCGGGCAAAAACACCCTTTCAACTGAAATGATCTATTCAATTTACAACTGAATGGACAGTATGGCATTTTGTATTGTCCATCTGCTAAAGGTTGATGGTTTCAGAAAAAAAGTCATAAGTGATCATCAGTAATGTGATTACTGTTAAGACACAGTAATTAGTGAAGTAATCTTATTATAAAGTGGAAAAGTCAAGGTGCAGATTGTGGAGGGTTTGGTGGGTCTGACCCCGCTTTATTAAAGCTTGAATCCCGCAGGAAGTAACAATAAAAGGTTTTGTATCTTACAACATCTCTCCTATTCCAACATCTCGTTTAATCAAACTCACCATCTTCCTCTGTCTGTTTGACAATCTCCTCGCTCTCTTTGCTGCCCTCAGGGTTGGCCAGCACCAGCCGTAGTCTGACCGTCACGAAAGGCCTCAGTCCTCTCAGAGTGTAATGAGAGGAGGTCGGGATCAGCTCCTCAGCGGCAAACTCCTGCTGGTTGAACACATACTGGTACTGTACGGTCAGGTTAAAACTGTGGCAACGTGTCACTGCATATCCAAAGGTCTCCCACTGCAGGGTCAGCTGACGGGCACGGATGTCCACCACATTCACGTTCTGGGGACCGTTGACTGGATCTGTGGGGAGAAACAAGAAGGAAAGGAAAGATCGGAGATAAATTTGATGGAAATTTTGAGAACAAGGTCATCTTGACATTGGGCCAATATACCAGAACAATTATCAAGAGATATTTTTCCTCTTTTGCTTGTTTCATACTCTACCAACAGACATGTTGAATGGATAATGTACATTTTGTATGTAATATATGTACACAACATTTCAAACGTTTGGGGTTGGTAATATTTTTTTATGTCTTCTTGATAGAAGCCTATTATGCTCATCAAGGCTGCATTTATTTGATCAAAAATACAGTAAAACAGTAATATTGTGAAATATTATTAAAATGAGATACATTTCTATTTAAATATATTTAAAAATGTTTTTGAATGGTAGTGTATATATTTAAAAAAAAAGTATAATGTCTAAAAACAACTAATTTGAACTCATTAAATATTATAATCACATGGTTCTCTGAAATACTTGATTCTGACTGATCAGTTGTTGCAGTTTGCAGTAAAGTTTCTATATAATCCTCCTCATAAAACAAAATAATTTCAATTGTAATAAATATTTCATATTTACCATATTTATTTATATGGTAAGTATGGTTATGTGAGATAATAGATAGTCACTAACATGTGGTTAGTGAGATAATAGATGGTCATAAAGTCATTATCATAAAGAAACCATAATGACTGTCTCACTGTACAGTTAACTTACAGCACAGGCATCCCTTGTAGCTCAGCATTATTTGGACAACCTGCTCTTTAGATGTCATCAAAGAGTTTCAGCGGAGCACCACTTTTGTAATAATCAAAATTGCAAGAACTCTGAACAAATAAATACTAAAACTAAGCATTACAACTATCCTCTGTTGTATATGAGATCCTAGAACAATATTGAGTACTAAAACAAACAGTATCAGAGGCTCGCCAGTGGATCCAGTGGGGTTGTTGGACAAAATCTTGCACACTAATTCCTCTAGATTAGAATAAAAGCATAAAAGAAGCATGCGACTGGTTTTTGACTTTGGCCTTGGATGAATCTTAAGGGAGCAGAATGTGAAAAGGAGTTTTAACGTCTTAAGATAGTTTACATTATGACAGCTCTCTTAGGGCACTTTCATTCTCTAAGTTCTTAGAGTTTTTGTGTGCAGAGCAATTTGAGCATTGTGAGAATTGTGTCACGTCTAGGACAGACATCAGCGTTTTTCAGCTTCAATGGCTCAGTCATCAGTGGTTCCTATGGGAGTCTTAGACTTACAAAGTTTGAACTGCATTGTGTTCAAGATCAAGGAAACCAGACAGATTGGTAGAAAAGTCAAAAAAAGAAAAAGAAAGATCCATAACTGCTTTGTTGTCTGTTATTAATAGTAAACAGGAAGGCAAAGCCTCATTTTAGGCCCTCTGCGGAAGATTTGCACTGTTGCTAAACTCTTTTGCTTAATCTTCGCTGAGCAAATTACAGAAAAACAACAAATGACCCCAAACCCCAAATCTTTTATTCCTGAAAGCCAGATTACAGCTAATCTATGTTTAATCAGAGTTGGTTCTTATTTAAAGGTGTCATCTAAGCAGATTTGAGACTGTAAATCCTACATGGCTAAGCCTCACTAGAATGGCTATAAAAGTAGAGACATATGTCCAACAGAGCAATATTTAGTCTCTCGGCCAGCGAGGGTCCATGCCCAACGTGTAGCCCCCTGTCGAGGGGAGGTGTTGGAAGGGTTGGGGATTTGCCTGGTGGACAGGTGAGGGGTAACAGTATCATCATTAATCTGACAGAAAGAGGTGAATATGTAAGAGCATTAGCAACACGCTAATGCACGGCTGCGGGGTACGCCATGGTGCCATAGGTGGGCTTTTGGAGCCTGGATGAGTGCTGGTGTAGTTTAGCATGGGGAGATGCTGATGGATGGCGAGCGTAGAGGGTCATTAATCGCAGACGTTGGGGAGAATTGCATAAGAGAAATCAATCTTCAGTACTGCTGCTGCGCTGCTTTGGCGCGATCTCTTCAGACCCAAATGCCCCGCAACATTTATCACACCTCCACCATCCCTCTCGCTCTCTCTGGAACGAGAGAGGAAACTGCAAGCAATAAACATATCAATAGGTGTCCACCATATCCAGCTGCGTGGGTTTTTTAAACTGAGATATTCAGATGAGGGAAAAACAGAGGCAGGGAAAGAACAACAACAGTAAAAAATGAAATAAAAAACAAAATGGCTCATTCGCATAATGAAATAGTATCATATATCGGCCAACAGCCACTCTGCTTTCTAGATATCAATATAGAGCATTGAAAATGACATGATGAGCTAATTTAATTTTTCTAAATAAAAGCGTTTTTTTAACAGTTATTTGCTGTATAAAACAAATGGAAAACAACAGTAAAAAATACAGATAAAATCAAACAAAATAATAAAAATGGAAAGATTAATCAAATTAAAAATAAAATTATTTATGTAATAAAATAAAATAATTTAAAAATTAAAAATAACAATAATTTACTGAATTATTTTTAAAAATACGTAATACCCATTTATACTTGATTAAATGATTAAAAAAATTGATTAAATAAAAAAATAATAATAATAATCAAATAGATATCAGCATAGAGCACTGAAAATTACATGATGACCCATTTTAATTTTTCTAAATAAAATAATTTTTATTTTTCTGTATATAACAAGTGGAAAAACAACTGTAAAAATTAAGATAAAATAAAACAAAATAAAAAGGAAAGAATAAATAAAATTAAAAAAATAATAAAAAATTATTTATATAGTAAAATGATTTTAAAAATAAAAAATTATATGAACAATGATTTACTGAATTATTTAAAAATTACTTAATACCCATTAATACTTGATTACATGTTTTTTTAAAAACTACTCAATTACAATAACACAATACAATACAACACAATACAACACAACACACAACATAATGAGAACAAGATTTTTTTGTGTAACTGTGGGCTGAGGCCATATGAGGCGTTGGAAGTCTAGCAGAACACAATAAAAACCAGCAGGCCGACAGATGTATTATCACAGTTCTAAAGAGTCTTTTCTTGAGTGAAAATGTTCTGATATTTGTTCAAGGTTGCCTTCAAAATTCTCTAACCTTCCCTCACACCATCGGTTACATGAAAACATGACCAACTTTCAAAAAGTTCCATCCAGTTGAAGAAAAAACCCATCAAAGGTTAAAAGACAGTGTAGATGGACACAAAATGCTGTATATAAGCTTTGCTCTAAAGCCCAGTGAGCTGCTTTGCTGTATACTGCTGTCTTGATATAAACAAAGACAAGATATCAGTCATAAGGGTGCAGTTCAAGATTATCTCAATAGAGCATACCAGGTGACTAATAATGAAACTGATCCCACACATGATGACTTGAAATGCTGTCTTGGTAGGCATCTCACAAGGATTTGGAACAAAGCTATAATCAATGCAAAAAATAAATAAATAAATAAATAAAATAATAGAAAGTGTTCACAGCACATAACACAATTAAAGAATATTGGATGTGGACAGGAAGTATGCACTGTGTGCCATTAATGCATTTATAGTATTTGATATCCAAAGTCTCCCGAAGACTCGAGTCACCCCATGCAGTGACACGACTCAAATCAATTAGATTAACACTGGGAACAGATGTTGGGTCGTTTCTCTCCAGAGTGTTTTTTAATTACTGTCTGTTTTTTGTTGATGCAGTAAACAATACTTAGCATTTAACTCTAGATTTAACTTTAAAACTTCTCTCTTCAATTAGGTGATGCATATGAAACTGTTGTACTTTGCGCAGCGTGAAGCGAGAGTTTGTGAATCACGCTGGGACTTGACGTTTATGTTGGGTTACATTTACAGCTACGGCTGCAGAAGTCACAAACACTGAAGACAATTGACATCATATAGAAGTTCCTCATATATACTGGTTCAGCATAAGCAGTTTTCACCTTCACTACAGCATTGAGTACTAAAACACTAAGCAAAGCAAAGTTCTGCCATACTGTGCTACTGCATTTTAGCCAAGGGCATGCTGAAGGATCCAATGTCACTGTGTGGCAAAGTTGAACATTTTAAAGGGCGTTATATAAGAGGAAAACTCGATTTTCATGAGGATACTGGAAAGGGTGCTTCCTTAAAGTGCTGTGTTGCAATTTCACACAATTCAGTACATTCAGTATGTGGATAGAGGAAAGAAGAGGAATTTAAAGGGATAGTTCACCCAAAAATGATCATTTTGCCATCATTTACTCAACCTTTTGTGTTCCACAGAAGAAATAAATTCATACAGGTTTGGAACGACAAGACGGTGTGTAAGTGGTTTCATCATTTTTGGGTGAGCTATTCCTTCGAGCGGTAGCAGCTGGCAACATCAGCAACACGTTCAAAGGCAACAAAATACATTTGGTTTGAAGATGTTGCGATTTCACACTGATGATCTTGAGGGAAAAAAGTGGAAGGGGAACAGGGGAAATGGAGAGATAGACTCGGCAGATCAAAAGGAATATACTCTCTGTGAGGCCGACACTGCCGTCTGTCTGGTTGTCCCTTTGTGGATTTGCTGTTGTTGTGGTTTATCCTGTAGTACACAATAACCTCCAACAGCCACTATACTGTCTATTCCATAGTGCTTGCATTTATCTAAACAAATTAACCCTTGATTACATCCTTTTTCCTTTCCCTTTTCTACCCAACTTAAAATGTATCAGCACTGTGGTAGTACTGGACATGTTTCATAAAAATATGATTTTTTCTTCTTTTTTTTTTTGAACATGTATCATAATGGTACTATGGTAATACCATGGTATACACTACTATTCAAAAGTTTTGAGTCAGTTACAAAAAAAAAAAAAAAAAATTATAAAAGATTCCTATTTCAAATAAATGCTGTTCTTTTGATCTTCCAATTATTAAAAAACCCTAAAAAATCCAGAAAAAATATTAAGCAGCACAACTGTTTTCATTTTAAACAGCAAATCAGCATATTAGAATTATTTCTGAAGGATCATGTGATACTGAAGACTGGAGTAATGATGCTGAAAATTCAGCTTTCATCACAAGAATAAATTACATTTTAAATGTACTAAAATAGAAAAAAAGTTCATTTAAATTGTAAAAATATTTCATAATATTACTGTTTTCCTGTATTTTTGATAAAATGAATGCAGCCTTGATGAGCAAAAGAGACTTCTTTCAAAAACATTGTACTTACCCCAAACTTTCCAATAGTGTTATTGGTTAATACTCACATTTTTGTATATGAATATGGTAATCATTCAGTAGCTTGCTATATATTAAAATATTATGGTATTATCATCAGGTACCATCAGAAATCACATTTTTAAAAAGTTCTCTCTTGCTTATCTTTGTTCTTTCCTTCTATATCTGTAAGAATAAAATGATCTACCTCTTCAAATGCCCAAATAACTGAGATTGCTTTGTCAACCAAACAATTCACTGAAAGACAGGAAGACAAATCCACACTGAACACTGAATACAAAGAGAGAATGCTGAAGAAAATGCTGCCACAACTGAAAGATGTTGAGAACAGCAGTTGGTCTGAAAGGGGAGAAGCAGCCTTTGCGTTGACAAAAAAAATTTATATCTTGTTGGTTCATTCATTTTTTTATTTTTTTTTTTACAGAGAACAACTACAACAAGCCAGTGCGAAGTAAGGTGATGTACTCTGTTGTTCTCAGGTTACCTCATTGCTATGGGAACTTCTGAGTTGATTAGAGGAGGTCGGATGGATTTTCTCACTTTACAACACAATATTTCAGATGACCCAACTTGATATCACTGTCATCTGATCTGAAGACAGTGTTGTGGCTTTGTAGTTCAGATGTTTAATTGTCCTACAAACATTTTCATTGGTTCCACCACCACAATAATTTTTATTTTAAGAAACATATTTTATATGCCTCAAATTAAATTAATTTCAAAAAGCTCACACTAATTTAAGTTTTAAATTTGCAATAAAAGTTGAAAATGACCCAACAATAACTACCCAAAGGTAGTGCAAAATATTAGTGATTTTTGGATATTACTGATTTTTTAAGTCAGTCTTATAATATTGAAGGTCCTATAATATTGAATTGAATATTTTTATTTTTATTTTTTTTTTTTCAGATGCTACGCTTGGTGGTCATAAATGGGTTAAAAATGGACACGGAGCAGAGAGATGCCTTGCTTCAGTTAAAATAAACAACAAAAATGGAAGAAAATCTGTAGAGAGAAAAAAACAAAACAAAAACAATACACACAGAGGGGTTATAAAACAAAATGCCATAAGACACCCTCACACAATCCATTCCCAAAAGATGCCTCCAAGTCTGTCTTGTTATTGTTCAGTCTTTAACTGGCTGCTGGACAGGGAAAAAGCAATCACCCTTCCCTCTTCCCTAGTCAATCATAAGCTCCAGGATTCCAATCATTTAAACCTTCCAAGATCAAAACAGTGTGAACTGCTTCGCTCTCCACTTCCTGCCGTAATGACTTCATGCAACGAGGATCATGATATATCAAACGGCGGGCGGCGAGGAGGAGAGCAGATCGGAGGGAGTTGGGATAAGAGTGGAAGGGAAAAGTGCTTATATTCATGAA
Organism: Elopichthys bambusa; assembly: GCA_037101425.1. Taxonomy (NCBI): domain Eukaryota; kingdom Metazoa; phylum Chordata; class Actinopteri; order Cypriniformes; family Xenocyprididae; genus Elopichthys; species Elopichthys bambusa. The sequence goes on along the minus strand of CM074440.1, from coordinate 4,558,256 downwards.
CTCCGCGGGAGGTTTCAGGACATTATAGAAAGAATGGGAGTGCTTGTAAGCAATCTGTTGTGGAAGGGGGGAGACGGAGCGCGATTGTGAAGAGACTTGGAGAGCTTTTGAATCAGAAAAGGTTGGAGCAGGCAACAAAAAAGACGTACAAGAGCTTGCGTGGTGGTCGCTGGTGTTTTTGTGTGGATTGCTGGGGTGTGAACAGAGTTTAACTAACATTTAGAACTCCAATTCTACAGACCAAGAAACTGAACAATCACATTCTGAACCCACAAAGCAATTCTGCATGCTTGTGCATGACAATTTGATTGTCGTATAAAACAAAATTGAGCTTTGTCTCCTCACAGAGGTGATTGCTCCTTTGCTTTTTGTTCAGGGTTGAAGTGCTTTCTGGCCTAGGCTTCATGAAAAGCCAGGAAATAAGCAACTTAAATTACTACAAGAAAACTATGATAGCTGTTCACTGCAAAAAATAAATAAATAAATAAATAAAAATAAGCCAAATTACATGCATATACAGTATCAGTCCACTGTGATGCAAAGATGAGAATAAATCCAAAACATCACATTATTCAACCCATTTCCATGCATATTCACTGTCACACTATTTAATTCCATCATCATATAATGATCGTTTTCTCTACACTGCAGAAAGACATTATAATTAGCATAAAAATATTAATGCACACATGCGTATTCTTCTCAACATATGCTTGGCAAACGGAAAGTATAATTAACATAGATGCTTTATGGTTCAATATAGTGTTGTCAAAAGTATTGTACTTCAGTTCCAAATTTTGAAAATGTGACGATACCAGCATTTCTGTAGTATCCGGGTATATTCGGTACCCACTGATAGGACTGTACCAGTATTTTACATGAATATGACACGAGCTTTGTTTACAGAAGAAATAGGCTAATAGGTTAGCAATTAAATGTGACATCGCAGCTATGGAAACATTTTGGTTCATGCCGAATGAGAGAGGTATGTGAGTCCATACATTTAAGCTTTGTCGGCTTTGTATTCTGTTTTGCGAATCACGATCTGGTCACCCGATTAGCAGAGAATTTAATAATATTCCATTAGTTATTCCACTGAACATGGAATCTCTGTTTCTTTTCCAAAATCTTCACTCACGCAGGGGATTATAAACGTTTCTTCCTTTGGTTCCCTTCTAATTGGGCCTATTATATTCACATTCTTTACTGTGGTAAAGTAGAAAAAACACAGTAGGACAGAAACCTTTTTGCTTGCATGTCAATTTCTATTTAACACAGTTTGAGCTTGTTATTAGACTTCAGAAGGTGTGTCAAGTTTATTTGTATACTGCGTTTCACACACGCCGGTGATTTTCTAGTTTCACTTGTGTCCCACATCCCTCTCAAAGCGCAGAGCAGCTATATGACGCATCTTTGTGTGGAAATAAAAAAAAGAATGTTTTTTAGAATAATACTTAACTTTCTCATTATTTAGGTTACCATTATTTACTGATATTTATTTCATAGTTTTACAGGTTGTAGTGTGTCGTTTCACTGAAGGAATAGCTAAAATAAACACGCACGTCTGTTTCAAAATGGATGTCTGAGCATTTGTTTATTTATTTTTTCATATTTCAAAATTTATTTCATTGAGGTATATATACACACACAAACATAAACGCACAAGCTCCAAATATTAATATGTATGAATACCATCATATTTAATATGTTTATAAAAATAGGCTAGTTAAATAAAATAGTAAAATAGTTCCAAGAGACTTTCCTGTGGTTCCGAATTTAGTACCAAGAACCGTAAAATTTGACTAGTATTGGTACCGACTACTGGAATTTTGGTACCGTGACAACACTAGCTCAATACAGAGGTTCCCAAACCTTTCCATTCCAAGACCCACCGAGACATGTATAATCCATCTCAAGACCCAACAAAATATTTGAGATGGGGGGTGGTCCAGAAGTACTTCATCTTAATCAAAAGTTTAATATGACAGAATTGAGTATTTAATAATAATAATAATAAGTACAACTGTTAAATTTCAATACTAATATTTATATTTTAATTTTTTCATTTCCAGATGTTAAATGTATATGAGTATATGAAATATGTCTGGATATGAACTGTAATGCACGCTGCGAGTGTTGTTAAGCTCATGGCGGTGTTCAGCACAGAAAATGCTCTCATGCTCGTTGCGTATGTACATGTGAAATGCTTTTTGCAGACTGAGACATATTTTCCTTATGTGTTGGTAGGTATGCAAACAACAAACTCTTACGACCATGTCTCTGAGAGACAACAGCGCTGTGCTTCCATTGGAAACAAGCAGTGCATATATATCTATAATTAAATTGCAGCCTTTGCAATTTGAAAATCGCACTAACCAATATCACAATTTCAATTTGTGTGTCATTCACTGAAACGTAAATTTAGCTCTGCGACCCACAATTTGAAAACCCTTGATTCAATCAACTGCATTAAATGTGCGTATCAGCTTATGATACACTTTGCACTATTTCTTGGCAAGCACAGTATGCAAATTTTCATGCATCATTGACCTATGTTCTTTGCAAAAATGTGTAGTATACTGTATCCCAGAATGCACTGCGCTCAACTTGACCTTCCATTTCTAGAGTGTCAAATGAACACTTAACTCATTTGATTGGGCTAGAGATGGGTCGAGATAGTCGACTAGTTGATTAGTTAGGTCACGTAGTTTATCTACATTTTCTCTTCAAAAATTCACAACAAAAGCCAAACCAAAACTTGACTACAATAAGAGGACATCTTCTGAACATGGCTGCATTTCATTCAGCTCACTGTTAGCCTAAAAAACTAAAAACTAAGAAATTTGTGCATAAAAGTGCAGATTGTGTCATTTCAGCAAACATCTCATTAGTTGTTATTATTTCTGAAGAAATAATGTACTCAGGGACAAAGACTTCAGCTGCAATGGTACTGGTATGAAGTTACATGATATAAATTTTAATTGGCCGTTCAATCAAAGGCTGAAAAAGGTTACAATATTGCTATTCCCCTCCTATCGAGATAGAAAGACCTTTCTGTCTCAGATGACCTCGACTGGAAAAGGCCAAGGAGCACATTGCTATGCGTGAACTATGAAGTCTCAAAGGACCCAAACGCCTCAGTACACAGTAGATCTGTGATATTAACTCAAAGCTCTAAAAGAGTAATAAAAATCAATTGTAAAAAAATTAGTGCATCTTTATAGCAGTATCTTTGTTTCAATCCACTCTGATACCAAAATTATACCAAAAAAACTCTGGGTTTTCAGAATTGCAGATCAATTTTCCTTATGATGTAAAATTGTTGAATACAGTGCAATGAACAGAAACTACAGCAGACCCATAAAGTATTTGGACACTTGTAAGCCAAATCTCTGAATGCCATTGCGTTCGATACTCTGTACTGACTGTGATGCAGCAAAAAGATATAGAATGGTGTAGTCTTTTTCATGAACAAATGACTCTCACGAGTCATTTCTTTTTAGTGAATCAAAAACATATGGTGACAGTGTCACCCAATTCCCAAAACAAATGATTCTTATGAGCTGGTTCTTTTAATCAATAGTTCAAATAGACAAGTTAACAGTTTGAATCAGTCTGAAAGACCTCAAACCTCAAATTCAAAAGTATGCTTATGCTATTTTTCTTTTTTTTTTAAATGCCACTGGTTTGCTATTTGTATTTTATATCTAATGCAATGACATTTGTAAGTGTCCAGATACTTCTGGAGTGACTGAAAGTTGTAACTTGTATCACTTTGATTTTATTCAAAACATTTTATGCTGAAGTGTTAAAATTGTTTACAGTGCATGCAGCGTTAATAATCACATCATACAGTTTTCAAATGTTTTACAAGCCAACAAGAAACAGAATTTCATTTTCACTGCATTCTATTTATTCCTGTCAGCTGAGAAGGAAACTTTCACATTTCTTTGTTTCCCCTTCTCTGTCATTTTTGGACACACTTTAATGGTTGTGCCCAACGTCGTGTATTTTTGAGGTGCTTCTGGAAGCCTGAATGAGGGGGGCAGCTCCACCTGTCAGCCTCCTCTGGTCAGCATGCTATCTGCAGCCATGCATGTCAAGACAGGTGACAGCTCCAAAGGGAACTAAAGAAGCTGTGCTCGCTTTTCCTTCCAACTCTCATTCTTCACATTGTTTTCCTGCTCTCCAGTCAAACGGCTCTTCATCCAGCCATTCCCCTCAAGGTAAGCCCCCCATCTAGCATCTCTCTCAGTCATTTGGAGATTTAACTCTCTAATCCCTGCACAGATCTGTTGATCTTTAAACAAAAGGTCGGTTCAGGCAACAGCAAGCACATGAACTAAATGCACCATTAAAATGAAAGAGAACACCAGCTGATATGTCTTACGAAACATCGTCCTCTGTGAATACATTTCACTTTTCCAGACAAAAAAATCTGACAGTGCAGCAAAACTCTCCACTTGCAGCCCCCCATGCTGCACCGCTTCGTCCGCATCTCTCTTTTAACTCTTCTTCCAGTTCTTTCATCAAACTGAGATCATTACATTTAAGAAAGGTTGCCTGGAAACAATTCACAAAAGAGTTGACTATTAAATCATTGTTACTCTTTTAATGTACTGCGGTGAACGTACCACCCAAGTCTGCCTGTGCTGGTTAATAATGATTCCTTATTTTTTGCATGCTGAGAATCTGACATTGTCATTGACAGCTTATGTACCTGCTCGCTAACGTCTCATTTTATAATGTGGCGCACCAAAACCCACAGTGCATCTGGTTGACGGGTCCAAATATAGTCATGCAGAGTAGAATGGAAGACAGATATAGAGAAAGAAAGACTAAAAATGTTACTTTATCAATGTGGATAAAGCCAAATTTATCATTCACTGCTAACCGACAACCCATTTCATGGTTGATCTAATGAATAAAAATGGCATCTTACAGAGTCGTTTCATTTTTAAATGCATACAATTTTTAACAGTGGTGTTAGCTAAGGTGATCATCACAATTATAGATTTCAAAGGTGTAATTAGGGATTTGAAGTTATTAAAAGCAAAATAGCAAAATACATGTGGTACAAATGTTCACTTTTTTTTAAAATCTGAAGAATTCAAAGTCTACCTTTCAAAAGAGACCAAAAGCGTGCATATACTCCAAATGGTTCAAGAACAGCATGCAATTTACTTTGGGTATGCCATTTTAGGTGTTTTAGGCACATTTTTACAGGAATGCTAAGGGGTAAATAAATGTTCACCTTTTGATTATTACTGTTGCCTGTGTTGTTACTTAAGTAATTCTGAGTGTGATTTTAATTCTCAGCATATTTTGAGTTTATTTTAAGCCAGCAGTATAGTTATTTTTAATCAATAGTTGAGTTCAATAAAACAACCCAACCCAATTTTGACCCAGCACTGGGTTGCCAAATAACCCAAACTAGGTTATTTTTTAGAGTGTATTATGTAATATTTTGTTCACTATTTTTTTATAGCTATAGTGTAATTTAATAAATGAATTCCAAAAATACACATCCGTTGGAAAATGATGGTATATTATGCAAAACACTACAGATTCATTTTTACTAATTCTTTACTCATTTTTTTTTTTTTACTAATGTTTATAAGACCATAGCAAATCGTTTTTGCAAACTTAACCAACTATCTATATTAGCCAGCTAATTATCTTTGTGAAAAATCAAAAGAACTGGAATCAGTAATGTAGAATAAATCATAGAAAATAAAACTTTTAAATTTGCAAGACATGAAATTTAGATGTAGAAGATTAATGAGTGAAAACCTTTCAGTGGCAACGCAGGTCTAGGTCAGTAGGACATAATTATAGTTCAGCCCTATTAAATGACTTATTGACTGGAATTATGGACTGTTTTCAAAATAACTGCTGTTTTCACTGCATTTTTGATCAAATAATGCAGTCTTGGTGAGCATAAGAGACTTTGAAAAACACTGGAAAATCGTACTGACCTCGAACTTTTGAACAGTGTAGATCTAGAGACTCAATTTCCACACTAATTTGGGAAGAGAAATGCTGCAAACAAGCTCATTTTAAAGCAACTGATAATGACCCCAAGATTACTGAAAGCCTTCATCTGACAAGCAAAGCTGCATTATTCATGGATGAGTAATTAATGCCACCCTCTTTTTCTCTCTTTCTCAAATGTTTCATTCTTCTATGTTTGTAGGCCCATCAAAATGGAAAGATGGCCTAAGGCCAGGCCTACAAGAAAACATGATTCCAGTCTCGAAAAACATCTGGCTGTCAGAGAGGCTAATGTGAACGCGGTGCTGTAAGTCTGAATCACAGTGGAATATAACCTAGAGCTACATTACAAAGTCTGCTTCTCCTGTAGATACGGGGGTCCTTTGGGGGCTATTTTTGGTATCGGAACTCATAATCATGAGAAGTTCATTAAACGTCACCCAAAGCCAAACACAGCCTCCATATGTTGGTGCCCAGTGGCCGCTACTCTCCCAACAAGCAAACCGCCTCATCCTCCCTCTATAAGATGTTCAAATTAATTAAGGAAAAGTACATTTTCCTCTCATTTCCATTACTGAAACAGTGGCTGCATTTCCAAATTATTTGAAATTCTTCATTTATCTCCTTCTCTATAGAGCAGTCTTGTGTGAGACTGAGATACCTGTGGCTATTTGCAGCAATTACACTCATAATTCTCCTTGTTTAATATATTGTCATCTATTTCATTTCCAGCATTTTATTTTAATATGCAATGCAAACAAATAAAAGCTTGACAACCACTTTGGAGAGAAAAATAATAATTTCATTTAAACAACCTGAAAAAAAAAAATGGACTACGGATCATTTTTAACGTGGTTTCCTGCTCTCTTTCCAATGGGTTTACATTAAACCATTCTATATTTGTCCCTTGTAGTAAACATATTGATTTATTCATTGTTAATGTTTGATTTATGTCCACAGATGCCAGTTAAATCCAATTTGTTTGAAATCAACAAATGTGGTAAATCCACATTTCCCATGATCCAGAGGGATTGCTGTGATTCTGTTTTGAAGTATTCCATGTTAATATATAGAGGCAGGATATGAATAACAACGGTATTTGAGGGGAATTGGATTCCGCTGAGGATCCGATTGGATCATTTTTGTTGAACAAAAGAAAAATTAATATTTATGCTGAATGTTTTTCTTCTCCTCCTCTTCTCTACTCTACCTCTTCTAGTATTTCTCCCTCTGTTTCTCACCCAAGTCTTATGTTCAAGTCAAAACAAATTCACAATAACATTCATTACAGTTTCTTCAAAATGAATCTTTGAATAATATCACCTGATATTACTGAGTACCAACTCTTACCAGAAACCCCCAAAACTTAAGAATAGAGGAATAAAACCAAATAATATACAACAAACAATATATCTGCTACTCAGGGGACGAGTTAAAATAATTAGTTTTTTTAAATCAGGAATTCCCAGGGTTCAATATAAGTCATTGATCACCACAAAAAGTCATTTTAAAAGACAAGAATCACGTTTGCAATTATTAGAGCAGGATAAAGGATTTACAAAATTGTGAAATGTATTACAATTTAAAATGACTGCTTTCTATTTGAAAATATTTTAAGATGTAATTTATTCCTGTGATGCAAAGCTGAATTTTCAGCATCATTACTCCAGTCTTCAGTGTCACATGATCATTGCTGAAAACAGTTGTGCTGCTTACTTTTTTGTTGAAACCATGAATCCTTTTTCAGGATTCTTTTAAGAATAGAAAGTTTAAATGAACAGAATTTATTTAAAAAATATTTTTATATAATTTTATTTGTATGTATATTTATATTTATAAGTATATTATTTACATATTGTCAAAGACTTAAACACAAAATATAATATATTTTATTGATATAAAAATATAAATATTAATATAATGCTAGTGTGATAAAAATCACTTACCAACCTTGTCTTTTTTAAGTTATGTGCAATATTTCAACTCCCGTCATGGCCATCTAAAGCCAATAAACCTGGTAACTTTCAAATGATATGTGCAAACACTGTTTACATGGAGAAAAATCACAGGAATTATCAATTCATCCACCTAGAAAAGTAGTCCTACAACCTAAAAGATCATTTTGAGACAACTTTACAACTCAAAAACAACAAAAAATATTTTTTGCATATTTCTTTTAAACCCTCTTAAAAGCAACAATAGGCTTCCAGAGTAAATGCATTACTGTACAGTTTTTTGCTTGTTTTTACAAACTGAGGGACACGTCATAATTATTCTCTGTGCTAACCGTCTATGGCATGTTACAGATGCTGTCAACAGAGCTTAGGTTGTTTTGAACCCGGAGCATTCCTTTAAATACAAGTCTTTTAGGAGCTCAATCCCTTCAGTCACACTCAGTCGAAAAGCCACATTTGATGAGAGATTGTGATGACAGAATGAGAGGGGAACTACTACAGCTGATGTAAAATACAGAACAGCAACTGTATTGTAATTCAGAGAACATCTCCCAGAGGGCAATCTGAGGGTGTGATCAACCATCAAAAACTCGAGCAGACATACAATGTATTCTGATGTTGCTCAGGGGGGCGGGCGGATGCCATGTTTGGCAAATGGTGTGTGATGGGGCCTCAAACGTGGCACAAGAGAGATTTACAGCTCCTGTTAGAATACTGTGAGCACCTAAAGTACACAAGCTTACTGCATTACAGAAACAGGTGTAGAAAGGCCTTATGCATGCTAAGATGTCTGTAATATTATATGGACATATTTTTAAAGGCACAGTTCACCTGAAAATGACATTCTATCATCATTTACTCAGCCTTATGTTGCTCCAAACCCATATAACCCAAAGTCAAAAGTCTTTTGAAGCTATAGCTTTGTGAAGAACAGACCATATTTTAAATTTATATTCTCTAAAACTGTTCTGCATTGCCATAGCACTCAAATAATATTTGCATACATCTGAATACGGCACATCAAGACGCATGTCAATATTAACCAATGAGGTTTGATATCAGTGACCTAGTGTCAGTTTTCTTCATCTATTTCTTTTTTTAATTTAGTCTTAGTCATGGTATTAGTTCTGTGTCTCAGTTGAGGGTGGCCACTGATTCCACTGACTTCCATAGTAGGAAAAAAAAAATACTATGGATGTCAATGGCTACCGTCAACTGTCTGGTTACCAACATTCTTTAAAATATCTTCTTTTGTGTTCAACAGAAGAAAGAAACACAGGTTTGGAACAACATGAGGGTGAGTAAATGATGACAAAATTTTCATTTTTGGGTGAACTATCCCTTTAAATATAATCCGCTGCCAAGGCCTCACAAAACCAAATCAACTGTAGAATCACAAAAAACAAAGTTTTCTATCTCTCTTTCTCTCCACACTTGTCTATCTCCATCCTCTCTCTCTGCCCCCTGTGCATTATTCACCATCTCTGCACCGTGACCGCCTGACGTGCTGAGAAAGACAATACAGCGTATCTATGTGCCTGCTCTGTTCCGATACAGAAATCTCCTCTACTTTTCTCTCCTGCCTCATTAGCTTGTTTTATTAAAAAGAGACAATTCACTTTAAGAAAGCTGGATGCATAGAACATTTTTCTTAAATAACAACATCTCTAATATACACCACCACAAAAAAGTCCATGCTTTATAAATGTAAGGTGGTTACTAGGTGATCATTATTACTACAAACATCTACAGTAGCTCCGCCCCAAACTCATGCCATTGACTAAACAACAAACAATGTTTTTGTCACAGTACACTCTTCAGGCAGTCAACATAGAAATGTCTTACATGAAGTTGTCTATGCACATGATAACTGTGGTTTTAACATTAAAAATACTGCATCACTACCAAGAGTAAATTTTCATTACCATTCTGTCACTGTAAGGTTCCACTCACATTTTATCATTTTATCCAAAAGTTGAAAATCCATTACAAAAACCTCCCACTGATAATGATAAGGCTAAGGCTGTGTTTTCCTTTACTGGGCAAACACCTATTTTCATTCAGTTAAGACAATAGTGCACAGGTATGTCATCCGCTAACGTCCAGTGATACATGACAAAAGTCCCATTGAGACTGTAATTGGCTTCCATAAGGACATGAGGTCATTTTAGTATCTACAGGAGCTAATAGGTGATTTTATTGCTGCCTGCAATTAAAATGTCCCCCTTTTTACACCCATTATGCAGGGGAAAAAAGTCTAGGCCGATTTACCTACACCTGTTTGATTTAATTCCCATCTGAATTGCCAACTCTGTGTTTAAGAGGAAATGGGCAACACATTTTTGAAACTCATCTTTGACTTCTGATAAGTGCCACAGGGCTACTATTTGAAACTGAGAAACTGGATATTATATATTAATTTTAATTAATTTTAAATCAAGTACATGAAAAAATTTCAACATAGACTCACTGGAAAAATGTGCCTCATTTTTTCACAATTCCAAAAAACATACCAACGCATACCATCTTTTCCACCGTCGGGCCAAACTTCCAGTTATATTTCCACCTGAGCTCGGATTACAAACCGCTCTCGGCCCAGAATTCTCAGCACGGAATGGAACGGTTTGGCCCGAAGGTGGAAAAGCAGCTCTAGTGGCAATAAAACACCAACAACATTTATTCATTTTCACATTATGATTACGGGGCAGATTATCGATAAATAAAGACTTATTTTGGCTCAATTCCTTACACAAAAATGAATTCAAAACTCTTTCACCATAGTTGATGTTTTGTAAACTAATAGATTTTGATGTTTGCATCACATAACCAGCTCCGTCTTGTCTGATGCAGCTTGGTTAACAATCGATTAGGTTTTTTTTTTTTTTTCGAACACGTTAGAGCATTAGCCTTTTAGTGCCAGTATTTCATTTTTGATATGCCATGATACATAAAATAATCAATGTAATAAAACGACACTGTATTCATGTTTATCTGTTTAGGATAAAACTAGATGCACTTTTAGTGCCACTCACTAGACATTTTACTCTGAAAGTTAGCAGTGCAAGAAGCAGTGTAATATTATTTGCAGAAATGTGTTTTTTTCCTGGTTTGATAAAATGACATTAAGGTATTAAACATTAAACATTATACATTAAAGGTATCAGCCATAGATACCCACTGATTCTATACAAACAGTGCTAAAGACAGTAAAGGACACTTCAAGCTGCCTGAATCTCTGCATATATATAATATCATTAACTGATGCAATGCAGAGTGCAGATATCTCAGAGCATATTCGTTCATAATGTTAGGACATAAGCCAGAAGACACATTAGGCCCTCTAACTCAGAAATATGTTGGTAATTAACTCGTAAAGCGGAGGTGTTTTAAAATGTCGTAAATTTAACAAAAAAGAGTCCCAAAGGCCACAGCAAATCAAAGAGGTTCTTTATGACAGGCTTTAGGTTTCAGGTTTCAGGCTAGAGAGGGGACAGTAATTGACCTTGTGTGCGTGTGTGTGGACATCCTGCTTTTCCACAAAAAGCAGAAAAGGATGATTAAGAACCGTCCTTTACAGGTAGAGTAAATTTGCTTTAAGATCTCAGTATAGAATTTATAGCGAGGGGATGAAATGATGAGATATTGCCACTGAGAGCTTTTTTTTTTCTTTTTTTTTTTAAAACTGCTGTATTATATATTAAGAGCAGCACAGTCACTTCAATGGATATTCAGCAATTAAGAACACACACGTTATCACCTCCATCTTCCTGCTCCTGCAGAGGATGAAGATTTATCATGAGCGATGTGGAAATATATTCAAATAAATCCACTTTGCTGGAGAGTCAAGCAGAGGACTAAAGTCTATCCATCATTTGTACTGGATGGAAGAGAAGAGAAAGAATGGATTGACGAGAGATCTTCACACCTAAATATGTCTGTGCCACAGAGGGTAATAGAGCAGGACAAAAACAAAACGGCAAAGGGGAAGATGTAGAACGGTACAAAGAAAGCAGACGTGGAAGGAATGAAGGAAGGAAGGAAGGAAGGAAGGAAGACTAAATTAATGACACAATTAAAAGTATGAATTAATAAACAAAAAAGACAGCATGAAAGGACAGAAGGAAAAAAAGAAAAATGTAAGAAAGAGCAATATTATTTATCTTTCCTTATAAATCATGCTATTAAGTCTGTGAAACTGCAGATATTTCCCTGAAGGATTGCAGCAGTGCTGTGAATGAGAGGCTGAACTGCAGGAAAGTTATTGTAATAGATCCCAACTGTCAACAGCATTTTCATTTTATCCAAAACTTCCTCCACACGAACAATATTAATATTACTGAGTCAATATCAAATGGATATTTGGTGCCTTTCTTTGATCATGGCCTACTTGAGAGGCCAGATTAGTTGGCATAAATCTGAGGTATACTGGAATAGATAACCTATCTATAGTAATATTGTGAAATATTATTACAATTTAAAATAACTGTTTTACATTTGAATATAATGTATGGTTCCAACATGTTTTTGTGATCTGCGCCGACTCGCGCATGTCATCCACTCCATGCTATCGTGTCTCTGGACCGGAGCAGACTGTGTGTGCGCTGCGGCGGTTCGCGTGACACTAACGTGAAACCAGACTTTATTCGCCTCAATAGAAAGCATATTTACATCGTCTGAATCGTTCCCTATCCCCTACATAGTGCACTATGTGACATTCATCATGTAGAAAACAGTAAATGTGTGAACAAGTGACTGATATTAGCCGCAGCTTCAGCGTCTATTTGTAATGTAGGGGGCGGGACACTATCTTTTTCTAGAGAGCATTTGATTGGACAGAAAATCTGATGTCATCATGTCATGTGCAAGTGAGAGACTGTAAGTTTTGAATGCTTAAGGCTATATATATTCATACAAAAAGCCAACAAATTTTGATTTCACGGCATCTTTAAATAAAATTCTCTATCATGTGTCAGTTTGACACCCTGCATTGACTCATGGCTAATAATAACTGAAGCATGTCCAATACCAGAACAAGAGCCCTGAAGAGTGTGTGCCCATCCTTTGTCATGACCCAGTAACTTTCCTGCATCACACACACAAACACACACACTCACTTCCTCAAGCAGGCCTCACCTGACCAGCACCTCCACACCTGTCTGCTCTAATCAGTGCTGTGTGACAGATACGCACCGCTGTGTGTGCGCGCATGCGTGTGTGACAGGTAGACAGTGCCGTCACTTCATAAACACATGTTCTTTCCGTCACGCTTCACCTCTCGCCAATCCCTCTGTCTGTCCTGTCCTCTCACTCCTAAAATGCCTCCCTGCCTGATGCGATGAAAGCTGACAGTGGATTTCACATTGATCTCCACACACAAACGTGGCTCACGAGGCTTTGATAGGTGCTGCAATCAGCCTTATCATTGCGTTCTTTGACCTCTCTCGCTCTTATTTTCCCCTAAACTCTCATGCTATATCAGCAATTTTAGGCAGTGTGGATCTTTGATAAAGCTGTAGACATTTTTTGTGGTACCTGAATGCCAATTGGACCATTATACTCCAAAATTTGAAGAACCCATTGTGCTGCGGGCAAGAGTCAGAATCGTGTGAGTTAGAAGCCTGGCTTCCAGCTCATTAGGTGGGCTGCAGCGTGAATCTCAAGGGCAGCGTGTCACCAGTGACAGCAGCAGTTTTGTTCCATTAAAGAAGGAGTATGAAGGTAAAATACAAACATTAGGTGTTACAGGGTCTGTATTTGTAGGGTCTCGTACAATATAAAGTGTGGACATTGCTTGTAAACATACACAGGAAAATTAGAGAGAATGCATTATGCAGTTGCTAAGATGTTATGAATGGTCATTGCTATGTGGTTGCTAAGTTGTTCTGATTATTGTTACAGGGTTGGGGGGTGTACAAATCCCTGCACTAGGTATAGCAGCCGTATTGTTTACATGTAATAGCATCCTTGAATTCCTGAGTAAATATTGAAACAGAAACTCAAGATGTATGTGTGTGTGTTTCTGTACGCATACAATGACACCCTCCAGTCTGCTGGTGTATTTTAAAGAGGACACACTTCTGTGTGACTGTATTAGCATACCAATAGAGAGCTCCTGTGCTGCAGAGCGGAGGAGAAAATTTGAATTGGAAGGACAAGGAAGATCAGTGCTGTCGGCTGGAAGCAACTTCATTGGATCAGAAATGTGTGCAAGTGTGTATATATTTAATAGACGGCTACCTGCGGTGAGCTGGCATGAACGCACTGATTATGCAAAACAGTCTCACCTGGACAAGTAAAAATGTGAAACAAGCACATACACACACATACATACACAACACACACATATGCATGGCCAAATACTCTAAAACAATAATAATAAAAAAAAAAGAACAGAAAAGGGATGGTGAAAATTCTTTCATCAACACACCTTCAACTTTACTATACATTTTTTGCTTTATTACAACCAGAAGTGCAGTGCACACCAGAACAGGGATTTTTAACTACTTTTTTGACATATGGATTGTCCAAATGGATTGTGACATTTTCAAGGTAATCTTCATATCTAGCACTTTCGAAGCCTAACATGTTATAAAAACCAGAGGCCAAATTTGAAGGGAACAGTTGTGCAAAATTCAGAATTGAAGAATTGGCTCCCTTTCAATTCATGATTCGAAATGAGTTGAATCAATCAGACAATCAGACAATCAGACAATCAGACAATCAATCAATCAATCAATCAATCAATCAATCAATCAGTCAATCAGTCAATCAATCAGTCAATTAATCAGTCAGTCAATCAATCAATCAATCAGTCAATTAATCAGTCAGTCAATCAATCAATCAATCAGTCAATTAATCAGTCAGTCAATTAATCAGTCAGTCAATCAATCAGTCAGTCAGTCAGTCAGTCAATCAAACAATCAATCAGTCAGTCAGTCAGTAAATCAGTCAATCAATCAATCAATCAATCAATCAATCAATCAGTCAATTAATCAGTCAGTCAGTCAGTCAATCAAACAATCAATCGGTCAGTCAGTCAGTCAGTAAATCAATCAATCAATCAATCAACCAACCAACCAACCAAATATCTGTCTGTCCTTGTAACTTCAATATTTTTAAACTTTTTTCAAAAAAGTATTTGTCAAGCCAACATTCAAGTTTAACAAGTTTGTCTTGACAAAGTTTGTTTTTCTTTGACTAGGAATCTAAAAGTCATTCTCAATTCAATTCTGAATGACCCCGGACGTCCATCAGTTCAAGCTGAACTTATGCAAGACAATGTGTGAGCACTTGCACATGCACATACACTGTGCATGCTCATGTCAAAGAATAAAAACATCTGAGGAAGTAAGGTGGAGGAAAAGAGAATGAGGGAGTGTGAGAGGAGAGAGAGGAACCCCTCTGGATCTCCCCCACTGTGTCATCAATGACAATCCAGCTCCTTCATCACATAACCCTCACCTGGATCTCACTCTCACACATACAGTGACTTCCAACACCTGGATCACAGACTTCCCTACTTCCTAGGGCTCTCTCATCTGCTCCCATCATCTCATTATCTCTCACTTTATCAGATCAAGAGTGTCTATCTGAGCACCGCTCCTCATGCCACCCTACTGCGTTCATAATTACAACCGAAAATTGTTGCCACCTATAGCCTTTGTCTTTTCTCCTGCTCCCCGCCATCTTTCTGCAGTGGAAATGTAACAATCTCAATTATCATTACAACTAAAACCTTCACCCCCTCATAAATCATATCAAATCATACTTAAGTGCTGTCTATTCACTCACCCTGCCATTACTCCAATCTTCAGTGTCACATGATCCTTTAGAAATCATGATTTTTTTAGAAATGCTGATTTGCTGCTTATATATACAGTATATATACATATAATTTAAAATCAACATTAACTTCAAAATACAAGCTGTACATATTGTTTTTTGAGTTATTGTTTTTTCATGTTATGCTAATTAATTTCTAAATAAAGGCTTGTTAAAATTCAACAAAACTCAAAAACATCATACACAAATATTACACAAGCTTCTGGGAATTCAATAAACTATAAAAGTAATGTTCGAATAATTATTATATTAAATATATATATAAAAAAAATAATAATAATAATTAGAAGGGCTAAATTAGATCTCTCAATTACAGTATAAAATAGCATCTCCTCCAGGTCCTGGGTTCCAGTTCTACCTCTCCCACCACTACTTTCATATAATTTCCTATAAATAAAAGACATAAATAAATAATATTTAAACTCTACTTATTATTCTATCATAACCTTGTTTATCATAGAAAGCTACCATGTATGGGACTTCTAAACCTTCGCTTTGAGTCTACATAGCTCATTTCTACAAATAAAAGCCATACCAGAGTGTTTAACCACCAATAACACACAGCTCCTGCTTTTACAGTAAGAAACTGTAACACTCTTAGATGCTTTAGGTGTAAAATCCAATGGAACAAACAGAGTGGGCACTTTATCGCAGTGAGTGAGTTTCCTTTGTAGAATGAGAGAAACACTGAAGAGCAACAACCAGAAACATGTATGTTATTGTTAAACTGTCCAAACATTGATCGATTACATTGCTCATCTCTTCGTATTGTGTTCTGTATATAGACACTTACCAGCACATTTGGTCCGAGTGATGAGGGGCGGTCCCGGAGGTCCAGTGCCACCCTCCCCAGGTCGGGTCAGAAGAACTTTAATCTCATACTCCACATCTGGGTCCAAATGCCAGAGCTTGTAAGTTGGCGCATCCACAACGTGCGTCTCGGCCCAGTTTCCTGTGGTGGTGCGGTACTCCACCTCTTTCAGGATGATGGGGCCATCGCCGATGATGGAGTTGGCGTTTGGTTTGATCCACAAGTAGGTAGCACCAACTGCGAGAAGCTCAGGAGGAGCAATGGGTGTGGGGGGCGCTGAAGAAGAAGAAAGACAGTTTACATCAGGTGAGTTTGATTATTATCAACAATCTTTAATTATCACCACACAACCATGCATCAGCATCATAAAATCTTTTTGCAATTTTATAACTATGCTGCCTTCAAGTCCTTCTGGGAAGTTACAAATTAGGATTGTCATAATTATTGAATATGTGTTGATCGACAGAATGGGTTTCATATTTGTTTTTTCTCTTTTTTTGTACTTCAGAACGAAAAGCTTTTTAGCACTAGTGCAACAAAATGGAGAGCAAAAGATATGCATTTGATCTATAATCCATGTTTTATCTCTGTATTTTTGATTATTCTTCATCAATAGCACACAAAACGTTTACAAACTAATGCATACACCTTTACAGCTATTATGATCAGCACCAAATAGCTTTAATATACAAACAAATCCATATTTAAAAGAGGTGGGAGAAGCAGTAAAAAGAAATAAAGTGACTGCACTGAAATTCATGAGCCATCTTGGGCAATAATTTTTCAGCAAATTTAAAAAAAGTTGTTGAAAGAGCAATTAAGGGCTGTAGCGAGTAATCTCACTTCACTATTACACTGCATTCAGCCATCATTTCATTTGCTTTTGTAGTGCAAAATGGTGAGAGGAAAATGAAGGCTGGAATTACAGTGAAGCGTGCGGCCGAAGCTTTGGAGCTCATTAAGGGATATCAGACAGACTTGCTTGGCCGGCAGAATTGTTAGAATAAAGGGAATGAAACGTTTCCTGGAATCCCAGTTGAGAAGGTGGGCTATAGCTTTTCCCTAAACACTTAGCTAAGCTCTCTCTCTCTTCCTCTCTCTCTATCGCTTCTAACCCACTCACATTAAATCCACTGGAGACAGCTTATGGCTTGCACTGCATTAACTTCCTGTCTATGCCTGTCTCTTCCTTCTTTGTCTGACTGCCATTGAGCACCTCAGATTTACCCTCAAACCTGTGAAAGGTAAATTTCTTTGTTTCTTGCCTTCTTCTTTCCTTCCATCTTTCCTTCCTTCCTTTTTTCCTTCTTTCTGCTCATTTTCTTCCTGCTTTCTTTTCTTTCTTACTCCTTACCTTCCTTCCACTCTTGTTTTCCTCTTTTTTAGGATACTTTCCTTATCTCTTCTTCCTTCATTCCTTTCTTCCTTTCTGTCTCTCTTTTTCCTTCATTTCATCTTTCCTTTCTCCCTTTAATTTTCCTTCTTTCCTTTCTCTTTTCTTCAATTCTTCCTTATTTCTTTCCCTTCTCCCATTTGCTTAATGTTTTCCTTTTTTCTTCCTTCCTCCATTGCTCCCTTTTTACTTCCTTCCTTCCTTCCTTCCTTCCTTCCTTTCTCCATTCATTCCTTTCTCATTCCTTCCTTACTTCCTTCTGCTCTTGATATCTTCCTTCCTTCCTTCTTTTCTCTATTCCTTCCTTCCTTCCTTCCTTCCTTCCTTCCTTCCTCTTATTCCTTCCTTCCTTCCTTCCACTCTTGATTCCTTCCTTCCTTTCTCCATTCCTTCCTTTCTTCTGCACTTGATTTCTTTCTTCCTTTTTTCTTACATTCTTCTTTCCCTGTTTTTCTTCATGTCTCCCTTTTTTCTTCTTTGCTCCATTTCTCCATTTTCTTTCCCTCCCTTTCCTTCCTTCCTTCCTTATACAGTCTTCTTTATTTCAAGTAAATAAGAAAGAGAACCCTAGCAACCACATACCGATGCTCTAGCAACCTCTTGGAGCACCTTAGTAATGACCTGGCAACCACCCAGCCACCTTAAACATTTTCTTCATAAAATGTAAAAATTCAGTCAGTTCAAACATTATTGTTTCCATTTATATTCAATTCATATTTCATGTCCCTAATGCAAAAAATAAAAAAATAAAAATAATAAATCTAATTCGTTTACTTTATTTTATTTCTCAGTTCCTGCCTTCCATTTTTTAATCGTCTTCTTGGCACTCTCTCTCAGCAGGAGAGGGGGCAGACAGACACTAATCCAAGGTTAGAGGTGAGTAGCGGTGCATGAAGGGTTCATCCGAGCATGGGAGAGCCACCCAGGCCCACTCTAATGAGAGGCTGCTGTCTCTACTGTGCCATGTAATCAACTGAGCCAGATTACCAAACCCCATTTACCCACAGCTGATAACCACTGACTCCCTCAGCTGCCCGGAAAGGATACGCTCTGGCTCAGAGAAGAGAGTTTAGACGTGACCCGTCAACCTCCGAAGCTTAAGAGTGTTTAGTGCTTGAAATGAAAATGAAGGTGGGAGAAAATAAAAATGATAACAGGAAGGAAGGTTGAATAATAAAAAGTAAACAGAGATTAGTTTTCTGCAGAAACTGTCTACATAAAGTCTCTATGATGTTTTGTTTTTTTAGACTCAAGACTCATTTAATGTAAATTTAAATAATTTTGCTCATTTTATTGTATTAGAAGACTAATATACATGAGCTATAATTTGCTTTAAGCCCCAGTAATAATGACTGCAAAACATATCTTCAACACTAGTGTGAAATGAGATATTGCTCATGGACAATGTCTTATTTATCATATGAATGAACTCCAGTATGCTGTTCATCAAGGTAGCTGTCACATATAAATTGCAATTTTGAAATAGTGCCTTTGTTCAAACCATTAATACACTTCCATCGTTAAATGCACTTTCAGCAGTCTTTATGTCAGCACATTGTCCTGGCGTGGGCATTTATGGTCCTGCAGTTGATAAACTCAGCGATTAGTGGAGTGTTTTTGGATTGCAGGTTTATGATTGCAGCTGGATTGAAATGAGGTTTGGATGCTGTTGATGACTGGCTGAATCTTGATGATTGCTTGCTGATGACTGGCTGAGTGTTATTGTACTCCGGATGATTGACAAACTATTTTGAGCTTCCAGCCCGATGGTGTGTATATATAATGTTTTTGTTGATTAGCACAGTGGTTTGTGGCTACGTCGCTAGAGAGATCAACAGATGTTCAATATGGGAAAGTTAAAATATCTGATGTCTGTTAAATACATTGTAGTGCCATTCGGGTCACTTATTACTTAGGGTGAAGCAACAGTTTTGACAAAGAAATAAGATATTTCGGTATCATGACAAACAGAAGCTAATAATTGAAAGAGCAAGAAGAAGTGAGGGAATGCTTGTATATAAATACTCTGGCAAATATAAGAATGACACAAAGGCTTTAGTTCATCTCAGCAATTTCTTATATTCTCCAATTCTGGTGTCAGTATATTCTCTCAAATATACACACAAGATGAGAATAAATAAGGAAATATGCTAGGCTCAGACAGACTTGACACACACAGTGCCACACAGTATGGATACAGATAACAAAAGGAGCATTACCCATTCACCAGGGGTTCCTTTCACTCCAGGAAAAACCCATTTCCTACAGACATAAGAGGGTTCCTGCACACACTATTTACTATTTCAAGTGTAGAAGTTTATGTGCGTGAAAGAGCACAATCCTAAACACTCTCTCACATCTTTTCTTATCAAATTCCCTTGATACGTAAAGTTCATTCCCATTTCCACTGATACTTTGCCATACGTTCAGGAATATTAGCAGGAATATGTGGTTATTGGAATCGGCTCGAAGCCCCGAGCAGGTGTGTTTGTGTCCATGTGGCCAAGCACCCCTGTAATTTTATCCTTTATCACCTGGTGTCCACAGGGAGGTTTTAAAACCAGCTGGATTTGCGAGAAATCTCCAGAAATCCCACCCCGCTATCTGATCAAAGCCCACCGGGTCTGTCTGATAGCGGAGCTGGGGGAGAGAAAGATGAGATCCACCGTCAAATGGGAATTTGTAGCTGTGAAACAACAATAATTGCAATCTGGTTTTTCACCTGTTGGAACAACCAATTCAGCAGAGACCAAGAAATAGAGAGAGAATATGGCTACAGTATGAGAAAGTTAGATTTAATCTATAACTGGAGTGTTTCTTAATAGCCACATTTCAATTGATGCATAAACTGATGCATAAGCATGTGCATGTGCACATGTGTTATTTTGTTGGCAAAACTGATAAAAATGATTCTGTGGTGAAGTAAATACTACAGAAAAAAAACAAAACAAATGTAATTTCTACATGAAAAAGTTCATGTAACAAAGAAAAACAAAGTAAATTCTTTATTAGTACTCAATTTAAGCTTGTAGAAATTATGCTTTAATTTCTACAAGCTTGAATTGAGTACTAATATAGAATTTACTATATTAGATATAACAGTATAAAATTAAGTAAAACATTTTCTACTCAAAATGACACATTCATATTCAAAAACGATCTATTGAATTTCACTATCATTGTGTATTGTGTACCCAGTATTGAAGTCTCTGTGTTCGGGTGAGTCCTGCATTTCATTTTGTAGATATGGTGTCTACACAATTTCTATTGTATTAATTACTTAGAGAAGCATATACTTTAAAAGCATGGTTTAATTCAATGTTATATTATTTGAGTAAAAAGTTAATTTTGTTAAATTTAATTAACCTTAATTAAGTTAAGTAGGTTTTACTTAATTCTATATGTGAAATTAAACAAATTAAGTAATATTTACTTAATTTCTTTATGAATGTTAAGTTCAATAGTAAGTAGCAGTAAAAATTAATTAATTAATTAAAATTTGTTTATCAAGTAAATCCTGGGTCAATGACGTGACAGGTAATTGTTTTTGTCCAAAGGCCTTAATTGTAATAAAAAACAAAGATATGACATCCAAAGTATGTAATGTAGTACAACTAGATCTCTTTTATTGAATCCAAAAGGTTTTAATTATATTTTGCTACATATAAAGGTATTTTAAAAATTTTGAAGTGTCAAAAGGTCATTCGGTTTAACCATCCAAAGGCCAATACAGCCATTTCATTAGTGATTAAAATATCTTAAAATGTAATAAATGTATATATTTTTTTCATTCTGGCATGATTTTATAACATCATATATCAACATAGTGCAAAATGGTATTAAAATTATGTGTAGAAGTCACTGTTTTGTTATGAGAAAGAATGTCCGGAAAAATGAATTTCATTGATGTCATTCGGAGTAACCAATATAAAGGGACCATTTTGCATGAAGTCATGAAGTCAATATCATGTGACAGGATGTGACATCATTCAGACACCGGCAAAGGACCACATGTTCGTGAAGCAAAGTAACTAACTCTTTTTTAACTGTTTGAAAAATTCATGTTTTCACTTGCTCATACGCATGTCCCGAAACATCAGGTCATTCAGTACAACCACTATAAAACATGGAAAATGTTGTAATATTTAAAAAAAAAACTTGTTTTTGATTGTCCTTTAGCTAAATAGCTAGCAAGCTAACCAACTAGCTAGGTAGATATCAGCCTGTTAGCATTGTTTGAAAATATCATCATCCGGTGTAACATTTTTGTTTTTTTCGTTCAGTCGTATCACCCAGCTCTAATACACAAACAAACACAAACCTTAAACCTCAATTTAGCATCATGTCAAGCTTTTCCACATAAGATGAATTGTTGCGTTTATCATTGAAAAACAATGTCTAATAAGTTGCACAACCAGAAATCGCATCAATAACAACAAAAAACCTATTAAACAACATCCTCTTTTTCGATTTAGGAATTGGATATTATGCCAAAAACCACACCACCAGAACAACTGCAAAACTCTCAATAGGGCTAGCAAGCTCTCTGCACACCTATACATCAGATCTAAGCAGCACCCACAAAGATCCTACATCCTCCATACCTGCAGTCTCATGGGAAACACTTCTGAGTGACTTAGACAGTTGTTTCGACTCATTCTCTTTATTGTCTGGATCAAACCTCGGAAGAATGGCTCAGGGGAACCGGATGAGAGATGCCAGGAGAGATGCTGTCTGTGCCTTTGACCTGACCCTTATCCCTTGATGCAGTATCTCTTTGGAGGTTTGATTCTCTTTGTCAGGGCGAGGAACTACATTTCCCCCTTTTTCTTCCTTCCATCTAAAAACTAATTCCCTTCTATTTTTTTTATAGTTATGCATTGGTGTTAGAAAGGTTTCTGTTGAATGCCCTTGCAGAATGCTTTAATCAAAACACCATATTGAGCATTGTGGAAGAGCAGGGAACAAGAAAATACAGAGGAGGAACACTGTAAACATACAAGCGCAGTAAGAACAGCATGAGAGGAGTGAAGGCTCTTCAAACCCTCTTTCTGAAGAAGCACATTCAGGTCTGGACAAATAAAAGCAATGCACGGGGAACGGATGACAAGAGAGGGAGAGAGTGAAAATAAAGGAGGAGGCGTCTTTCGCTAGACTGAATTCACAAACCCAGCGCTGTTCAAAGGAGGCATGCTGAGGACACCTGTGCATAAAATTCAAAATTCTGCTTCAAAAACATCTCTGGACTCAGTGAGACGTAAATCACGCACACGCACGCACACACACACACACACAAAATCACTGTTCCAAAACCTAGTGAGCTGTCTTACTGTCTGTCTACTGCCTTCATAGGCCAAAACCTAACTGAAACAGAGTCTCATAAGGCCTGAAACATATGCAAACACAGACATGAAATACAAAACTGACTGCAGAAGAAGACAATTGACATTAATTTTCATTAAAATTAACTAAAGAATTGGGTCCCACTTTATATTAGGTGACCTTATCTACTATGTAATTACATTTAAAGAATGCTAACTTTTGAAAACAGGTTTTAAAATGTACGTTTTTGAAAACAATACATTATCGTCTCCATGTAAACTACAAAAATGTGAAAGTGACATCGCCAACTACTGGCCTGGCATTTATAATACAGCGTTTTTTAGTCGTTTTCGCAGATCGTTTGAATGGGGATCATTTTATTTTTAGTACATTGCTGTCAAGTAAACATACCCTTAGATTGCCACAATGCTTTCTGGGATTGCATTATTCATAAAGTATATGCATAATGCTTCCTTATAATTATTGTTATCTAAGAAGCCACATAATTGTGTTTTTAAGTCAGTTCACTATGCAGCCTTTTTGGCTATTTTCTACTTAGGTAATATGCATATAAATACAAAATGAAGAAAGGTCAAAATCTCCTAAACTGTTTTATTTAAAACATTCAGTTGAGCAATAACATCTACAACAATGGTATAATAAATTAATCATAAATGACTTCCAGTGTGTTCTAGAGAAAAACATGGGCTCTTTTAACTGAAAGGAGTAACTTACATTTATACAGCTGGCGTATTGAGTGCTATGATTCTTCCCATTTATTTTTCTACAAATGGTCCATCTCATATTTCTTATACTCTCTCTGCAGCCTCTGTATCGGTAGCTTACCTGCAATGCCTTGAAGTGCTGTCTAGGTAGGCAGCTCACTAGGTTTTGGAACAGAACTACTGTATTCCTATGACTTGGAGATTCTGTGAAAGAGCTATGTATTTCAATGCACATATGCGGCGTATACTTTGAAGTGGCGGGTACATGGAGAGCAGTGCATCAAACTAAATAAATAAATATTCACACAGACAAATAAAGTGGCTGTGAGTGTTTGAAGTGCTAACTCCTCGGCTCCTGCTTATCTGGGCTGTAGTATTACTGCGCTCTAATCCATCTCTGTAGTGAAGCCCACTCGCAGGCAGGCTACGGACACACACACAGACTTCCAAAATCCTTCACTAATACTTCTCTCTGTCTGTGTGTAGATAACTCAGTGCATCACCATCACACACATAAACACCTCTCTCAAAAAATGCACACAGACCAGACAGAATTGCTTTGAAACTCTACATGCTCAATCTGTATTTCTATTTAATATCCTGAATTTGGAACACTCTACACAGGCCGAAAATCAGTACTCACGTCACAAAGCAGAACACAAGAAATGTGACTCTCAATTGATTCCAATAGTTTGATATTGGCATGTCGCTTAGCTAATGGTGTAATATTTTAATAAGCATAAAAAATGCACAAATATGTTTTTTAATTAGATTGAGCTCTTTTTATTAACACTTTGCAATACTGATTAAAATGTGTATATTTATATATAAATAAATAAATAAATACATAAAAAATAAATTGTATATATAAACCGATCAGGCATAACATTATGACCACCTTCCTAATATTGTGTTGGTCCCTATTTTGCTCCCAAATCAGCCCTGACCCGTCGAGGCATGTAATCCACTAGACCCCTGAAGGTGTGCTGTGGTATCTGGCACCAAGATGTTAGCAGCAGATCTTTTAAGTCCTGTAAGTTGTGAGGTTGGGCCTCCATGGATCGAACTTGTTTGTTCAGCACATCCCACAGATGCTCGACTGGATTGAGATATGGGGAATTTGGAGGCAAAGTCAACACCTCAAACTCCTCAAAGTGCTCCTCAAACCTCATTATCCTGCTGAAAGAGGCCACAGCCACCAGGGAATACCGTTTTCATGAAAAGGTGTACATGGTCTACAACAATGCTTAGGTAGGTGGTACGTGTCAAAGTAACATCCACATGGATGGCAGGACCCAAGGTTTCCCAGCAGAACATTGCCCAAAGCATCACACTGCCTCCGCCGGCTGGCCTTCTTCCCATAGTGCATCCTGGTGCCATGTGTTCCCCAGGTAAGCGACGCACACACACCCGGCCTTCCACATGATGTAAAAGAAAACATGATTCTTCAGACCAGGCCACCTTCTTACATTGCTCCGTGGTCCAGTTCTGATGCTCACGTACCAACTGTTGGCACTTTGGGCGTTGGACGGGGTCAGCATGGGCACCCTGACTGGTCTGCGGCTATGCAGCCCCATACGCAACAAACTGCGATGCACTGTGTATTCTGACACCTTTCTATCAGAACCAGCATTAACTTTTTGAGCAATTTAAGCTACAGTAGCTCGTCTGTTGGATTGGACCACACGGGCCAGCCTTCGCTCCCCACGTGCAACAGTGAGCCTTGGCCGC
The DNA here is from genome assembly GCA_037101425.1 of Elopichthys bambusa. Classification (NCBI taxonomy): domain Eukaryota; kingdom Metazoa; phylum Chordata; class Actinopteri; order Cypriniformes; family Xenocyprididae; genus Elopichthys; species Elopichthys bambusa. The sequence continues at coordinate 4,532,483 of CM074440.1, read as the reverse complement.
CCATGACCCTGTCGCCGGTTCACCACTGTTCCTTCCTTGGACCACTTTTGATAGATACTGACCACTGCAGACCAGGAACACCCTACAAGAGCTGCAGTTTTGGAGATGCTCTGACCCAGTCATCTAGCCATCACAATTTGGCCCTTGTCAAACTCGCTCAAATCCTTAAGCTTGCCCATTTTCCTGCTTCTAACACATCAACCTTGAGGACAAAATGTTCACTTGCTGCCTAATATATCCTAATATCCTAATACTAACAGGTGGCGTGATGAAGAGATAATCAGTGTTATTCACTTCACCTGTCAGTGCTCATAATGTTATGCCTGATCGGTGTATATGTGTATATATATATATATATATAATAAAATAAAATAATTGTGTCATGTTAATTAATTTCCAATAAACAGAATTTTTTTTCTGCAGTCTACTGCACTGTTTTACAGTAGGTTAATATTCCCTATATGTCCTTCATCAACTACACGGACATCATACTAAACAGAGACTATAGAGAATCGATCCAGATTACGCCCTGGAGTACAGTCCCAGATTACAGCTGTCACCTGTCATTAGCACCTCTACCCGAGGCCATCCCTCTGTCTATGAATCCATTAGCTATATCAACACTATATTATTCTCTTTCATTCACCCTCACATGAAAGGTCCAGTGCTGACCAGCAGCATATCAATAAGGCCATACTGGACAGACCTTGCTATTATTCTGCTGATGTGAGTCTGTGGGGAGAGTGTGGTGTGGAGGGCCCTGCGGGGCTCCTGTCTTGTCAGAGGCAGAGAGGGGTTTCATGAACCATGGGGACGCCAAGACCTGCATATTAACTAGCCTAGCGCACATCGTGAGGTTATAGTGCACAGGCCCGGGATTCAATGAGAGATCGTGAAAATTCAAGAAGAGGTGGTTATATCTACATTAGAATACTCAATTCAGTCAGTCAGTTCATTTTATATCTATGATAAACCAGATAAAACGGTTCCCTCCAATTTAACCCATTAATTTTTTAATAACCTGTGCAAATGGTTAAAAAGTACCTGTGCATACTTTCTCCTAGAATGAAATAAAACTTTTATTTTTCCCACATCTCTCACCCTCTGACACTGTGATGCAAATGTGTATAAATGGGCTAATAAGGCACAGAGGGTTTTGGGTTAAAATTGCATCAGAGTGAGATTGTGAGAGGACATGAGAGAGTGAAAAGCGACTGTCAGAAAGAATATTACTTAACACAGATTAGCATACATTAAATATGAAAAACGGGAGAGGTTTGACACCACATAGGCTCAGAGTAGAGATAAAGAAAACAGAAACGGAAGAGAAAAAAGAAAATGAAGATGATAATGCAGGCAGATGAAAATTATTGTACGTCGAAATATGTCTGAGACAGAAACTAAGAATAATGACAGGATAGTGCTGCCCACAGGAAAGATAAATCACAAAAGACATCTTCTTATAGACTAAAAGAGATTCAATAGAGAGCAAACTGAGAGGTCTACTTTTTCCTCCTGAAAAAAGTAATCATCTGCTTATGTTTGTCTTCTGGAATTTCATAAGAGATCTCAATAACGTCTCAGAATGTGTTCAAATTTGCAAAGATACCAAAGAAAGACAGATCTCAGTGGCCACATACACACTGCAGGTAAATTCTGTTGTCAGTTCATCTTTCAGTGCTTTAGTCCCGTTGTGTACACACACAGTCAGTAATTAACAGGAGTGACAAATGCATTTTACAACTGTATTAACTACTGAAAAATGCAGGGAGTAACAAACACGTTTACAGAACCGAACTGAACAGATGACGTATTTAAACCCGCATCAGAGATATGTCTCTCTTCTGTATGTTCACGGTGCAAGAAAACCACAGGGAAAGTGGTACGAGCCTTGACTCATCTGTGTTGCCAGATCTTGCTAGAAGAATAAGACAGCGAAGCCCATATTATGAGATAAATCAAAATGCTTTATATTCAAAACAAGACCAAAATATCACAACCCGCACCTGTCCACTTTATTATCTCCACAAACTAGATCGCTTTATGAACCAAACCCAAAGCCCAAAAACACTTATAATAAGTGGACATGGCAACACTTCAAGAGCGTGCTCTGCAAAGCAACCTTACAAACATTAACAAAACACGGTAGACGGCGGTTTAGTAAAAATTGCGGAACATGATGAGTCTTTGGTTGCCGTAATATTACTTTGTCAAAAATAGTGGATAACAAACACATGAGATGCCAGAATGTTGCTATGGTTACCACGCTGTCAATCATTCCAATTTTCAGGAGTGAGTCGTGTTCCATACACACACGGAACAAAAATTTAGGGGCTTCACTCCTTTTTTAATCCGGTTGTCACTCCTGAAACTTTACAGTGTGCACATGGCCAATATGAACTCATCAACATTTCTCATAACATCCTTCAGATCTGACCTGCTATCCACATTCACTTTATAGCTCTGTACACAACGATTATCTCATTTGTCTCTATATTTATTTAGAAGAAACATCTAAAGCCGCTTTTCCACCATCGAGCCGAACAGTTCTTAGAATGATAAGGAATGGTTCCAGTTGTGTTTCCACTTGAGCCTGGTACTGCCCGGCACGATTACAAACCGTTCTCGGACCAGAATTCTCTGCTGGTAGAATTCGTGAAGTGATGTAGCCACTCAGGATTGGTCATTTGTCTGTTGTCTGGCTACCAGTTTCTCTGTAGCATAAAGAAATATATGATCATCCTCCATAACTCGGCCATTATTTACATCTCATATCATCAGTAAACTGTTGCGTAACCAAGGCAATGACTGACACTTTTATATTACATTCCAAAGAGCGGCCGTTATCAGCCCCACAGTGGAAAATAAAACTGTAACCGTACCAGCTGGCTAGGATCGGCGCGGAATGGAACGGTTACGCAATAAGAGCCGTTCGGCCGACGGTGGAAAAGCAGCTTAAGAAAAAGCTAATAATTAAACTACATTTGCATTTCCTTGCAAGGCAGTAAAAGTAAAGTGTTTAAGTCGTTAAGGTAAGTTTAGGTTTCAGGTTTTGGATATATATATATATATATATATACACATACACATATATGTATGTATATATATAAAGGAAGAATGTCAAACCAATCACAATTCAGTATGCAAATAAGTGTTAGAAAGAAGACCAATATAAATGTCTCATTCATTCATTCATATGTCAAAAGATTCAGGCTCAATTAGTTGCAGTAGTTTAATATTAAGGTTAGGAGTTTAGAACAAACTAACAAGATTGTTTGAAGAATATCTACACCACTGCATTCCAAGTACTCTAATAAAACATAATTGTGAACTCATTAAAACTCCTGAGCTATGAAAGAGCAACCTGTGAGCAATAAACTGTTACTGTGGCTAAAAAAGCAATCAAAAAAGGGGACACGTGCATGCATAAGGGAAACATATTTACAAAAAAAATCCCAAGAGAGCCAAAACAAACAAGAATAAAACAGCGATATGAGAAGAAAATGACAAATAATGGGACTTTCTCCATAGTCACCAGCAGCAACATACCCTCATATCACAATTACTACCATTCTGTCTGTCTTTCTCGCTATCTCTCTCTCCTTGCCATCAGCCGGTGGTTATTAATGACCCCTGCACCCCTTTGTGAGCACCCCATTTATAAAACTCACCGTTTTAATCTCTCTCAGTGTGCTACTCCCCCGTGCTCCCTCAGCCTCCAAACACACTCATACATTCAGTGGCTGACACCTTTCTGGAGGATTGAGAATGCAATGGTCAGTACTTACAGTTCAGGCTATTGCCCAAAACTGAGCACACTTTCTCGTATTTACACACAATCCTTCCCTCTCTCTCTTTTTCTGTCAGTTGCTAAACCAGTTATACAACTCGTCCACAATGTTCCTTAATTCCCTTAATAAGTCTTTTATGGTGTTTCCCTGCTTTTTGAAACTTGATTGATGTGTTAATGCACACAAAATGAGCTCTGTTAATATTCTTGTGAACTTTCTATTCATCAAAAAAATCCTGAGAAAATATTGTATTACGATTTCCACAAAAATGTTAATTTGCTGTTAAAGGGGCTCTATGTAGGAATGACACCCAGTGGTCGAAATAGGTACTGCAGTCCAAATTCAAAATATTGTTTGCCCCGCCCCCTCGTTCAAAGACGCGGGTGGCCAGCTTGAGGACATGCAACAAGAGTGAGCGCAATTGACAATAAAAGCTGAGAAGACTTACACACTGTACATGAGTTGATTTTTCTGTTTTAATACGCTGTAGTTCATAGAGATTTTTTGATGAATGCAGAGGCTTTTTAGGTCAGGTAGAATCTGCGATTCTCTGACCCAGTTTGTTTCCATGGCTGCAATACGCTGTGTTTTCCGCCAACTGGCAACCTGTGATGTCGAAATACTATCGGATAAACTGGCAGCACACGGTTTCGCACAGACCAAAACAAAGACAGACATTTCAACCCGGAACACACATTTCAAAGTAGAATATCTGGCTGTAGCATTGATTTTCTGAGAAACAAGTAGGTGAATTTAGCATGTTTCCTAAATATCTGCAAACATATTGGGGTATTTTTATGCTTTATTAAAGTAAAAATCTTACATATAGCCCCTTTAATTTACACACCCTCAGGCCATCCAAGATGTATGTGTCTTTTTTTTTCTTCAGTAGAACGGTAAAGAAGATTTTTAGCTGAAATTGTGTCCTTGGTGATTTATATAATGCAAGCCAATGGATACTGTCACTTTAAGAGTAAAAAAAAGAGCATATAAAGGCAAAAAATGAATGAATACCAGTGGCTCCTGATGATACAATGAGGTCCAATGAAGCAAAAAGATCAGTCTGTGCAAGAAACTGCACAAATAATGATGTAAAAAATGAACAGTTTCTTGCACAGACTGATCATTTTACTTCATAAGACCTCAGTGTATCATCAGGAGCCATGGGTATTCATTCTGTTTTGCCAGTATGTGGTTTTTTTTTTTTTTACTCTTAAAGTGATGGTAGCCATTGACTTGCATTATATAAATCTCCAAAGGCCACGGTTTCAGCTAAAAATCTTCTTTACTGTTCTACTGAAGAAAAAAAAAGACACTTACATCTTGGATGGCCTGGGAGTGAGTACATTTTCATTTTGGGGTGAACTATACCTTTAAGAACTTTGTTGAACATAAAATCAGCATATTAAAATGATTTTTGGAGGATCATGTGACACTGAAGACTGGAGTATGAAAATTTAGCTTTGCCATCAAATAATAAATTACATTTTAAAAACAGTTACTATAGTAATAATATTTCACATTATTACTGTTTTTACCGTATTTTTGATCAAATAAATGCAGTCTTTGTGAGCATAAGAGACATCTTTTAAAAACATTTAAAAAAATCTTACCAACCTCAAACTTTTGAACAGATAGTGTAATTTTTTTCCCAAAAAGAAAAACAACAACCAGAATAATTTAACAAATGTTGTGATATTCATGCTAAAAATAAGAAGAAAAAAAATTATTGGCCAACAAGGTATGAGGTACTTCATGATTTCAGGCATGATTTTACTTCTCCAGTAAATTTATCTTGCATTAAGGACGTTATTTTTCTACAGGTCCACTTAGTCATCTGCATTTCTTCAGCTATAGCGGGTCAAGCTTTTGGCTTTTTGAGCTCAGCTAACATGAAAAGTTACGCCCCCAGCAAGTTCTCTTTATTAATTGTCAGTGTCTGGCTGGAACGGTGCCACTCATGCCATACACGCTGCCGCCACCCCCTCCCCCTGGACTGAATCCCTGGCACTGCATGCATTAATTAATGCATATTTCATTTAGCATGCCTGTGCTGTGCAGCATATTGCCTTGCACTCTATTCATTTCCCCAAGGAAATGATGTTGTACATCACCCCTCTGCTGGCTCCCCTAATCACACACATATCCAGACACATCCACAAACCTCTGAATTCCCAGGAAGACACTGGAACCTCTAAACACCTGAGGCGCTCACAGCCTGAGGGATATTGCCCCATCGCGAAACACCCCTCCCAGGACATGCTCGGCAAGGCCAGATGGCAGTGATCGCTGGCAAAGTAAGCAACAAACATGCTGCTCGAGAAATCATGCAGCCACTATAAGTGACACCTCTGTTAGCTTCTATATTTGGCATGTTAATCAGACATATACTAATACAACAAAGATTGGTCATTACTGTACAAGAAAATCTGTTTGGTTGAGGTACAGAAAATAGCCAATATGTAAATGATAATACTCTAAATCAATATACAATTTAACATACTGAACTACTATATATTACTTGGAAGAAAAATTGCTTATAGTAATTATAATTAATAATAGTAGTTATTTAATGAACACGGTCATCTTATTTCATGTTGTTGCAACCATTTCATAAAATCAATAAACCATTAGAAGTAAAAATGATTTTTACCATAGTTAAGAGGTTTAAAGTTGATTTTGTGCCCAAGAAAAAAAACCCTGTTTGGGTTCCTTTGTTTAGGTTCACTGAATATTGAATTGATAGATTAATTTAAGCATATTTCTAATAAATACAATTTTCACACTTAGTTTGACTTTGAAAATTTGGGGGGAAAATGTGAATACTGTACGTATCAGTCTAAATTCAAACTAAATTCTGTGCTACAAATAAATAATAATAAATAAATACATTTTACGTAGAAACAAAGGGGTGATGTTGAATTTGAATTTTGTAAAAAAAAAAAAAAAAATTTAACAAATCCATTTTACTATGGTTAAGGGGATGCATCAATTTCAAAAATGTGTAATTTTGCACATCCCTAATTTGGTGTAGATACTCTGAAATACGAAATGTGATCTGACCGTTCACTTACATATTAGTGAGCTTTAATTAAATTTGGAATTCAAGCAGTCACCGCTTAAACACTTGAAATGACACATTTGACAACAGCCTTGAAAATAGTTTGCCTGCATGCCTCACATTGTATCACAAGATAATATTATGTTGAACTTACTAGCATACTTGCAAATGCTCAATAGATAACTCTACTGTACTTTATAAATATAGTTTCATAAGATGACCATGATAAGAGATTGTGTCTATTTGTACTTGAAATCCATATCATGAAAGCTATCAAACAATAAATCAAACACTTTTCAAAAGTTTGGGGTCAGTAAGAATGCTGAATGTTCTTGAAAGAAGTATATGCCCATCAAGGCGGCATACAGTAAATATGTATATGTATACAAGTAAGTATGATTTAAAAATGCAGTAAAAACAGTAATATGGTGAAACATAATATATTTAAAAATGTAAATATTTTATTCTATTATATTATATGCTGATATTATTGCTGCTCAAGAAACATTGATTATTATCAATGTTAAAAACAGTTGCTGTTTAATTATTTTGAGGAAAGCGATTTTTTTCAGTATTCTTTAATGAACAGAAATTCAAAAGAAAAAAAAAACATTTATTTGAAAAATATATATATATTCTAACATTATAAATGTTGATACGTCCACTTGTAATCAAATGAAAGCATCCTTGCTGAATAAAAGTATTAATTTAATAGTCTAATAATGAATAATGAATCACATCACATATAGAGTTTAAAATGTAAATATTTATGAACAGTATATGCAAACTATTCAAGGTATTAATAAGCAATTAAACGAATGATGATTGTTGTTTGACTGAAGTTTTTACTTGGTTCTTGGGATCAAGTTTCTATTATTTTCCTTTTTGATACTGGGACAAGCAGGTCTTACAGAGCAGAAGGACTTGAAACTGTCCCACAGTGTTCACTCTAGCAGCGACAGCAATGCTAAATCATCTGCAAAGAGAAGCTTTAGATTCGCTATCATGCTGGGTACACCTGGGAACTCGGGTGGTTCCAAATGTAATATAGGTTTGTAAGGCCTTAAACTTACTTTTACTGTCTGAGACAAAGTTTAATTTCTTTTTGAATGGTGCTTTTATAATAATACACAAGTATTACTATATTATAACTATATATACACACATACACAATTATAGAGAAGTCATATGACTTCTTGAAGTTCAACCATTGTTGCTAGTTTGAGACGGGACAATCTGTTTAGTCTAATAATGGCAGAAGGGGTTTGGGAAACCTATTTGAAAATATTAATTATTTCTGCAATTTCACTAGTGACTAGTGCCACACCAATTACACACTTCACCCTAAATGATTAGTCAATTAAATCTTAAACCCACCAATTATTGCTCAGTCTACTTAAACATAATTTTTTTTTTAGTCATCTCATTAGTATTCATAGACATTCATTCATTTTTTGCATTTCAATAGACACTGATATATAAAATATAAACATATTGACGGCTTTTTATGCATGACTTCACGGTAATAAAAAATCCTCTGTTTAGGTTCAAAGAACATCGAACAGGTAGATAAATTTTAGCATATTTCTAATAAATGAAATGTATTAAATATGTTTAACAGTGCTGAAACGTTAATTGGAAAAAACATTGAAACTTTGAAAAACGTTAATATATTGCGTATCTGTCTAAATTCAAAATGAACAAATTGTATGCTACAAATGCACTTTACATAAAAATAAAGGGGTGATGTTGAATTATTGGCCAAAAGATGTTCTAGCACTTTATAAAAAGCCAATTTAACTAATCTATTGCTATCTGAAATGAATAATAACACCCTCTAATAAAAGCTAAGGACAATTAGCACTGATGTCTCTGCAGGGATTAAAGGGTTTAATCATGTCTTTTTTCCAAAAACAGCAGTGAGAAACTGTTGGATTTGAACTATTTCTCCTTTTTCTTTCCCAGTGCCATATGGGCAGACATGCTTGAGTCCCAGGCAAAGCTTATCAGGGGTAAAGAGCACCACTAAAGGTGTTTTTGGCCATGCTAATCACACACAGCACAGCTACAGCCAAACAGATGCTAGCAATTCTCTCAAATCCAGTGACCACAGCCACACGCTAACAAGCCTTGCAAAAATGGACCAACAGTTTTTGATATTTCTGCTTAAGTGGTACAATGTCTCTGTAGTGAAGCTGAGGCTCTACCCCATTATCTTAAGAATCAAGGCCTCTGTACTAGTCGTTAGCAATGCTAGCTGAAATAATGAACACTCTGTGGGTAACAATTCAGGAGGAATCCTGCTGCTGATGGTTGAAGCCAGTCATAAGTGCTATATTGTGGGTTTGTGTGTGTGTGTGTGTGTGTGTGTGTGTGTGTGTGTTTTGGTAAGCAACATGCACACCAGCATTTGAAATCCAATGTCCCTGAACAATCTGAGTTACAGTAATTTGCATAAAAGTAAACTTTCTGCATACATATACGTTTTCAGGCAACAGGCAAGAATGCAGAACGTAAATGTAAATATATTTGCATCATTATAGCAAAATCCTTATTTCAGCTTTATTTTTTAAATAAAGCAATTAAAATGGTCAAGAAGCACAATGAACAAATGCTAAACTAAATCAAAGTAACTTTGATTTTACTTAAAACTTAACTAAACTGATGATAAATAAAATGATAAATTACACTGTACAATAATAATAGTAAACTGTTATTGCGATATTTTATTTAAAATATATAATGTATATAAAATAAAAATGATAAATATTATTAATATTAATAATAATAGTTGTTTGGTTTTATTTAAAACATACTATTACAGTGCAAAAGTGATTATAAAAATGTAATATAAATTTGTTATTAAATATTAATTTCATTTAATATTAATATTTAAAAAACCTGTACAATTATGAAATATATAGGACAAATCCTTTAGAACCATTGGCATACATGCTTTCAGGTGTCCATACACACCTTTGACGCTAAGCTCAGCATAGTTGGACACTCCAGATCCTCCATCGGAACGAATCACGCAGCGGTAACGGCTGGTGCTCCGCTGTGACGTGTCCGTTACGCTAACGGTGGCGGAGAATCGTCGATGGTTCACCACTCGGGTTACCATGAGAGACGTGTCTTTACCATTCCATTGCTGAAAGACAGGAAAATAATCATCCTTGCAACACCTTAATTGCAACTGATAATAAGCACACATAATATGTTTGAAAGATATTTTATAAGATGGTCCATAGTGTCACATCAAGACAGAGGCACAAGCTCTCAAAACAGTGTGTGAACTGGTGTTATATCTTCATGTCTCAGAGCTGTAGCACAGGATTGATGGAGGCTTATAGTCTCCAGCCAAGGGAAAAAGTAATTTTATCCTAGACTTCATGGACACTGACACTGGCTTAGAAATCTTGCTGACAAAAATCTCCAACAAGTTATTAAGTTTCCTCAAGCGATGTGTCTCGAGACCAAGGTTCAAAACCTCCCAATGCAAATGGTGTGAATGTTACACGCACACACATAATAGAGATGCTTAGAGATTTTAAAAAAAACATGTTGAGCATGTATAATCACACCAGGTTTGGTGTGAATGTTTCTATAGGTCTGTTGTTGTTCCTTTGTGTGGAATTATATGTGTGTGAGATTGTGTGCATAACTCACCTGTAGCCAGAGTTTGTCATGTTGTGACCATTTGCCTCCAGCAATACACTGGAAGGTTGCATTCTGTCCCACATTCACCTCAACATTCTGCAGCCGCAGAAAATGTGGCGTCTTGCCTATTAAACAAAACACATATACCTTCAAAAAACATCCTATAGCACCCATGCAAATGAAATAAACCACACAGACAGCAACTTTAAAACAGTAATGAACAATGAACATGTTCCTGTTTTTGGCATATAATTTGATCATTTCAAACCAAACAATCTTTTTGTCAAATGTTGTGCTATCTTTCCTTACAAAATATCAAAACAAGTATCTTTTATTGTATCTAATGCAATGACATTCTGTTTTTTAAGCTCTTATATATGTTTTAAACATGGTTTCTGTCTGTTTTTCACCATTTGAAAACAAGAAATTTAATGGAGCTTGCATTGTATTCAATAATATTTGCAATAGACATACTCTCCTTTGCATGTACAGGTACATAGAGGTTTACAGATGCCATTTGTCTTTTAAGAGCACTAGCTGAACTCACTACAGCAGTCTCCACCCACTCTCCCTGCCAGCTTTATTATCTGTGAATGTACAGTAAGCATTCTGCACAAAAGCAATATCATTCCTTTTCAATTAAAGTAGTTCAGAATATGGATTTCTTTTTTTAGTATCTCTGCTATAACAGGTGAAAAGCATTAAGATTTAATGATGAAATCTTAAAATTACCCACACATATTCTTATGGCACAAGATAAAATCTATATTTGTGCCTTTTCAAATAAGTTCTCATAAAATTTCTTGAAAATTCTGGTTGTGTAGAATAAAATACTAGCTTACTGCATAATGTGCAATATACATTGCATTCAAATGCTGTATGCATTACAGCAATGCTACGAAGGCTGTCCCAAATCAAAGGCTCCTTCGAATACAACCTACAAATGTGTCCGTTTACCGGGTCACGATGGACAGAAAGAGTGGAGCCACTTTAAAGCCTAGCCTATCCCAAGATTCATTGTGCACTGGTGACACTGGTGATTTTTTAGAGAGAAAATGCCGGATTACACTTCTAAATAAATACTGGGTTTCAACTTACTTCAAAAATACTTTCAAATGTTGACATATCTTATTAAGAGATGATTTTATAGATAGTTTATACTCTTTACTATGTACATAAATGAATCAAGGTGAACATATTTAGACATGTTGTGGACCCTGTTTTGTTTTTTCAGAGAGCTGAACATAACTTTCAAAAAAGTCCAGTACAAACATTACTGGAACTCATCAACAGCTCATCACAATTGCTAGGCGACAAGAGCAATCTTTTATAGGCTAGACCGCCCCATTTAACAACACTTAGTTCGACTAATAGCTGTGTCCATGCCTTCGAAGTACACGTCCTTTGAAGGATGCAGCCTCTAAATGCAATAGGTCATCTGAATGAAGGCATGATGTGCTTTTCACAACCCATTTTACTTCTGTAATCAGACATAATTTTCAACATGAAAAAAAAATGCTTTTGAAAAAAAATATTATCAGGTCAAATTTTTTTTCTGGAATAACATGCAATAATGAATCATGCACAATAAAACCAGGGGTCATTTTGACTTCTTTAATACGAATTAACCTAATTTCCTCACTGACACTGATGGCCTTACATTAGTGACAGAGAGATCTAGGACAATGGAAGTCAAAGGCTAAAGTTCTCCTGTCACAACAAGAATGATGGGGGCCCGAAGTCTGAGCACTCAGCTCTGCAATCTGTCTCCCTCTCTCACTCTCTCTCTTATCCACAGACTTGCTTGTTTGCTGGCCTTTTCCATCTCTGTTCAACCCTCGATCCACATGAAGTGCTTTTCACAGTAGTTGACAGACTGAACTCCTACAGCGTAGCCAAGACTGTGAAAGTAAGCAGGCGCTGTCTGTGTGTGTGTGTGTGTGTGTGTGTGTACTCACGGCAAGGGTGGGCCAAAACGTGTATCTCATCCACTGCGATGAACCCAGGATGCCCTTGTACAGATACTGCCTCAAAAATAACCTAAATGAGAGAAGAGGGGAGAGGAAACCAAGCGTTTAAATCAAGTCAGCTTGTTTCAGACTGAACTGAGATGGTCTATTTATTTCAAGCAAGAAAAGGATTGAAAATATTCAAATTGGCAAGTCAACAGGAGAGATCTGTGCTAGCATAAACTGCTTAGACTAGTCTTACAAGTTAGTCACATAATTTTTCCTTCAAGGCTGGTCATAACTTGAAGTCAGTTACATAAAAAGGTAGATTGGTCTGATTTGAATCTGAAAAGTAAGAGTGATTAATTGCTAGTTGGCCAGACTAGTCTTAACTTAGCTGCTATGTTTATGCAACTGGCCCCTGTTCACACCAAGGACAGCAACTATAACGATACCGGCACAGAGGAATGATCTCGTTGGAATCACTTTCAGAATAAATGATTAAAATATTGACAGCCAATCAGAGTCCACCAAACCATAAAAAGTTTAAGCAAGACAAAATAATCTGATAATCTGCACTGAAAGTCTTGAGCACACACATACCTGTATGGGACTGGCATGGTTTGCATGGCATACTGTACATGCCATGTGGTAAAGACATGTGTGGTCTGAACAATGCCCTCTCTCTCAGAGCTGCCAAACACTGGCACTAGAATGCCAAAACCTGGACACAGGATGCACTCGAGTCCCTGGCTTTCCAAAAAGGCCTCACTGTGACCAGTCAAGGGACTGAATCCACTTGCTTAAATTCAATTCTCACCATGTTATTCAGGGTGAGACTGTAGAGACTGAAGGTGTGTGTTTGCACAAAGCACAACCAGAGAATTTCACCTTTCAGATCAGAAATGTTGTAGAAACTACTTTCAGTAGCTTTAGCGTTGTGTTGTTATTTAGATTGGTTCTCGAATCCCAACCTTACAAGAAAGAAGTGTGAGTATCCAACCTCAAGAAACTCATACCTGTTTGGAACGACATGAGGTTGAGCAAATAATAACAGTATTTTCAATTTTGAATGAGCAAACCCTTTGCATTGTAATTTTATCAGCCTTGCTCCTACTCAAGGACATTGCTGCATTCATAATTTATTCACAATATGACAGACTCAAATGATCTTTAAAATTGTCATGACATGGGAAAAAGACCTGCTTTTTTAAAATGTACCATCACAAGTTCAAAAAGAGAGAGCCTTTTTTCCTTTTGCATATCATAAAACTTTACCCTTTAAACACTGTCACGTTGAAAGTGGCACCCTACTATTTAAAACGTATCACGGCAGGAAACAAGTCAATTAACCCAGAGATTTGTTTTGGCAAAACTGGGCACTTATCTGGCAAATTCGTTGCTGTAATCAAACTCTTAGTGGGATATTTTTCAGTATAGTTTATGCTCCCAGGGGCAGATTTTCTAGTAGATATTAGTTCTCGACGCAATTTATTAAGCTCAACTCAGCAAGAGCTTTGAAAAACTTTAAATGCCGTTTGGTGAACACAAACTGGGAACAAGCACGCAGAGTGTGAATCTCACAGATTTTGTCGAGAACATGTCTTGGTCATATTTCAACAAAATAAGAAATATAAAATATAATTTTAATATTTTGTTATAAATCGTAAAATGCCATTTTTATTATAAAAAATCAATCAAAATTATAATATTTATAATATGCAATTACTACCATAAACTATATACTAAATAAATGTATATTATTGGTATATATACTTATTGATTATATTTACTTGCAAATGTTTTTGAGAGATTCACCCCAAAAACACAAATACACACACACATGCACAAAAGCTCTGATATTGCCTGCTGATCAAATAGATGCCCTCAGCAAATATTGCCTTTAGCAAATATTAGTCTGCTGTTTGCCAAGATAAGTTCAGTATTCCCAGCACAGGCTAAATATTTGCTCTTCTCATTAGTTAATTCAATTACACTGCTAATCGTATGAGGGTATTTCAATCCACAAATTGACGACTGAATCTATAGACAGAAAGAAAGAAGAGAATAAGAGGCAGAGAGAGAGATCTGGGTATAAAGAGTCAAAAGAGAAAAAGAAGGAAGGGGTGAGAGTGAGGTAATAAGCAAAAAGACAGATCTAAAATTAACAGCTAAAAGCTTATTCACCAGGGCCATTTGTGGGTGAGATTAGGGGACAGTGATTGCGGTGGTAATTGGAGTAGAGAGCAATCTACTGCCCCTCTCTGCAGTTCAATTGGAGCCATTCACCACGAATATAAGGCAGAAAATAAACTTTAGTCGATTTCAGTGGCCAAGGGGACAAAATTTGCAGTACATTTAGCTGCTGTTCTGTGCCTGCTATGGGACTCATTCTGCTAAAAAAAAAAAGCTAGTTGTCTTGCTAATCATGACCAAGAGAGGAGGGCAATCATTCAATTCACTTCCATTGTAAGTGCATAAGTGTCAATAATTTTTTTTTATTTAAACCAAGATTCCTATTTACATATGCAGATTCTCTGAAACCCATGACTTTGGCATTGTTATCATCATGCTTACCTGGTAGGAGTTGGGCCAAAAGGTGCTGATGGCGAGTTCAGCCTTCACCCAGCCTTCAGTGACGGGTGCTGAGGCATTCCAGATAGGATTCCCCTGTGGTCCACCATCCACTTTTATGTAGACATTGAGGGTTCCGGGACTCGTCCCATCCCGGCTGGACAAAGAGTAGTGGAAGTCTATGCAGTGAGTGTCATTCTCTTTAAGTGTGGGGAGAAGCAGGTGCGCCTTCTGACCTGATGCACGACCCGAAGCATTTACCATCATGAAGGAACCTAGAAGAGGAAAACATAGTGTACAATAGGTCAAACAAACTCTCAGAAACTTAACTTAGAATTGTAAGTAATAGAATAGAATAGAATAGAATAAAGTAGAGTAGAATAGAATAGACACTCCCCGCCCAACCCCACAAAAAAGAACTCTTACTGAAAAGGATGTTTTGAATAGAATACAGTAGAGTAGAGTACAGTAAAGTAGAATAAAATACAAGCAGAGTAGAGTAGAATTAAATAGAATAGAATAGACAACCCCCACCCAACCCCCCAAAAAAGAACTCTTACTGAAAAGGATGTATTGAATAAGAATAGAATAGAATACAGTAGAGTAGATTAGACTAGAGTAGAATAGACACCCCCTGGCCAACATCAAAAAAAGAACTCTGAAAAGGATGTTTTGAATAGTGTAGACTAGAGTAGAGTAGAGTAGAGTAGAGTAGAATAGAATAGAATAGAATAGAATAGAATAGAATAGAATAGACACCCCCGCCCCACCCAAAAAAGAACTCTTACTGAAAAGGATGTTATGAATAGAGTAACGTACAGTAGAATAAAATAGAATAGAATAGAACAGAACAGAATAGACACCCCCTGGCCAACCCCAAAAAAGAACTCTGAAAAGGATGTTTTGAATAGAGAAGAGAAGAGAAGAATAGAATACAATAGAATAGACACCCCCACCCCACCACATAAAAGAACTCTTACTGAAAAGGATGTTTTGAATAGAGTAGCGTATAGCATATAGAATAGAGTACAGTAGAGTAGAATAGAATAGAATAGACAGCCCCGACCACCCCAAAAAAAGAACCCTGAAAAGGTTGTTTTGAATAGAATAGAATAGAATTGACACCCCGCCCAACCCCAAAAAATAACTCTTACTGAAAAGGATGTTTTGAATAGAGTAGCGTACAGTAGAGTAGAATAGAACAGAACAGAATAGAATAGAATAGAACAGAATAGACACCCCCCGGCCAACCCCAAAAAAGTACTCTGAAAAGGATGTTTTGAATAGAGTAGAATAGAGAAGAGTAGAATAGAATAGACACCCCCGCCCCACCCCATAAAAGAACTCTTACTGAAAAGAATGGTTTGAATAGAGTAGCGTATAGCATATAGAATATAGTACAGTAGAGTAGAGTAGAGTAGAATAGAACAGAATAGACACCCCCGACCACCCCAAAAGAAGAACTCTGAAAAGGATGTTTTGAATAGAATAGAATAGAATAGAATAGAATAGAATAGAATAGAATAGAACAGAACAGAATAGACACCCCCAACCCACCCCAAAAAAGAACTGAAAAGGATGTTTTGATGTTCAGTATCTTATACTCTTTTCACACACTGAAGGCTGCACTGTCATTTTACACAACACAATCATGTTCATGGTCTTTTGTGCCTTTGTAAGCAGAATACAGCACATAACTGGGTAACTGCCTGCTATAAAACCACATTGAGACTGTAAGTGCTGAGACACTATTTATGAAATGATTCTGCAGACACCTTTACATCTGTTTTACTCCAATTTTATGGGACAATGTGCTATATTACAGCCATATGAGTGGTTTTGTACAAGTCTCTACTAACTATGGCACTGCATTAGAAAGAAGAAAGAGTGCAGGGTTTTAGAGGATACAAAAATCATTAGGCCTGTCGCGATAGTCGATATATCGACTTATCGCACGATATATGGACATGACCTTGATCATTTTTGGTAACGCGATATATTGCTCATTATGTTTACACATAATGGCGCCATTCAAGTCGTTATAGTGTTTTCCTGACAACTACAGAAAGTTTGGAATAATAAGTTCAAATGCACTCAATTTCCGCAATCCACTGGTGCAAACATAAACATGACAGCGTGAAATGGTGCACGCTCACAGCTAGTTTCACACAGGATGCGGCAGTCGCGAGTGTTAACTTCGTTTTCATAGAAAACGCGTTTTTGCAGTCCACTGCGCCATTTTTCCATGGAGTCTTTCGCCGCATCTCGTGCATGACGCGGCGCTAAAATGCGGCGCTCAAGTTAAAAGAAGTTTTTCAAACATGCCTCTAAAAAAACAGATACCTCAACAGGCCATCTGACTGCTAAATCTTTGTCTTTGTTCATATGGACATGGCACCCTTACTTTATAGAGAAAATAAGATCAGGGAAAAATCTGTAGATGGAAAATCTCCATATAAGTGCCTTTTGTGTATTTCCAAGTGTTTTTTTCTACTTGTTATTTTGTAGTTTTTGTTAGCAAAGGTTTATTTATTATTTATTCAACATTATTATTTTTTTGATTCTCATCCTCATCCTTCAATTCCGGTATCTAAATATTCTTAAGAGTTAAGTTCATTGTCATTTAAAAGTGTGTAGGCCTGCTTGCATTATTATGCTGTTATATTATGATTATATATTCAGTGGCAGAAAATGGTCTTAAAATGACAATAATATCGCATATTGCAATTATTTCTGGGGCAATATATCGCACAACAAAAAGTAGATATCGTGACAGGCCTAAAAATCATATTTAAATTTTTCTTGAAAAAATGGTGCCAATCATTTATCTTCTTCAGGGAAAAGCA
The DNA here is from genome assembly GCA_037101425.1 of Elopichthys bambusa. Taxonomy (NCBI): domain Eukaryota; kingdom Metazoa; phylum Chordata; class Actinopteri; order Cypriniformes; family Xenocyprididae; genus Elopichthys; species Elopichthys bambusa. Next base: position 4,514,602 of record CM074440.1, on the reverse strand, counting down.
TTTAGTTAAGCTCAAGGCCCAAAGGTGGCATTTTTGTATAAATTATAATAATTAATTTCGAGTTCCTGAAAAATCCTTACAAAAGACAACTCATTCATGTTGGTTAATAGGTTTTGGCCTTAACAAAGGTGACAGCCTAGTTATCAGTCTAAACTCTGGCTATTCAATAGCGTTTTTACAGCAATTATAGTGCTAGCCTGTTCATGACTAGGTGACGCAAAGACCTTAGGAACATTTCAGAAGCTGTGTGCATATGCAGGTCCTTTTGCTAGGGACTATTCGGAGCTGTGACAAGCAAAAATCTACTATACTCAATATACGTTGCTCGCAAAAATGTCATTTCATCAGAACACACAGCTACTTCTGAATGCCCGCCAATGCAGAACCAGGCTTTTTGGATCCAGATTGTGTATATACGTCAAGCTATGTGCATATGTTAAGGGCTAGGTTAAAACATCATCTACGTAGGTCAAAATCAGTCCCAATTTTCCTGACACCTTTCTGCCTGGCTGTGCTAAATCACCATGCATAATTTGCTAGGTGAGCTGAGGAAGCCATTGCCATAACACCCTATTCATCACAAGTATTATCTAAGACATGACCACAAGACCCGGGCGCATCACATCTATCAATCAACACAACCTTGAGCCCTGGGATGAGGCCAATCAATTCCGCACACTGATCCAATCTAGTGAAGGCCCCCTAAACAGCAGGCTGGTAGTGAACTCGCCTGATTGCATTTCATATTCAACCCTCTCTGCCCACGTGCATTTTCCATCAGGTATTCCGAGCAGACATCTATATATTCCCTACCGTTGATGATTGCCAATATATATGTTCGGGCAAAACGAGGCCTTTGAACCGAGAGGCAATTTAGACCGAACCTACAAGCATGCAATCAGCCCTACCACCACGGTCAATACGAGTGTCCTCAATCACACCATCGGCCGCTTCAGTAGATTACACTGTCTTAAGCTGAGTTAATGTGAAATGGGATGTAATGGTTCTATGATAAATAATTCAACACGTTTTATTCCAGGTGGACTGCTGGATGCACAAATCACTCTTGATAAATCAGCCCGCACAAGCATGACAACACTACAAACATGGCTGTGATTGGCACAGTCTTGTGGTGGGACTTTGCATGAGAATTTCAAATGGAAATTAATGTTTACATCACGAAGAATGCAATGTTGCCGCAGCTCTCGCAGGAAAACCGATTAAAACATGTAGCCTCTAAATTGCTTCGATGATATTACCTGATTTCAATTATTTCCTGGAGTCCCAATGCATTGGAGACACTCACATTCGCTGTACATTTCATTTCTTAATGAGTTCTGGGGTGAATCAAAATATTATTCAAAGTCATTTTTTATATTTTGAGAAATACTTGAGCATGATATACACCTTGTTATGCGCATTCTCAAAGGGCAACACTGTTTGGATGATAATTATTTTTCCTAGAACTGTGGGCACAGATAAACACAGATCAATGGCGATGAAGATTTCTCTCAATACTTACTGCAGAATGAAAACGGCTTCTGGAGTAAAATGCGGCACTTGGCTATCTCCTTTACTAAAATCGATAGCAATATGAGAGTCTTTCTCAGCTATCAGCAAACGCACCATCAAAATAGAGTCCTCAGAAGCTTCACGGAATCACAGCTACACTACTGGTGATTTAATGTTGTTGACATCAACTAATAACCAGCACATGGTTTTCGAGACCAACAACGAGACAGATCCATTACTGTTTTTCTAGGACAGCGCAACAGTCTGTAAAGCATCTTCATAGGGGCCACACAAGACAACCCGATAAGGTATCGCTTCAGTGCCGCTTGGTTGACAGCTGTCACCTCTGCGTTAATATGAAGAGATGTTATGCGAATTCATTTATGTCTAAACGCCCTTGATTGGAAGATTTATCGGTTCAAACATCTGAGACGCAGTTTTAGAATGCCGTGCAATTCACATCAATCTTTGAGACGCCTGGCCCTTGTGCGGCAATTTTAACTCATTTTCTCTGAGAGGATTCTTCTGCGCGTGGCTGCAAAGTACCGAGAGGACTTGCCGGTGAAAGTCATTATTCCCTCTGAGTATTTCCACAGGGAGCTCTTTGCACTAAATGTCACATTCCCGCCATCATAATATGATCCCCACATGACAAATAGCAAAAACTCTGCAAGTTGTCACTTTAATATGCAATTATGGCAGGCCTTTGTACTTTGGGCCCTCTGCTGCTCGGTCTGATAAAGTCACGACATTCCTCATTTCTGCCTGGAAGTTTTATCCCGGGAACAATAAAGTACTTATTTACCATTGAGCCAAGCAAGAACCGTAATCTGCAACGTACCATGGAAAAGCTAATGCGTTGAGAGGAAAAACACAGGGAAGAATAAAAAGGAAGTGAGGAAAGAGCCTCAATAGGTGTGACAGCATATATCACAGACCATGGATTGTGTTGTGCATCTGCAAAAAATTCAGACAGTACAAAAAAAAAAAAAAAACTTTATACAAAAGATTGGGTTCATTAAATTTTTTTTAAAAGAAATTATTATTTTTATTCAGCAAGGTACTATATGATTGATCAAAAGTGTCAGTACAGACATTTATAATCTTACAAAATATTTCTATTTCAAATAAATGCTGTTCTTCTGAACTTTTTATTCATCAAATAATCCTGGGGGGAAAGTGTCAGTTTCTACAAAAATAATAAAGGGTTAGTTTACCCAAAAATGAAATTTCTGTCATTAATTACTCACCCTCATGTCGTTCCAAATCCCTAAGACTTTCGATCATCTCCGGAATGCAAATGAAGAACATTTGATAAAATCTGAGAGCTTTTTGTCCTTCCATAATCAGCCTATGCAATTGCAACTCTGACGCTTCAAAAAAATTCATAACGAGATCATAAAACTAATCCATATGAATTTAGCGGGTTAGTCCAAATTTTCTGCAGAGACTCAATCGCATTTTATGACGAAAATATTTAATTTAGGCTTTTACTCACATATACATACGTCACATATTATATATCACATATACTCACATATTACACATCACATATACACATAAACATCGATCAGCGAACATAAAACAAAAGCTCAACCGAACCTGAATGACGCTCGAGAAAAATTACAATTGCAATTGCGTAGGCTGTCAAGGGAGGGATAAAAAGCTCTCCGATTTTATCAAAAAGAACTTCATTTGAGTTCCGAAGATGAAGGAAAGTCTTATGGGTTTGGAACGACATGAAGATGAGTAATTAATCACAGAATTTTCATTTTTGGGTGAACTAACCCCTTTGATAATAATAAGAAATGTTTCTTGAGCAGCAAATCAGTATATTAGAATGATTTCAGAACAATCATGTGACACTGAAGACTGGAGTAATGATGCTGAAAATTCAGCTTTGATCACAGGAATAAATTTCATTATAACATATATTCAATAGAAAACTGTTCTTTTAAATAACATTTTACAGTATTACTCTTTTCTACTGTCCTTTTGATCAAATAAATGCAGCATAAGATTTTACAGATACAGATTTTTAAATGGTAGTGTATTTATTGAAATATGAAAGCAAGTAATAATTATTTTTCATCTTTGAACTTTTGTCTTCTTTGAGCCCACTGTGTTCTAACTGAGGTCAAGTAGCGTAAATGTGAAGGGGAGAATTCACCGCTGACAACACGTTGACAGACAAGACAGAGCAGGTTACTTATGATATTAAACAAAGTCCCAGCTTTCAAGTTGTGTAATTTGTTAAGAAATTCGAACAAAACAAAATGTTTTGTGGCTCTTTAATGTGTCGTGACAGATTGCTGTACCACCTCAGCTCGAGCAGCTCGTGAACCGATCATCTCTATCGTTATCACACTCACGTGACATTGCAGCTCTTCGTTATCATGAAAGTTTATTATCTGCATGCGTTTTAAAACCATATCAGTCTAAACTTCTGATATATGGTTTTCAGAGCGCACACACGAAGCACGTGCACAGAAAACTGGCTGTCAGATGGCTGACGGAAACATTGCAAATAAAATTTTGTGATGATGCAAGTTTGAGTAGTGTGCAGTATTTACTTTATAATAAATTACTTAATAAGTGTGTAAACATCAGATGCATCTGGAACATTAATTTACATAAAACTAAAAAAAAACGTTTGACTCCTCATATCAGAAGTCCACTATACAGCCCTGTTTCGGAGGAAATGGTGATGTGTCAGCTGCAAACATTTCATTTGGAGCAGCTGCGAATGAGAGAAGATGTGTGCCTGATGCCCTCCCCCCAATGACAGGCTGCAGATGGGCCAACCCATTATAAACGCATACATACTTTTCATAGGGGTCCCAAGAGCACAGTGGATCTGCGCTGTGGCCCATTTGACACATTCAAGCACAGTAAATTCCGCAAATCCCTCCTCACCTCATCCAGGGTGTAGATGTGAAAGTCAGTGTAAAAGGAATGGAATGGATGCTTTTATGGCAGAGAGGCAGGATGGGAGACAGTTGGGTACTTCAGCCAGGCCCCATATGTTTGCTGTCCTGGATGTGTAATGGACCTTCATGATGTGACACTATCCATGTCCTTTCCTCCTCTCCGAAGCCCTCATTATTACTTCTCACACATGCATGCCCATTTTCCATCTCAACCAGAGCAGAAACAGCCTTGCCCTGCTTGTCGCGCCAAATGATACGTGATTGGCGTAGAGTCAACAAGACCCACCGGCTGTATGCCGCAATTCGTCATGGCCCTTTGAAATCACGCCAGCTTTTACTTCCGATTCCCTTTTCCCATGAGCTCTCACGGCTATTTTCATGCAGACAGTGGACAGTGTCCAAACCCCAGAGACTGTGATAATCTGATAAGTGGAAAATCAATAATTGAAGTGTCATTATCAGAATGAAGAAGTCACGGTTGGGCACCTTAATGCAAATCAGTGAATCGGCCAATGGCAAATCCAATAGATACAACTTCATCTGTAGTTAAGGATTCCAACTCACACTTTCTGCTTCACTAGACGTTTGCTGATGGTGACTATTTAAATCAAGGGTAAATGCATATGTAAATAGGGTGCCTACCAACTGTTATTTAACAGAACAGACATCTAATTAATTTTACACAATAAGGATGTTTTTTGAAAACATACAGTGGACCCAAGAAGTATTTGGACACTTAAAGGGATAGTCATTTATTCACCCACCTGTATGATTTGCTTTCTTCTGCAGAACACAAAAGCAAATATTTTATATTAATGTTTATGTCCAAACAACATTGGACCCCATTGACTTTCATTGTACGGACAAAAAAAGGCACTGATACATCTACAAGTATTTTCTTTTGCGCTTTGCAGTCATAAAAGTTAACAACATGAGGGTAAATAAATAATAACATAATAATTTTCATTTTGAGGTGAACTATCCATTTAAGCCATATTTACGTCATTGCATTATAAAACAAAATATCAAACTAAGTGGCATCTACCAAAAAAAAAAATTCTGCATGATTTTCTCAGAACTTTTTAAATACCATTTAGTTTTAATAACTGGTGATGAGCAGTGATTTTTAGTAAATATATGAAATCACAAGGCCTTTCTTTATAATAAATGTCACTTGGTTTTTGCAGTAATGCAAGGATATTCATCCATTTTTAAGTCTTTCCGGATACTTTTTGTGGACACTGTGCATGCATATTTTAAGAATGCTGGTCCAATCTGTTATGTTTATTTTGGCATTCTTTTGAATGTTGCTTTCTGAAACCGGGCATCTTGGCATTTGAATTACTGTAAGGTTATTTGAAATGCTGAAATCTGCATTTCAGAATGGAAAAGAAAAAGGTTTCTTATTCTACTACTTTTGTGTGTTCATTTTGGGACAAAGGATGGCCTTTTTATCAGTTCCTAATCTCAATCGCTATCAAACTAAGTGGCATCCAAAAAAATTCTTCATGATTTTCTCAGAACTTTTTAAATGCCATTTAATTTTAATAACTGGTGATAAGCAGTGATTTTTAGTAAATATATGAAATCACAAGTTTATTACATAAACTATGAACATGTTCCAATAGTGTTTGGCAAACTACAAAGGTCCAAATACTCTTTTTTAACTTAATTTTAACTTTCTGTAAAACCGCTTAAGTGGCTTTTCTTTATTAAAAAATGTCACTTGGTTTGTGTAATAATGCAATGATTTTTATACATTTTTAAGTCTTTCCAGATACTTTTTGTGGCAGCAGATTTTAAGAATGCTGGTACAATTTGTTATGCTTATTTTTACATTCTTTTGAATGTTGCTTTCTGAAACTGGACATCTTGGCATTTGAATTACTATACAGTTATTTGAAAAGGATTCTGCTTCTTATTCTACTACTTTTGAGTGTTCATTTTGGAACAAAGGATAGCCTTTTATCAATTCCTAGTAAAGCCTCCCTCGGTGGCCAAGTAGTTGAATTAGACTCAGGTTGCCTCAAATTGATCGTAGTCTGGTTATTTATTATTAGCATCTAAAAGGAAAGGACTGAGAATCTCCAAAGGTGGTCAAATTGCCTGGTGAGATCATAGCTAGACTAACAAGGGAGAGGAAGAAGAAATACAAGAGGTAGAAAGATAAAGGGAGATGCAAAAAAAGTCCAATAATGTCTAAAAACACATTCTAAATAGATACACATCTCCATGTCTGGAAAAAGCTTCATATTTGCTGCGAAATGGTCCGGAATAATGAATCTCAATTGACAGACTGCATATATGTGCATGAATGTGGAACCATCGAAAACAAAAAAGGAACTGTCTAAATTGGTGCAATTGTGACAGTATTTTCAGAAGCAGAGAAAGACAATTTCAACTCAAGCTCCATTTATATTCAAGTAACAAGTAAATTTAGCTGTAGGTGAACAGATTTTTGTCAAATTATGAGTTGTTTTGGGACAGAGAACCTGCTTGCTCCAAATTTACAGTAGCCCTGGCCCTCCTATTGCCGGCCCACATCCAGGTTCATGACAGGAACAGGTGGCCGAAAAGAGAGGCACAACAGTGGCGCCCTGCTGGCAGTGTGCAACGAGGCGAACTTGATGCTTATTGCACCTTGTCACGCCGCCATATATGCAGTATCACTTCTATTTTGTGCTGAGACTGGTCTTTCCCGTGCATAGACCAGGTGTCCATGAGTTCCAGGTACGGTACAAAAGGAGAGCATAGTTAGGGGTAGACGATAACCTGAATGAAAAGATGAACTTCTAGAAATTGTGAACTTTCAAATAAAGATTCTATAACAGTTGAGCAAAAAAAAAAAAAAACAAAACAAAAAAAACACTATTAGATGTTGCCTTAGATACTGCTCCTAACGCTACAAAGCTCTTCTACTAGCACCTACTTAATAGTGTGAATTAAGTGAATTACTCTTATAAAATAATTAGTGCTGTCAATCGATTAGAAAAAATTAACTAATTAATTGCACAAACAAAGAAATAATATTTTAAATATTATTGATCTAACAGGTAGGAAATATACGGAAAATTGAATAAAGGTTTATTAGGCTGCTGTCACTTTAAGACAAGAAGCACATGACGTGGATCTAATACGCATCCAATATCTCCACAACTCTTTACTGTCATTTAAGACTTTATTTAACTCATTTAAGACTGTGCTTATGAGGATACTTGACAAAGCGGGCATTTGGCATAATTTAGTTTGTTTTTTCCGTTCAAGTGCGAAAAAGAACTCAGTGCGGCCAGTACACGGTCTGAAGCGGCTTTCTGTGCACAAAAAGATTGTACAAACGAGAATTTTTCTATTGCAATGTATACTGACTGTTCAAAAAAGAAAGAAAAGCTGACTTCAGTCAGTGAGTCACATTTGTTTATAAAGCACATTTAAAAACAAGTGAAAAAGAAGTGTATAGTGCAATATATATAGTCATCGACCAAAATTGTGATATGTTTGCTTATATCATCCACCACTTATCATTGCTCTGCACATCTTGACACCTACAGAGATTTGTCTTGCCAGTTTGGTAGAGATATCTTGGCTTCTGTTAACTGTTATGGTGGGCAGAAGTCCGTAGCTGCTTAAGTAGTCCCTGTTACTGCTCCCTTGAGAGCAATTGGACACTCTCGCCTATGCTGCTGCTATAAAATATTTCCAGCTGAACTCTTCAACCTCACAGAGGGAAGTGCAGTCCTGGGCCCTTGAGAGTGAGCCACGAGCGATTTTGTCAGCTGGTTATTTGAGGTTGTCCGTATGCTTTCACACAAGGATGGCCACTGAAAGCCAAGCTGAGGCACTCAAATCCCAGTGACAGACAAGACGTTCACGGATAACAATCAGGATGGATACACCTAGGATCCCCAAAATGAAAACAGAAGCTGCATTTGTAAAGTTGGAAATTAGATGTGTCTGATGTCCACAGGGTTTTCCTGAGGAGCGTTATGAAGGGTGTCGGAGCAGCTGGGGGAAGATTAGTGCAATGTCTGGATAAGGAAATGGTCTTCCTTCTGCCTTTTAAGGAAAATTCTAGGTCATTTACATCTTAATACTGTCTATAACAATATTCCGTGGCCTGCTACTGATCAGTCAGTTTGACAAATTAGAAACAAATGGAAAACATGTTTACAGAAACACATACAATGGTTGTCAGAGTTGGAAACGCAAGTCTGTGACTTGGACTCGAGTTGCACTTAAAAAAAACTCTTGCGACTTGACTTTGACTCTTGGACAACTGACTCAAGACTTGACTTGAACTGAACTGAACTGAATTGAAGACAGAAACCCAAGTCATTTTGGTATAGCATTCCCGATTACGTTCTCTTTTTACTACCCCACATGACAGCATAAAATACCACATTTTACTATTCATTCCACATTCATTCATTCTCTACAGCATCAATATGTGCTGCAGCAGCAAATATCACAAAAATTAATCTCTAAACACAACAAAACAGTATTATACACGTGACACAACTGAAGTCACGCATGTTCATCACTGGCCTGTAATGGACAGACATTTCCATATGCATTTTATGACCATGTCTGATTTATTTCCACACATCAGTTTGTTGATTCGGGATGCATTATTGTGTTATGTATGATAGATTTAAAGTAACAGAACTATTACTAAAAATAAACAAAAACTTGAAACTTGACTTGGACCCCAAGGATTTGAGACTTGAAAAGAAAACTTGAAGTAGGATGACCATGGCACTCTTTCGAATTAAAAAGCCTTTATTATCAGATGGCTATATACAAAAAAATCTAAAAAATCTCCAACACGTTTTGGCCCATGCCTCTCTCAGGGAGAGCAACACAACAAACTCAGCAACAGGTGAAAGCAGTATCATTCATTAAGACATCTGATTCGTTAACAATTGTCATGTGACCAACATCTCTTTACAGCATTTAACATCCACCAATACTATTTATTTCCAAACTCAAAAACATCACTTCACATATCAATGTGAACATATCAATTACAAAGCGTAACTTATGTCAAGTCAAGTCACCATTATTTATATAGCGCTTTTTACAATGCAGATTGTGTCAAAGCAGCTTTACAGTGATAACTGGTACATTATTTTGGCTGCACAGCAGCTCGTAAGGAATAGTGTCAATGCAGGCAGATCAAAGCACTGTTGAATATCAAATGTCAATTGTCAAGTGTCCCCAACTAAGCAAGCCAAAGGTGACAGCGGCAAGGAACCCAAACTCCAACAGGTGACATCAGGTGGCAAACAGGTGTTAAAATGGAGAAAAAACCTTGGGAGAAACCAGGCTTAGTCGGGGGGCCAGTTCTCCTCTGGCGAACAGTGCTTTGTTACGACTCAGGTTGCTATCATAAGTCAGATATGATCGCAACATTCAAAGTGTTTAATTCAGTTCCATCCATTATGTGACACCATGACTAATAATGCTATGTCACGATTTACTACGCCAAGTTATGCTTTAGACGCAAATACAGTCCGTATGGCCATTTGGCTGGAAGCTAGATACTTTACTTTATAACTTGTTAAATATGGATATTTTTCTTACACAAACGTATCACTTCACTTCAGAAGGTCTTTATTAACCCCTCGGAGCCATGTGGAGTACGTTTATGATGAATGGATGCACTTTTTTGAGCTTCAAACTCATGAACCCCATTTACTGCCATTATAAAGCTTGGAAGCATCAGGGTGTTTATTAATATAACTCCGATTGTATCCATTTGAAAGAAGAAAGTCATACATCTAGGATGGCTTGAGGGTGAGTAAAGCTGGGGGTAATTTTCATTTTAAAGTAAACTAATTCTTTAAGAATTTATTAAATTAAAAACATTACATTTGAAAATAAATCAAAAATACTTTAAAAAATCTTTTTTAAGATTTAAATTAAATTAAGTTCAATAAATCGTTAAATTAAATTAATTTTAAACATCCAAGAATATATTTTTTAAAATACATATCCTGAAAGGTGCAAAGATAGTAGATCTGTTACAGAGCTAGACAATCCAACAAAGCTATAGGGCATAAAGTATAAATAAGTATAAATAAAAGCCAAAAATAAAGGGTAAGAAAGATTCTCTCACCTAGATGGTGGCATCAAGATTACTTAGTAGAGTGTATTAGTCAGTGAAAGGAAAGTGCACTTGGCAGGTATCAGGGTGTATGGCATAGGGGATAATGACCTACAACTGGAACATCGCCCAGTGCTCTGTTCTGCTTCAGTGGTGGCATGGAGAGCATCACGAGCCTGGGGTTCACAGCACTTCAGGACACACACACAGTCATGATACAATGGTTCAACTGGAACCTTACACTTCGTTGGACATGCTGCATCATGCAACTGACAAGGGCTAAAAACACAGTGTGTAGTGATATCGATCCAGACATGCCTGCACACACACACTTCTTTAGTAGCCTCTCTGCTCACACACACATGTGTGTCCTTTATTAGTGTCAACAGATACACTCAGTGGTGTAAACACCAACAAAGCGCTAACCTTTTGCTGGTTGTTGTGTGTTGGATGTGCCCGAGATCATCTACTAATGATGAGGTCACAGACACCAACACAATAAAAACTTCAGCTGAGAAAATGTACTGACATCTAAACTGAAAAACAACGCTCAGAGGTTGCTGTTGGACATTTCAAGATACGTTTCAACATTTTCTCAGGTGTTTATTTTGATACAACAAGAATTTGATGAGAACTGTTTGAGTTCATATGGAGATTTCTGACTTCTTAAAAGGGAGCTATAATGCCCCTTTTACAAGATGTAATATAAGTCTCTGGTGTCCCCAGAATGTCTCTGTGAAGTTTCAGCTCAAAATATCCCACAGATCATTTATTAAAGCTCTATTTGAGTGTGAGCAAAAATACGCCGTTTTTGTGTGTGTCCCTTTAAATGCAAATGAGCTGCTGCTCTCGGGACCCTTTCCAGAAGAGGGCGGAGCTTTAACAGCTCCCGCGTCGGTTGCTGAACAACAACAAAGCTGGAGAATCTCACGCAGCCAAAATGAGGATTGTCAGTAATGGTGTTCAGCCTTACATTGTACAAACTGGAGTCAGAAACTAATGGAGAGACTCAGGAAGAAGTTACAACTTTTAGAATGAAACTGGACGTTTCTGAATGGTTAGTGGATACATTTATGTAGTTGCTGTGAAGTTGATTCAACTCATCGACTAGCATGTGCCGTCATGTTAATCTTTTGTGCAAATCCAACATAGAATTGTTAAGCAGTCTGGCGTAAAATGACGGCATGGCAACAACACTCTACTACAACAACTCTTCCTCTTCTCTAAAGCAGACCAACATGGCCTCCCCCCCCTTTTTTGCGTGTTCTCAGGGGCAGGGTTTATGTAAATTTTGTGGTTTGTGATGTCACCAACCCAGGAAGAAGCTTGTTGTAGTCCCTACCAGCCATTTGTTGTAGTCCTTAAAAAGCGATTTTTGAAAATATCTCCCTTTGCATTGAACTTTGAGCATTGTAACTTTGCAGATGTTGTTTATGCTCAAACAGTAACATTACACACTAACTAAAGAATTTTGTATCTTAGTAGAATTTTTGTACAATTTGAGACATTGTTGAGAAACATGAAACATCTGAGAATCCTTTCATTGAAAATCACTCCATCTAATCTCACTGCTGTCAAAGAGAAACAACTGAGATAGTAAAGAGATCTCATTTGAGATTCTTCTTTCTTACATTGGTACTGCAGAGAAAAAGAAAAATACAAGCTTTTTGAAAAAAAAAAAAGAAAAAAAAAAAGCATCTCTTCTGCTCTTCACTAAATTTAGACATCAAAAAAATTAATATAACTGAAAGAGATTGAGGCAGAAGCAAAGTTTTGGTTATCTGCCATCACATTAGCTAATTTTAGATTGTGACAGAACAAATAGGACAAAAGGAAAAAAGGAGGCAGGCCTTTCATACCAGAGGCTATCTATCATTAAAAACCCTACTGGGTATAAAAATATCCCTGAGCAACAAAACTGTCATTGGTCCTGTAGGCTTGTCATTTATCAAACTCTGGCCAATTGTTGTGAGGCCAGGAGGGAAAATGGGAATTCTGGGAGACATTTATCCTGTTTTGGGGCAGGATGCTGTTTTTGTCTCTGTCTCTTTCTTCTTTCTCTGGTTTGATGTTAGTGATTTCTCTTCACAGGTATCTAGAGTGAGAAGCAGAAACCCAAGGGAAAATATGACACCAGCAGAATGTACATTATCCTATCTTTCAACAGCATTGCATTTTCTAGCTTGTGAAAAGCACAATAGTAGAGGTCAAAGGCAATTAAAGGAGCATTACATTTAAAAATGTTACGTTACTCCTAAAAAAGGTACTGTAACTAAGTAGCGTGCATGCAACGCCAGCATATCAAGCCACTTAGCTTTTGTAACGGGGACAATCTAGTTTTGTCACATTGTCGCCAATAATTTACAGGGCTGATATGGTGTTAGATGCCTACATGACTACTTTATGAAAAAGAGAGACTGCATTTACAATTATTCATCTAGCAGACCCATTTATTCTAAAATGACTTACAAATGAAGAGCATCACAAGCAATTTGTCATAAAGACCAACAATATTCATACTACACAAATAAGTTGAATTAATAGACAAGTAGCAAATATAACTTATTTGAAAAAGCTACTACAGTGTTATCAGGGTCAAAAATGTGGCTTGACCAGTTGGCAGGTAACTTTTTTTTTTTTTTTTTTTTTTCAAATTGCAAAATAATACAGTTTATTATAGAAGCTTTTTTCCGTCACTAAATAAAAAAAAATAAAAAAAGGTAATGAGTCAGAATTGCATGATATAAAGTCAGAATTACATGATATAGTCAGAATTTTGTTATAAAGTTTGTTGCAATTCTGACTTTCCCGCAATTCTGGTTTTATAACTTGCAATTTTGACTCCATATCACGCAATTCTGACTTTATAACTCACAATTGCGAGTTTATATCTCACAATTCTGAGAGAAAAAAGTCTGAACTGTGAGATATAAACTTACAATTGCAAGAAAAAAAGTCACAATTACCATTTTCATTTCATGGCGGAAACAAGCTTCCAAAGTTTATAACATTGTATATTTATATTCCATAGTTTATAACATTGTTTATAACATAATAATAATAAATGTTTCTTGAGCAGCAAATCAGTATATTAGAATGATTTCTGAAGGATCATGTGACACTGAAAACTTTGCCATCACAGGAATACATTTTAAAATATATTTAAACAAAAAACAGTTATTTTAAATTCTAAAAATGTTTCACACTATTATTGTTTTTAATATATTTTTTTTGATCAAATTGCTCTAGATGATACTTGGAATGTGGCTCTTGGCTCTAGATAAATTTCTTCTGATGTTCCTCTTTTATAAGTCGCTTTGGATAAGAGTGTCTGGCGAATGACAAAATGTAAATGTTTTATGTGTGTACAGTGGACACCTGAAGCCTGATCTGAAGGTACAGTTCCTTCTAACATCCATCCTGCTCCTGCCATTTTATGTTAAATCTCAAATCTCGAGACTTGATGCAAAATTTCTGCCATCATATAAATTAAAGAGCTTTCATGGCTCAATCCAGGTGTCTACACTACAGAACAGAGGGGAAAACAGTGGGCAACTGTCCAAAGGTAATATTTAGTGTGCATTAGCCTGTCCAGATGATTTCCATCAAATGTGCATGGCGGCACACAGATTCACTGTTATTTATATATAAAACAACAAATATTACAAATTGAAGTCTAATATAACACAGGCAAGACAGCATGCTATGTATAGTTAACACTGGGCCTTGTGCACTAATCCATAAGTGATCAAATCATGACCATAATTAGCTAATGGCTCCAGCAGGCATCTCTCATGAAGAATGCATGTAACCACAACTCTAACGATATTCTGTCAGGGAACTTGGAGGAACGGAGAGCGAGAGAAGGTGCAAGATACACTCACACATTGAGATAAATCACCTGTCTGCCTTAAACAAATGCACGAGCATAATAAATATCAATATTGCAGATTTATGTTCTTCAGACATAATTAGATCTTGAACAGTGATGTAATTCTCAGCAAACACACATTATTTTGTTCTTTACTGACTCTTGAGGATGAGAACACTTTCATTTTACATATATTTCAATACAAATATAATCGCTGATTCAATTTAGGAGGAAAGTGTTCTGAATACAATTGTGATGTCAACAACAAACATCTTGATGTGTTCAGAGGTACATGACAGCTTGTTAAAAATGAATAACAGAGAGAGTGTTGTTATTCTCCTTTTCATTCATTTAAATTAATCTGGAATCAAATAAAATATAAATATTAGATGAAAACTTAAACATAATGAAAACATAAAACTTAAAAAAAAAAAAAACTCAAATGATAATAAGAAATGTTTCCTTGGCAACTATCTGAAATAAAATACGCTGAAGTACTAAAACTAGCACTAAAATAAAGATAAATTAAAGGTATATAACAATATTAAAAAAACAAACTAATAAAATAGCCTATACAAAAGCATAAAATATCTAAACAAAGTGAAATGAAAATGAAAATACTGAAAATAACATTGCCAAGAGATTAAATCAGGCTTAAAATCAACATTAAAAGTCATTCACAACCTAAAAGTTAAATCAAATATTTAACAAGAAAAAAAGCCAGCGTTTCATACCAGGGATGCATTAACTTTTGATTTCCTCGTTCAAGCCTTTTCAAAAGCACATGCTAGGTCCTTTACTACATTTGTTTCTAGTTGAACAACAGTTTTACTGACCTTTCACTACACGAATTAACAGAAGTAAAATGGATTGCGAATGAAGTTTCATGTTGACATGATTTCCAAAGTACTCCAAACTCGATGCAACAGGCTATAAAGACCATGGGCAAAAAAAAAAGAAAATACATTTCTCGCTCTTATCAAACATTTTTTTGTCTCTCAGGTTATCCAGACACATTTCCAACACTTAGAAGATTTGAGGATTGTGCTGACAGGAGAAGACGAAAAAACAGCCAGCCCTAAGCGAAAAGGTGTGGTGGTATTATTATTTTTCTTTTTTTTTAAAACTCCTCCACATCCCCTGGATTTGACATGGTGAAGATAGAAGTAATAAGCACTCACACTCTCTCTCTCAATCACTATAACCAACAGAGCAGGAACGAGAAAGAGAAAAGAGAGGAATTCAGTTGAAAAAAAAAAAAGTAGGTCAAATGATACTTTATCTTTGATAGAGGTGAGGAAGGAGAATGGAAGTGATACGGAAGTACTGACAGACCATGTGCCGCTGTGCAGGAAGTCTTGAGGACCAATGAAAAGGCTTCTTGAAATAGATGCACTGCACTTTGAATAACCCGTGAGGGCCTCCATTTGTTAAAATCAAAAGAAATAGAAAATAACAGCTGTATCTAGCCTAGCTTTTATTGTGCATGACTAAAACCCTGTTACAGAGGATTTAGTAAAGCCTTAATTATACTCGCACATTATCAAATTTTTGAAGGATGCACAATTTGAAGTGGCTGGAACAACAAAATTCGCACACTTACCATGTGTAATGAAACATGCATGTTAGTAGTAACAAATCTAAGATATGTGATTTAACAGGCAGATAAATTACAGTAACAATAACGCTAATATAATATTTATATTAAAAGCTGAAGTTTTTAATACAACCAAATCATAAGAAATGCCACATGTACAATACTTCAAATGATTTCAAATACAGTAAAATCTTGCAAAAATTTGGTTTTCAACTATGTTGTCGAGGTCAACATCAAACAATGTTTGCAATTTTTATTTACAGTTGGATTTATGGTTCCCTGTTTTGGTTATAATTGTCTCTTCAACTGTAGTAGACTTCTATATATATATTTATATTTCATATTTTTTCACTGTTATTTAGATTTTTTACTCACTGTTGTAATGTCTGATTGTTTGTCATTTTGTATGTTAAACGATATCAAAACAACAATAAAAAATTTATTACAAAAACAACGTTTGCATTTTACTTCCGTAACATGATTATTTCCATATATAACAGGATATTTAAAAAAAAGTTTTAAAAAATTAATGTACAGCAGGCATTGATTTTATTAATTAGGAAATTATTGGATCGTGAAATAAGGGGAGGGGTTGAAAAATACAGTAAGATGTCTTGGTGATGTTAGCAAAACAGGAATGAACAAGTGGAACAAGTTATTTATATTCTGATTATAAATAGTGTGCAAAATTACCAAGTACACCAAGAGAGGCTAAAAACTGCAACGGGGCAAATACATTAGCATTGGATGGTGAAATGTTTGCTAAACCTGTAATACAAAGGAGAAGTGCTCATTTAATATCAGAGGAAGCGTTTAACTGAGACATATAGAACGAGTAATTTTCTGCAAAATATCAAAGATGACATCTCAGTCTTTCCCCAAAGGCTGCAAGCCTCCCAAATGCAGGCTTTCTCTGTGAAAAGAGAATGATTCAAAGCACACTGAGGCAGTTGACCTTCCGCTAACACAATACAACAAATGTGGGAAAGAGAGAGAGGGTGAGATAGAGAGAGGTAAGAAATAAGTGGGGGGGGGGGGGGGGGAGCAGATGCATAATTGTCCCCAAGGTAGAAGCAAAAGTGAAATCTGTTGTTGGTTTGGCAAAAGAAAAGGTCAGTGCTTTCAGAGGGCCTATTCAATATCGCACATACGCCCAGCCTGGTGGTTTTGGACGGCCACTCTTGAATCAAGCTTTTAGATGAGCCTTCATTGTTCCCCGAGGGTTGGAGAGAAATGCTCCATCAACAAAGGCCACGCCAGGGTCTGATTGCAAGGAGGACAAAGAGAGCATTCAGCTGGAACCACCATATTATATCTGCTGATAAGCAACAGTTACAGTCTAAACACACACATGTGCATGAACACACACAGAAGAAGATAACCAGGCTAACAAAACGGTAAAGCAGGACAAAGACTTACAATAAATGACTTGTAGCAAGCCCTATAGAATGAGGTTTGTGTTGTGATATAGGATGCTGCTGCTGGTCTTGTACAGAGATCAAGAACAGAGATCTAAGGTCAAAATAAATGCTCCTTTCTGCTGGAAACACTATTTCTGTGCTTTGAACTCCCATAATGAAGTTGTAATACTATCAGCAAGTCTTTCTAAAAGGAAAGCGGATGGTGTCCTTTTCTGGCAAAGCATCTGCCAAGTTTGACTGTTTTGTTTGGCCCTCCTGGCTTTCTGTACTACAAGCCCAACTACACACACACACGCAATATACACATAATAGGTACTTAAAAGCTTTGTGGTTGTTCTATAATGAATAGTCATTAAGCATTACCTTACATGAGGCAGTAAGCGCAGGTGCAAAACAGGAACAGCCTAATGCGCATAGCAAACATTAAGTATATCTGATGAGATGAGGTTGCTCTGAATCCCTGAATAGATGACCACACATCAAATGAATTACATATTAATGCACCAATTTAGCTAAACCGCCTACTTTCATGCTGATCAATTATATTACTTAGAACAAAGAACTGTTATATTTTTAGAATGTTTTTAAGATGTTCATACACAAAAGATGCTTTGCAGATGATACTCTCTTTCACATTTAACCCAAAACCAAAAGAAATTTGTATGAAATTACATATATATATATATATATATATATATATATATAAACATTTTAAAAAGCCCGTTTTAGGGCCGTTAAGATTTTTTGCATTGTGGCATTTCAAAGATTCACAAATCTTTTGTTTCGAATCAGAGGTTTGAGCGTGAAAGTCACATGATTTCAGTAAACGAGGCTTCATTATGTCATATGTGTTTCGAAATTTCAATGGTTCACGTGACTTTGGCAGTTTCATTCACGCTCCGAACCACTGATTCGAAACAAAAGATTTGAAGCTTCGTGAAGCAGTGATTTGAAATCAGCCATTACTAGATATTGTTGAATAAAGTTTTTTTAGTTTTTTTATAGAAATAGTATTCTCGTCGCTTTATAAAATTAAGGTTGAACCACCGTAGTCACATGAACTTTTTAAAATATGTCTTTAGTGGCTTTCTGGGAATTGAAATAGGAAATGATCTTGCTGGCGATGCAGGCCTCACCGAGCCATCGGTTTTTATCAAAAATATCTTGAGGGTGAGGGTGACATGAGGGTGAGTACTTAATGACAGAATTTTCATTTTTGGGTGAACTAACCCTTTAAGTAATGAGAACTTGGGTGGGAAATATGCTTAATATTGCCATGAAAATAATGTAGCTAAGCAAAATCTTATTTCTTTCTTTTGATTTATGGGATGAGATATATGACCCAGACATGTTCTTTAGATTCCAGAACTATACACATAATATCAGGGATGCAAAACAAATTGGTGACCTACTTATTGAGGCCTAAATCTCGGTCTGAGCAAGGTACTTACCCAAGGTAATTTTCCAAGGTGAGAAATAAGATTAATAATGGCATGCAAATAGTGTCAATGTAATTTAAATGGTTCTAAAAATTGTGAAATTTGACCTCTTAAGTCGTTCTTTTAATTTTTGGGTTGATATATGTCCCGGACATGATCTTGAGAAGTTTTTTGAGTTTCACCAGTACACATGATATCCAGGCATCAAGATCAAATTGGTGATCTACTGTGTAGTACTGTAGGTACTGTGCCCTAAATCCTGGTCTGAGCAAGGTACATACCTGCAATTAGTGTCTTGCTGTGTCTGAAAACCACCAGACAAATGGCAAAGTCACTAACTAACACTTCCTAAATACAGCCTTTGCCACAAACTGGACCCAAACTTTCTTGGCGAGAGACTGAGGTAACATCACTTTAGCTCCAGGATCAGTATAGATCTAATGGGTTCAACTGTTCCGAATTGAAGCTCTCTTGCGGTATTTAATTTCAGCTGTAAAGTGGCCCTCTCATCGCCCGGAGCTCTGCTGTCTGCTTCACAATCTGTGGAAAGAGACAGTAGAACATTTCTGCTCTCTCTCATTCTCTCTCGTTTTTATTCCCGCTCTCATTAAGCATGCCTTGCAGTGCCTCATATGTCACCTTGCATTTATTAAGTCACCATCAAATTAATTATGCCCTTCTCTCTGCCAGCTCAATGTAATCTTTCTGGTCACATTATTTCAGATTAAACTATTCCAGTGAAGAAATGGCTCCCATGAATGAAATTTGGTGGAACATAAGGTGCATTGTCTCATAAAATCATTTCAAACAGATGTAATGTGAAGAGAGTTAACTGATTTGGTGAGGACAATTTGCTGAATTGTGATAGCATGCTTACGAACAAGAGGCGAAAAAATCTAAACAGATGTTCAAAAGAGAGATTTTAAAGGGACAGTTAACCCAAAGGAACTGAAAACACTTTCATATTTTACTCAATTATAATGGTATATTTCTAAAAGTGAGAAAGAGCATTTGGCAAAAGTAACACAAAAATATACTAATATATAACTTTCCATAAAAATGAATATTTAACACAATTAGTTACTTTTTAATAGTAATTCAGTAATGTAATGTTCTAGTTAACACTACACAGTATTTTGCACAAAAAACCTGAAACTGTCAACAGCAGTTGTGTGATTCATCGCCCATGTTTGCAATACTCTAAATTAGCAAGCCCCTTTATTTGCTTAATTACAATGCAGAATATTTTCCTTTGTTTATTTAAAAAAAAAAAAAAAAAAAAAAAAAACTTACCACTAATCCAACAAATAATGAGCAATAGTTTGCATCATCTTGATAAGCGTTAACGATGTATATAGCAATTTTAATATCTCGGTTAACAAATGCACATGCAAATCATTTGAAACAGACTCAACTAAGGTTAGTCTAACAGAGAAACAGATTCATAGGCCTGTCTGCTCTGTCAAAGGATTTGCATTCAGTTCTTTCTGCAAACCTGATCAATTAAATAGGTAAGTGAGCTCTTTTATGTCAAAAGACAAAAGCAAACTTGATTCCTCATAATGCTAACTCTTTAATGATTAAAATTTAGATATTATTTCATTTCATTTTGATTTCAAGAATTGACCTGTTCGCCCTTCCGTTTTTTGAAGCTTGGGAGCCTAAATCCACTATGCATTAGAATCTGTGTGTCTAAAAGTTTATGTGTGTATTTGTGTGTCTCTGTGCTATTGAATTTGACAGACATGCAAACTTGTAGGCCCTGTGATCGCCTGTCAGAAACACACTCGTACAGCACCTCATAAAGTGAAATGCTTCATCTTTCATTGTCCCCATATCGCTCATATTCTTATCTCCTCTATGTAGTAATCCTTTTATCTCTGTGCTTGGATAATACAATTTTCCGATCATTTGTTGGGATGAAGGAGTTTCTGTTATCCATCACTTGTAACGAAGGCCAGAAGTTTGTTGTCTGGTGACGACCTTGAGCGGTGTGTGGTTGTGTGGTCGCCTTTTCCCTTGTACACATAGAGGAAACAGAGATGTGTAACCATAATTCAATGCCACTGTTCAACCAGCAGAGCATTTAAAATCCATTGTTGTCAGGAGCAATGTAGCCCCAGAAAAAAGTGCAGAGAGTCGGTAGTTTTTTCATGACGATATATCAGTAAGCTTAATGCAACACTACCTCAGTAAGAGCAAATCAGTGGTCTTGATCGTGCTTTAAGAATAGCAAGGTCTATCAGAATAGCAAGACACTGCTGTAATCTTACTGTAATACATCACATAGGTCATTCAGTTCCTAAGCTTGATGCTGTATGGGAGTTCTGCATACATGTGATGTCTATGTCTACACAGAGCTGTATATTTAAAGAGGTAAGTTCCAGGGTTTTCGCACAGAAAACATGGAATTAAAATTGTGGTTTATATTATAATTATATATCATATATAATACATTGTAAATAATATCCTATTTAATATTTTAATGTCCTAAAAGATGTATTGAAAATGTATTGTCACTATATAAATGTCCATTTATGTTCATTTTGTAGCAAACATCTCTCTTGAAATAGTTAATAATCCTTATCCAGTGCTCATAAATGACTGAAAATCACTCTTTGATGAGGAGAGACATTGATTGTTTCTAACAGGTGATCACAGGTGAAGTCTGCAATGTCACACAGAATCGAATGCAAAGTGAATTTAGGCTCCCAAGCTTAAAAAAAACATAACGGTGAACAACTCAATTCATGAAATCAAAATGAAATGAAATTATATCCAAATTTTAGATCATTAAAGCATTAACATCATGAGGAATCAGATATAACATGACATCAGTGCCTACTGTGTAATTATAAACTTGTCCCACCCAGTCGTTAGGATGGAAAACATTAAAAACAAAGCTGATGTTTTTCAAAAGAACTATACTAAAGTTATAAGTACACCTCAGGGATTGCATGATAAAACATCTTCTAAAATCCCAAATCGCTCTTCGATGAGGAGGGAGGCGTGAACAAGCAACCAAACAAAGCCGACATGGGCAAAAAGCATTCTGTTTTCCTGCCGAGAACAGATGCGTGTATTTGTCCTGTTAATCACAAGCTCCGATTCTTGACCCAAGCCGCTCGACAGCATTCTGTCCCACCGAGTGAGTGTGAGTGTGTGTGTGAGTCTGAAAGTGTGAATGCATCACTAGGAGTGTGTTCATCGAGGCATGTAAACCAGAGCAGAGACATGTAAGTCAGCAGAGGGCCCGAGCAAGGCTTTAATGAAAGCAGCGTGTCAGCGGAAGGTGTGATGAATTCAGGAGACATGGGAGGGGGAGACCGAGAAAGAAGAGGGAAGAAAAAGCAAGAGGGAAGATCGAGGCGGTGGGAGAAGGGAAGAGCGGAGGGCTCTTAGCAGTCGGGTCCCCAGTGTGAGAGCGTGATTCCGGCAGCTCGCGGCAGGAGACTCTTAGAGGCTGTAGCTTTGCTTTATTGGAGCCTGGAAATCAGTAAACAAGACTGATGTGTGTTGGGATAGGCTGCTAAATCCACTACTTCACTCTCCATCATCTGCTTCTATCTGTCTTTTTCTGTCTATCGCTCTCTATTTCGGTCTATTCTCTTTTGGCCTGTCAGTCTCATTCATGGCAATATGCTGCTGGATACCCAGCTTCCCTCATTCTCTCTCTCTCTCTCTCTCTGAGTAACATTTGAACATAGTCCAAAACCACCTTCTCAGTATTTCCAAATTACCAGATAAGACTTTATTATCACTTTAAAATGCGGAATGTCACTAAGCCTACTATTACTTCCAGCTAAAACTTGGGAGAAGGGCTACAGAATTTGGAGGAAAAAATATCTAATAACTGCAATTTTTCTGATTAAAAATTGTGATTGCATCAATTCAAAAAAGATCCAGGTTTGCTGCACTTGTTTGCAGGGCTGCACAACTTGTCCAAAAATGTTGCTATTATATATCAACATGACTATAATAATAATAATTATTATTATTGTTGTTGTTTTTGTATAAATAAAAATAAACAAAATAAGAAATATAGTAATATTTCATTGTAAAATTATGCATTATGCATGCAGGTTTATAGCCAAGCAAACTGAGGCACTAAATGTCACCTAAACATTAACTCTCTCAAATGAACATTTCTTTTTAGTGAATCTGTTCACTTGGACAGTTAATTTAAATGCACCAGTTCATTAAAACGGTACTGATGTGTGAGTGCCCATGCATCTTCCTATATATATCTTGTTAAATTTTGCTGTTTGATCATTATGCTTTCACTCAATCATATAAATGACATGTTGTCTAGTTATATTAGTGGCATTTTGTGAATATATCTGTTCGTTAATCGAGTGCAGCGTTAGTTCAGTCAGGCCACGTAGGCATAGTGCTGCGACCAGCTGACGTGGTCAGCTGTCAAATCGCTCCAATCACTACCATTCTCCTATTAGACCGGGGACATATATACGTGGCATTACTACTTGGTAAGCTCGCAACCCTCCCTCCCTCCCCATTATAAGCATGAGCATATTACTGTGCACCTTCTGGTTGTCGTCTTCTTTTGTTTCAGATTACCAAGGCTTTCAAGTCCTAGCTGACATGGACCTCTCTGCTGAGAGACACTCATCCTCATAACAAAGCTACAGTATAGACGTCCCACTGCCACATCTACACGATTACCACTGTTTGCTAAGTGTCTTAATTGTCTATGTATTTCCAAGCTGATGGTTCCATGGGGGGGTTAATGTTAAAGCTCTTGTATGTTCAATTAATTTCGGAGCAAGAACCACCATAAGGAACCATACCACCAAAGATAACTTGTGTTTCAATAAACTCAAAGTAACTTGCCAAAGTGGTCCTGTCTGAAATCATCTTAATTGAGATTCTCAATGTTTTTGTGTCAGAACAATAATCTGATTGCAAAAAAAAAAGTAAATTAATTCATTAGCTTGTAGTGTAACATGACTGTAGTTTAACTACTTTAAATTATGTGCAACTCAAAGATTCACTCAACACTGGTTTTTATGTGTGTCTATATGATTAAGTGAATGTGTAAGTGGGTTTATGCAAGTGCTTGCCTAGAGCTCCTTCCCTGTCAATTTCTTTTCAATTGCAACCTTTTCTGCCCCACTTTCTAATCTTAGAGGACAGAAATCAGACACACAATCAAGCACTGCTGCCCATGAGAGCCCTCGAATCATCAAGAAGAACAAAAAAAAGATGAAAAAGTAAAAGCGAAAGGCTACAAATGCCATTTACCCTCGTCAACCATCTGTAACGCACATTAACGCAATACTGCCCTGACAACCTATAATTCAGAACTCAATTACCATTCTAAAAAGTGCACAGTATGCAGAGGGACTTTGGACACCCAAGTGGACGGCTGCATGGAAATCATCCGTCATGATTAAATGACAACTCTTTTGATTGGCTTTGATTTGTTGACAGCTCTGGCCAATCAGAGCACAGAAATAGTAGGACAAATATCAGAAAAACATGAGAAACAAAGAGAGAAACAGTGAAAGAACATTAAAAAATAGGCCATGGGCTTTCATCTGTCCGTCAAAGGCAGTGTAAATACATCTGAAAATAAATGGTCTCTGTGAGTTCATTAGGTCCATAAAAGATTTCAAAAAGTTTTATAAATAAAACACATAGAGAAGATAGAAACCCAGTCTAAACCATTCAAAAAGATATTTAGTTTTTCCTTCAAAGAACAAACTAGCGACCCCAAATTTCGCAGACTAAAATTTTAAGCTTAGATTTAAAGGGATATTTCACCCAAAAAGGAAAACTCTGTCATCTTGTACTCATGTAGCTCCAAAACCTTTTTTTTTTTTTTCCTTTTTTACCTTGGAACACAAAAGCAGATGTTCGAAAAATATATGAATACTCTTGTATGTGTTAATCAGAAACTTTCCCACATCACATTACTGCCTAAAATCAGATGTTTTTGGCCTCAAAGCCACTATTGAGTCTGACTACATAAAATAACTCTAACTAAAAGTACCGGTGCACATTCCCTCGCTTAATGTTTTGGAGTGTGGCATCGGAGGGATGATTGGTCTCCTCTCTGAGTGCAATAAGAGCGTGTGCACCTGGCCACAACATCTCATTCACAGATGTATTTTCCCTGGAGGAGCTTGTCTCTGAAGCCCTCAGAGAGCGGCGGTAATGAGAGGAATGGATTGTATTGATGCTAGTGACCTGTGGTCCACGGAGGAATAAAATGAAACAGTGGCGACTGACAGGCTTCATTACACTTCCTGTAAGAACACATTAAGGTGCCCTCATCCCCACCTGAGTCGCCTTTCTCTCTCTATCTCCTACCTTTTCTTGCTCTGCCCTTAGGAAAAACAAAGCACAAATGACACCTCCCTATTATAGCAAATTATTCTCCTAGGTAGCAATGAGACTAAGTGGAGAGCAAAAGGAGATGTGCCTTTAAATCCAGGAGATTTCTTCAGATAAAAATATCCATCCTTATAATCTCACAGACACTGTTGACACTCTTGCCAAGATACTGAAGTCAACATTTAAAAATCTCAATATGACCTAAATGTTGCTCATCAAATTCTTTCAAGATCATATTAGGGCTGCCCCCTAATAGTCAACAAAACATCAGTAGACGAGAAGAGGCTTAGTTGACCAAAAATCTGTCAATCGGTTGGTCGCAGAAAAAAAAAAAAAAACTCCACAGGAAGTGGCGAAGTCACACAGCCCATGAGGGACAGATCATTAATGGCGGGCTCTTGTGGTAATTACAGTATGTCAGGCAGGAAATCCAAATGTTTGCCTATCATCCATCAACCTCAAATATGGCTTATCATTTGAAACATGTAAGTAGTAGCAACTGGCTGCTCGCTCTAACATTAACCTAAATAAATATGCGCTATTATTAGGCGCATATCCAAATGTTTGTGCGGCGTGTGGAAGCTGAAGTATTAACGGGCTTACTGTGTGACATCGATGCTCGATCCTGATAACAGCGGAAACAACTTAAAATTCTCTGTCATTTTTGGTCATAAAAATAAGAGTAATACATCATTTGAAACTTTTATTTGTGTAAACTCACAATAACAACTGAAAATATTGTGCTTTTATAAAATAAAGAAAACAAACAGGATGCACTTTCTGCCGTCTTGGTCTCCCTGAACTGGAGCCAAAAACTCAGTGTATAGGCTACTTACCTCACAGACATGAGAAATATATCTATAGAAAGCTTGACATGTCTACTTTAAAATGAACCAATTAAAATACTCTATAAGCTAAAAATTACGCCTATATATTACACATATATTTAAGTAATTAAATTAATATAAACGTGATTAGTCGACTATTGACTTGAATGAATGACTACTAGTCGACTAGAAAAACCTTTAGTCGGGGGCAGCCCTAGATCATATTATGATTCTAGCTATTCTATTTACATGGCTTTTTTCTATATATCCTAATTATTGTTAATATGTAATTCATTTTTCCAGGAGCTCATTGCTTCTACCTTCAATTAAACTGCTAACAGTGACTGTAAATAAATTGTTAAATTATTACATTATTAGCTAACTGCATTTTCTAAATTGTAATGTTGACATGCATTCTCTGTAAAGCTGCTTTGAAACGATATGTATTGTGAAAAGCGCTATACAAATAAATGTGAATTGAATTGAATTGAATTTTATCTTTTAGCTCTGTATTTCTCCAAAATAATTTTAGGAGGCATTCTAGGAGATGAAGTTGTTACTGCAGTGTCATAACTCAGTTAAGCGGATGAGCTATGGATGAGACAAATCTGAGCAAAAAAAGTTTTCCCGTATAAGGCTGCTACCCTCTATAAAATGATTTTATTTCATTTTTCATTTTTTAAATGTTATTTTACATTTTATTTTATTCTCAATTCCATCATCATGGAATTTAGGATGCTCTACACTGGCAGCAATCTGAATAGCACTTATCATGCTAAGAAGCACACTTCCAAAAACCCTAACAAGAACTGCATTAGGTCAAAGTCCCATTAAAGCAAGTCCTTTCACCCGGCAGCCATCTTTGAAATGCCTCTCGGGCAGCTGTTTCAGTCCTACAAGTACAGCTCCTATCTCTTTGAATGGGGGAACATCTCAACATTCTCCAAAGCTGTTCAACAAGCTTACAATTAAATTTCAGATTAGAAATCACTTCTAACAGCGGCTGCAGTGATGCAATGACTTCACCAGTCAGTGACTGGCTGTTTTATTTAGAAGGCGGGATTTATTCCGCCATACTGCGTGTTGCACTTTTTCCCATTAATAGTAATATGAGTGTGCCATCTTTGTATATCTAAAGTCTTTGATTAGTTCTCCTGAGCTATAAAAAGGCAACCTCTGAGCAATACAATTTTCCTGTGGGCACACTCTTCAAATTGCTACTTTTCATCAGGTCTTTTGCATCCTGGGTGTAATTCACTGAACACTGTATTAAGTGCCGCCTACAATCAGAGAGGAGAGACTGATATCAGTGCGTCTCCACGGGGCTTAATGACGGAAGGATCATGCCGCGGCCCAATTTCCTCCCCTGATTAGACAATCAGATCCTGATGACATCAACACGCGCAGATGGTGCTTCTTCAGCCGTTTATTTATTAATGAGTGCTTGTGTATTTTTATCAGATGGGGCCTGATGCTAGTGCCCCCAATAGAGAAAAATTACTAGACTTTGATGTTTTCGGCTAGATTTTGTTTGATGCTGTTGACGACCTCATTTCCTCAAAACAGTGCGTCTCAACTGGTTTTGCTTCAGGACCCAGATTTTACTTTGGGCATCAAGTGGCGACTCAATACGGTGTCCTAAACAGGAATCACATTAAGCATTGTACCCATTCTGGCAAAGGTGCTTTCACTAGCATAGTTCCTTGAAAGGAACACACTACCCCCCACAATTGTCATTTATAAGGATGTAGCATCTTTCCAATGGAGCATCTGCAAGCCGGAGTGCTTCGGTGTCAGATGTAGTGTGTAGGGAGCAAATGGGGTTAAATAAGCTGACGGGGAGAGACACAGTTGTGTAGCTGACTCTATTGTCTTTAAGAGTGCTGTGAGACAGAGGTTGTTGAGCGCTGCAGGAGATGGCTGAGTGAGAGTGACAGCGAACTTGATTGCCATTTGTCTCACTGTGAACTACTGCCGAGCTTCCGAGGGAGACAGACTGAGAGAGAAAGAGATAGACTTCGAGACAGACTGGAGGCCAAAGTGCCTTCTCCACAGGGTTTGAAATGAACTTTTTCACTCACCAGCCAATTTTGCTACTAAGTTAGCTGCCATTCAAAATTTCTAATAGTCAAAACAAAAATATAAGAAATAAAAAACTCTTGGACATGCGGCATTTATGAGAACGGGTTGGAAAAAGTGGTTCTCTCGCCGAGACTCTGACATTTCACATGCAGGCCTATTCGCGTCATTCTGTACTTGCATTCTCAAGTTCAAAGCGGCAGTCCAAAACAGTGAATCACCATACAGGTTCATACAGGCATAAAGTTCACTTCAAGAAAGAACAAAGTGGCATCAATTAGTTTGAATTAAGGTATTTGAAAAAACAGAGCAAACAGAAAGAATAAGGGAGAAGAGGCGTTTCTTTCAGTGTGCGACCCTTTTTACACTTTGTTTTGCTAATGTTTGAGGCTCCTTTTAGGGGAAGGGCTCTAATAGTGATGCCATGCAATGTGATAGAACATAACTTATGAATCATAACCCACCAAATTGGCTAGTGTGTCGATATGCGTTACCAGCCACGGTGGATTTTCACACGCATTTGGCGGGTTTCCAGGTGGTAATTTCAAACCCTGTTTCTCAATATAACAAGAGGCCAATGGAGAGAAGAATACGGGGGAAACATGAATAAAATGAAGGAGAGATTGAGATGTGACTGAAGAAAATAGATCTTGGGAATGGCTGAGGAGTTTGAAAAAGGAACTGATCACCCAAAAATGAAAATACTATTTTCTCACCCTCATGTCATTCCGAAACAGTATATTTGTTTCTCCATGTAACACTAAAAGAAGAAATGTTGAAGCAGCTCTTTTTTCACACATCATCTGGCCATGTCTATCAAAAACATACCATAAATCTACTTTTAAATGCTTAAATTTTGTTCTGTTCCTCACACTATCATATACAGTAGCTTCAGAAGACTGGCAATTAGTGCATAAATCTATATAAAGCGTAACAGTGTACCAATTTTTCTGTGGCATTGGTTGCAGAAATATTTTTCCCAACAATTTTTCCTATAGGGATTTTTAAAAAGTCTTTGTTAAAGAGTTATACGCTATGAACCAAACCAAACAGCTACGAGGTAAATCACACCATCACAAACTTTGATATGAAGCAAAAAAAGTACTAAACAGCTTTGAGGGAAAGAACTACAAGCATTTTGAATCTTTAAAAAAGACTTAATAATGCTGATTATGTATATTGCAAGAATATATATGGGATTTTTACTTCTGGAACTCAAATGATGCACTCCATAATGAATTTTAATGGTGTTTTATGTCAGTTTGGAGCATCACAGATGTGCTCCAAGGGGAAAAAAATGAAACAGCACATTGGTCTGGAACAACAATAATGGCAGTTTTTATTTTTGAGCGAACTATTCCTTTAAAAAGTCTTCAACAGAAGAGAAAGAGAGAAAGAAAACAGGAAAAAGTAAGGCATGTAGGTATATCCCATACCTGTGGGAACGGCCGCGTCCATGGAGGGTCTCTCCCAGGTGTTGACTTGCTCCCAGGCGAAGCCATTAGTCCCCAACGCCACGCTGTAGCCACAATTACTGTAGTGCTCTTCAAACGAACAGCTGCCTACAGAACACACACGAGAGGGAAGATGGCATATGTCAACATGATTAAGCCACGGAGTGCCATCATTACTTCATCTTCGCTAAAAACACGATTTTCCACCGCATTAAGCTTTATGCTAGCCGGGAGCTAAGGATTAGAAACCTAGGATGAAATAGCACTAATTAAATGTACTCATTTTAACACGTCTTGTATCGTAGCTTTGAGAGAGGGTTTATTATAAGCAGTAAGGTGCAAGAGGGTGTGCTGTATTGTGAATATATACTAAAGGGCCAATACTATATATAACGTGCAGCAGAGTGACACAATGCAGCAAAGCCTTGACTTACTGCTTTTATGAAATGGTTACTACATAATAAAAAATATTACAATCACAGATTTTTATTAAAATATTGCTTTATCAAGAAAATTGATATATTCTCTGAATATTTATTTATTTATCATTGTAGTATTTATTGCTGTATTTAACTTAATTCTGACAAATTCCGATTTCAATTTTAAAAATCATTATATTAGATTATTTTAATCTCACTGAAATTACAAATAAAAATTTAGTAAAAAAAAAAAAAAAAGTGTCCATACACATTATGATAATGATAATTTGACAAAATGTGAAACAGTGGTTTAATTTTTTTTTTAAATTTTAAAAAACTTAAAAATATTATTTTCTTTATGCAAAAATAATTTTTTGCAGGCATTTGTGTGCTAATAAACAAGTTTTTACATTAAATTACTATACTATAACTGGAATACTGTATTGACCAATCAGCATCTAGGATCGGTTTTATAAAAATCTATTTATACTTCTTGTTTGCTTTCAGACCATTTTCTTTCCTGAATCTTTTGTAGGATGGACTGAAAACGTCATACAGCCTTATTCGATTGGACGTTGTTTCTGTACGTCACAACGCGGAAATCGCTTTAGCTTGTGTGCACGTTAAGCGCTCAGATTCAACATGATGAATCTTCTGCCTGCAGGATACTTACATTTACATTTCTGCATATTTCAAGGACCAAATATTCACTGCTGTCTTAATTTGCCCCTGCGTATTAGGCTACACAAGAGGATTAAAATGCTACAAAAATAATTAATTTGCCATGAGCGCCGAAAGGCAATGAATCCTACAATACCAGCAAGATTCGCAAACCACATCAAAGGTATTCTCAAAGAAATCGCACAACCGTAAAAAACAACAATTGTAAAATATTCAGAATTTTCCAGGGGGAGCGATCGAAGGGCCTAGTGATCTACTGAAGGAAAGAATTAACCAGTCAAAGACATGATTTTGTGGAACACGTCTGCCCGCTGGGGTTCAGTTCAGACAGCAGCTGAAGAAGAAATGAGGTCTCATGAAGTTTATGTAACCCTCGGTTCCTAATTGACTTTGAAGTGTGCACACATTCATACTGCCACCCTGCTTGTCCTCAGCCTACACTGGGAAAAGAAGACGTTTTCATACTCCGAATCAAAAAGTGTCAAACAATTAGCATAGCATAACAGTGCATATTTTTGTACAGAATTTTGGGTTTGTTGAGGGATGTTTAGGTATTTGATTACATACAAAAACACTGTATCATTTATAACATCTAAAGTAAAAGCAAGATGACAATATAAGTTACAACCATAATTAAACTCAACTACACCTGTTCTATCTTCATGCAGCATATATTCTCTGGCTCTGTAGGATCTTACAACAGTTCCCACACAAGCGATTTATAGATTATCATGACAGAATATGCTATGCTAACACAAGCTCTTGAAACTCCACCCTCTTCTTGGGAGCAACAGCTCATTTGCATTTAAAGGGACACACACAAAAACTGAGCATTTTTGCTCACCCTCAAAAAGTGACAAATTTAACGTGCTATAAAAAATAATCTGTGGGGTATTTTGAGCTAAAACCTCACATACACACTCTGGGGACATCAAGTGGCATTATATGACCCCTTTAAAAATTCAACACAAGTCCATTGCAGGACTTTAATTTATCAATAAATAATGGAGAATCTTTCACTGTAAAGACCTTTATAAATGACAAATTTGTAAATTAAATTCAAATGAGGCAAATAAAAGTTAAGTAATTTGCATTCTTTGTATGGCTCACAAAAGCTCAATCAGTATAAAATATACAGTAAGTGAAACACAATATTATGGTAAAACAAAAATATTTCACTCATTCATTCTATAGAAATCACACAGAACATACAGTAGACAAAAGGTTCAGTGGGGTTCTATATAGAACCCTTGGGTTCTTGACTCAATTTTAAAGAATGCTTTATGCCAAAAGGTTCTATATAAGGAGAAATGTCTTAAATTACTGCATAATACTTTCATGTTTATTTGGTTATTTCCAATTTTCCTAGAGATAAAGCATGTTTGTACAGTATCTACTGTCAACAGTGACCAAGATAACTACCAAAAATCAGTGTATTGAAATAGCCCGATTTACATGCAAATCAATAACCTGGCAATGCAAGTAAACCGCGTTTACAAGACTGTATTAAAAAATCAGGTTATTCCCCAAAGGTGACATCAAAACGTAAGCATCTATTTTACTCAGAGTATTCTATTTGTTATGTGAGTTGTAATGTTAAATAAAGCATTAAAAACCCCAGAGTATTTCAAAATGTCACCAGGAAACTTGCACAGACTCATTCTCCTCTCATATTTGAAGTTTCTATAACTGTAGCACTTGTCCTTTGGCTCCACGAGATGAGAACACATTTTTTATATTTCTTGGGTCAAGAAAAAGTCGCGATATATTTCTCCTCCACGTGAAACACTTGCTGTGGCTGGATGCATTCAAATCTGCCAAATAAAGATGCTTTCTGGTCACATATCACACATGCGCACTTCAATAAGCTGACAGAATGCAGGTTATGGTGTTTACATGCTGGGCAAAATCAAGGTAATGGGCAAAAATCTAACTCTTGCAAATTCTTAAGGCGTTTATGATCTTACGCCGAAAGAAAGGAAAATGGTTTAACGCGTATACATGACCACACACGTTGTCGGCTTAAGCATAATTGTTTAAGAATGTGCATGTAAATGTACTCACTGTCTATCCAAAAGTATGAAAATGTACTAAACTGGGCTAGTACCATCCCTAACTTGCAAATATTTACAAATACTAATGAGATCACATTGCACACACACTCGCACACAGTATCTCTCCTCTAATTAATGTTGCCTACCAAATTGATCAATTATTGATAAGTTGCCCCACAGCAGACAAGCAAGACTTTCCAAGCTCATCAGTGGCAGACATGGCCTCGTCCTTCACATCTGCTGCTCACTGCTCCACACCTCGCTGGCATATGCCCTACCGCTGGCTCGCTGTCAATACGATGTTTATCGAACATAGCGCTCGTGTAATCAGGAGCGCTTGATGAACTTAGAGGTGATTTCACAGCTCAGGAAAGGAAGAAGTTAGATTTGGGGCAGATGTGGAAGAGGTAGATGGGTAACATCTGCTAGATTAAAAGAAGGATTTGTTTACACTCTTTGAAAAAAAAATGGCGTGTTAGGGTCTTTACTATTCTCTAAATAATTTTATAATGCCACTAATTTGCAAAATATAATAAACTAACCACTCTTACAAAAAAGTAGTGTGCAGAAAGACTGAATGACAGACAGATAGATGGACGGATGGATTAAAAACAGATATATGGATGAAAACTATAATGGTTATGAAACAATTTTATACTTGCCTAACTTTACTAAAACATGAACTAACTTAACTAAGAGAAGGAGAACGTTTTCAGCTACAGTTTTCTTCCTTTAAGATCTTATTTAATAGATATTGACGTTACGTTCATGTTTGAGAGTTTAATTGCATTAGTCATAAGCATATGCTGTGTCTTTCTTGGCCCTCACCAGCGGCATTTCCAGTCGAGCAGACACATAGTCGGTTTGAAACTAAAGTGATTATGTCCACCTCACTAAGCACAGATAATAGCTCAGATATCTGTTGTTAATGCAGTGATCAAAGTGATGTTTAAAATCTCATCATCTGTATAAAGTTTACAGTTTCACATTTAAAGGGGACCTATTATGCCCCTTTTCACAAAATGTAATATAAGTCTGTGGTGTCCCCAGAATGTGTCTGTGGAATTTCAGCTCAAATTACCCCACAGATCATTTATTATAGCTTGTCAAATTTGCCCCTATTTGCTTATGAGCAAAAACACGCAAGCCCACTTTCCAGAAGAGGGCGGAGCTTTAACAGCTCACGCTTCGGTTGCTCAACAACAACAAAGCTGGAGAATCTCACACAGCCAAAATGACGATTGTCAGTAACGGTGTTCAACCCTGGGTGGAAACGTGCAGATGAAGGAGCAGTAATATCATAATAAGATCCCCTTCCTACGTCACTAGAGGAGCGAAATCTGAGCAGCTCTTTTTTTTTACATGCTTGCAGAGGAAGGTTTACCAAAACAATGGGGACCTGATTATAGCACTTAAACATGAAAAAAAGTCAGATTTTCATGTCCCCTTTAAATTATCACATGAAAGAAACATTCTGAAAATCCAAACCAAAATAAAAGGGGGTCATTTCTACCAAAGTACACTTTTCTCCATCCTAAAGAACATATAAGACATTCTAAACTCACAATGTTAAAAAATTGAAATCATCATTCATTTGTCCTTTCTCTAATTAAAATGGAAAGAAAATGTATTTTTATGCATTCTTTAAGTTGGTTATTGATTTCCTGTGCTCTCAATTAGAGTTGTCAAAAGTACCAACTTCGGTACCAATCGGTACTGAAATTAAAAAAAATGGGATTCTAAGTTTGAGCGCTGTTAAACGGATTCATAAACACCTCTGATTATATCTGTGATTGGCTACAATGATCAACGCATTGGAGCGTTTGAAAGCACACAGAAGTGTTTGAATTTGAAAGCGGGAGTGTTTGAAAGCAGGCGTCTTATCAGCGGACTGGTCCACTGCTTTCAATTGCTCCTGTGTGTATCTGTGTAAGCGTTTGGTGAATTGATGACTATTTACAACGTAAATATGTTGAAAAAAACGTTTTGAAGCGTTGATCATTGAAGCCAATCACAGACATATCCGATGTGCCGTGTACACAATGGCCAATCAGAAGTGTTTACGAATCTGCTTAACAGCGCTCAAAGCATCACATTTTTTAAATTTCAGTACCTACTTAGTACCGAAGTCTGTACTTTTGACAACTCTATTCTCAAAATCATTTTCCATCTTGTCAGGCATTTGTAAAAATCCTTTTACAAAAAACCAGTTCCTAATGACCTCCTCTAGGAAGTGATTTTTTTTCTTTCTTTTTTTTTAGGTATTAGTTTGTCTCACACTAACTGTATAGATATAAATCAATTTATATAAGTATATGTGTGTGTGTGTGTGTGTGTGTGTGTATACACAATACATTATGTCTATAAGTATACATTTTTATAAATATTAAAATATAATACAAAAGAGCTAAATATAGAGGTTTACATATAAAAACTATAAAACCCTCTATGTTTAGCTCTTTATTTCCATCCTGTTCATGTTGTTGCCTTTAGAAATGCTACCTTAAATATGAGCATATTCATTTTATAAAAAGTCAGAGGATTTTTGTCAATATTATTGATAACTAGAGACATCTGCTGTTGTGATTATGGAGTTCACAGGGAGAAAATCAACCCCCCTCCCCACCCCCCAGAAGCGCAGAAGCGGACAACTCCAATCAGATCAGACTGGAGCATGAACCAGGAGCAAGCGGGCCAATTTAATCCATGAAACACACATTCACACACACACATTCATTTTGAAGGCAACCTCGCATGGCTTGTCGCTCTGAATTAAGCAAGAGCGGCCTGACACGAGCATACAACAAGAAAGGAAACTCCACATCACACGCTCACTTGTTTCCCGTCTCCCAACACCTTTTAGCACACAAACACGTACAGCGGCTCTCTAGCGAGCTTGTCACTCATTCAATGTAGCAGCTCCGTCAACCTGAGCTAATGCAACTTTTTCCACCTCACCTGCCGCCTTTAACCTCGTCCGCTCGGGCCACAGAATCCATTGTGTGCCGCAAATCTCTCCCATCCATCATCTGTGCTACAGGTGCAGCCGTGCCTGCCGGACAGACGCTGATTTCCTAGTTTCACTTACAACAGAAGGACAAAGAGGTGCCAGTCCACCCACGCCAGAGCGGATATTTACCATCCTACCCGACGCCAACTTCCTAATTGTTCAAACTCATTCATACGTCCACATGTATTAGCTGTACACACCTCAGTGATTCCTTCATTTAGTACACACTACACCCACACAAAGACAGCAGGACTCAGGTCCTCCAAGAACAGGCATCCAACAGACATTCACACTTTCTTCAGCGCGAGTGGGAAGTGTTGTGTTGCTCGAGTAGGTTTTCGCACCTTTAAAATGCTACAAGGATTATGGGGTTCTTTACCCCGCACCACTCCCATGGATCCACACATTGTGTGACTAAAAATCACATTTTACACCTTCAGTTGCAACACTCTGGAGTTAAATATCAGCATTAGAAAAGCAGTTTTGACTGGACATTCAGTGCCAAACCACTTTCCCCCACAGACCAAGTGAAAATGCAACATGCCTTTGCCAAATGCTCAATTCTCACCTTTTACAATACCCTGCCGTTCTGCCGACAAATGGCGTGTTTATTCCTATACAGAGCTTTTTTGTTGAATAATTGGTAATTAACCAGTTACCAAATGTTTGGGTTTCAAAAACTCTGGGAATTTGATTAGTGCTAAAAGGTGACTCAACTGAACTTGGGAAGTCTTCTCTTGACCTGGTTTGTTCACACACACTGACTTTACTGGAATAAAACTTCCTACAGATATGAGATTCATACAGCTATTATGCAGCATTCATGTGTTATCGGAATTATCATAAAGTTTCCTAGTTAAAAATTGGACATTCGCACCCTCTCAAATCATATTTACCACTGGGAAGCTTGGGGATAACTTTGATAAGTTCCTGAGTTGGGCGGGCCATAAACTTTAAAAGTTGTCATTAAAGTAGTGCATATTAAATTTATGAATAATCATTCAAAGCATATTGTATGTTCTATACACAGTGAAAATAGCCTGCGAGCCGACAATCTAGATGGCGTGGAATGTCTATATGGTTGTCAATGAATGAAACGCTAAATATCATTTTGGTCTCAATAATATTTTCCCAATAAATAATGATAATTAATTATATTTTCTCCATGATTCCTGTTCTTTCCGACACCAAAGCACTTGAATGCGACAAGTTTGTGATCATGCTTCAGAAGTGGGAAGTAGGACATTTCCGAAAGCATGCAAAGGCAGCATTATTCTTACTTTCCCACTGGGCTGAATAAGCCCGAAGCTTAACCTTAAAGCCTCATGTTACTGTAAATCTCTTTCTTTATATATTTTTCCTTAGTTTAAAACAATAATACTATAGTACAATATAATATTTGACGTATAGGCACATGATACCTTCCATGCAGAAAAGCAAACAGATTAGACCAGTTTGTACTAGCTTAAATTCCATGATGGACAGGTTTCACAAACATAAGCTTTACCAGTTTAGCCATGTTGGGTGACCACCTTGACCAGCATAAAAGCATAAAACAATTTTTTGTACATATTTAGTTGTGATTTTGCTCTATTGTAGGTAACAACTTCTTTTTTATATATATATCAACTTAGTATCAATATAGTAAATCTTACTTTATACTGAAAATGTAAACAAGGAATGCTCATGCAAAACTTGCCGCCATGATGCTAAGCTGTCGGGACATTGCTAAGATGTTCTACTGTAGGTGGTTTTAATACATAATTAAATGTGACCACTTATTAAGGTGCGGTAATATTAACCATTATTCAGCGAATTTTTGCAGGCGAAATTACATTTCAATAGCAATCCATGCAATCAGGAATTTCAGTGAAAGACTGATATAAGCAAAGATTTCTAAGATTTTAAGAGATACGTGCCAAAGAAATTATGCTTGCCTTAGAAAATACTACTAATTAATGTTTGCTGCATAAATACCTGTTACACCGTGCCCTAACCAGACACGCCACGACACACGATAAAAGGTATTTTTTCCATGTTAAGCAGTGTTTTTGTCGCAACTAGCCGCAACGGTGACACGCGATAATTCTATTTTAGAAACGGTTTCTGTTTTTCGGCAATGTTGTGGCTGGAACAACAGCACAAAGTATGGCAATGATAATCTCAGGTACTGTTTATGTGCTTTATTTAATGTTAAAAGCATCTAAAGTGAGTTTGAATATGATTTTGTGTGTCTTTTATAGCTGTATTGAAAGCAACAATTGACAATTTACCTCAGATCTGCAAAATAAATAAAAGGAAACAAGAATGTTCAAACTGTCAACTCATTGTGAACAGACAAGTGTATTCTATGACAAAGATTGTTTCAGTAACTCAGTATGTATTTTTAATGTTTATGTTAAAATGGTGTAATATTCATGAATTTGATTATGTACTTATCCATTTCGATGCGAGTGACGGGAGCTTGCCGAGAGAGCCTACCCACGCGCTCTTTTGATTGGCTGTAATTTTTGATTAACTTTATTGCGTCTCATAGTCGTGTCGAGTCTGGTGTGGACAGACAAATTGTTTGTTGCTGGAATCTTATCGCATCGAGTCTGGTTAGGACACGGTGTTACTCCTTCCTGGTGATGTGCATTTGTCAGTCAGTCAGTTTAACTTTTCCACCTCATTTTATGGAGCTCCCCCCCTGCAGACAGACAGACTCACAGTCTCAATACTGTATGTCCTTGGAAGTTAATTATTTTTTTTTCCCTCCGCAGAGGCCAAGTTGGCAGCCAAAACAGCAGAATTCACATTTAGAGAAGGTAGAGCTGCCTCAGGTAACTCAGAACACACCTCAGGAGACTTTCTCTCTGATTAAAAATGACAAATGTTCCAGTGCTGCACTTTAGGTCTTAAAAATTTGCCAATAAAAATTATTAGCTGCCACAAACTGCATGTCCTGCAGTTTTTCTTCCCTTAAAAAATGATTACTAGAGAAATGAAAGCTCATTCAGGCAGTAAAACACGTCTGCGTGTGCAACTCTAAACAACTGTTTCTGCCGCTTTGGACGGGTCATAAATAAAAACGTCCTCTCGCTCTCTCGCTCGTCCCGTGGGTGGCAATGAGAGGACATACATGCGCACACAGACACCAAATGTCCTCACAAACTTCAAATGTCATATACCATCTAATCTCACAGATTTTTATGATCATACTATATCTCAAGAAGTGTCAAATGTTACCCTAAAACTGACAAAAAAAACTACAATATAATATCTTTGTAAAGAATATGAAGGCTATTTTTGCTTTGAGACTTCACAAATAAGCAAATTTCCCCCACGTTCTCATTACTGTAATGCATTTTTATTATTCTCAAAGGCTTTTCTTGTTCTCAAAGGTGAATCTTGTAGTTGATTGTCGCTACTTAAATACACTTTTATTTTATTTTATTTTTTATTATGACAGAAATGTTCATGATTTTTATTACTGAGCCACTCACACAAACACACACCCTCATTCACACAGCAGCTTTAATATGTCCGCACATTGCCATCCATCTCTGTCTGTTCCAATCAGCTCAACTGCTATCACTGGCTCATATGTGCGCGCACACACACACGCACACACACGCCAGAGGAATACACGCTTCAAAGAGCTGTTAAACTTCCCATTTAAGGGTTTTCAGCCCAGGAGGCAAAGGTTTCACATGTAAACACAGTGTCTCCAACCCTTTTTGTCTTATGTATTTGAAGAAACTCCTGACCCAAAGTATTTGGAGTGTAACTCATGCCACAACAATTGTGCTGCGAACACGAATGATACCTTAAATTATGCATCTTGGTATGGAGACAATAAAACAGGTGAACAAACATCCCATAGAATTGCATTGAATGTAAAAAGTAGAAAAATTAAAAGAGGCATCGAAACAATTTTAATAAACAGACCAATGCATATAATTAACAGCAAACACTAGCCGATACTAAGATGTTCACCTATATATCAGACTGTACATTCCTGATGTCAGTCCATTTCTCTATCTATACCAACCCATTCTCTAATATAGTGTTGTCATAAAGTACAGACTACCAAGTCGTGAGTGCTTGAAAGCAGGCATCCATCAGCAGGTATGTTAGGGATCTGCTGATAGATGCTTGCTTTCAAACGTTCCCATGTGTATCTGTGTAAGAGCTCGGTGAAGAGCATCAAAGATGTCTATTTACAATATGTTTTTACAGCGTTGATCATTGTAGCCAATCACAGACATATCTGTTGAGTGTGTGAACACAATGGTCAATCAGAGGTGTTTAAGAATCTGCCCAACAGCACTCAAAAAGTTAGAGGGAAATGCTGGTATCGTCACATTTTTAAAATTTCAGTACCGACTTGGTACCAAAGTCGGTACTTTTGACAGAACTATAATAGCAGCTCTCTATAAACATCCCAACCGCAGAGCACTACCTGCGGCAATGCAACACTGCTCTGAAACCCCATGCACTCTGTACAAGCCATAATGGATCTCTGTGTCTGAAAACTGCAAACATATAGTGAGTGTTTTCAGTACTGCGGTTTGTTAGGTTTAATGTCACGCTGAAGCTTCAGGGTCATGCATGCCTCTTGGGAAATTTTCACCCGGGGAGATGCTTGTTACGTGTTACCTGTTCGACAAAAACCTATCAGTACAAAAAAAGAAAAAGAAAAAAAAAATGACTGAAGTGGAACAACGAAGCTCTGAAAGACAGTGGAGACATAAAAATATTGAGAGCGTTTTAGGAGGAACACTAAAAGCATTGTCAAAGTACACTTCAAAGTGCCCTTCTGCACGGGGTTTGAACTGAACACGCTCATTTGAAATACTCCCGGCACCCAGGCTGTCAAAAACCCAAGAGTGTGAAATACCAGAGAGGAAAAAAAAATGAAAGTTCAAGTGCTGAGTGAGAAATGAATGTCAGAGATCTTCACCTGCATGACTGTTCTCGAGGAAAGCTTATAGTAACATACTTAACTGCGCGATTTGCATGAAGTTTTACATCAAAGGGTGTGATATATTGCAGTTTATAGTGCGATAATTTAACTGCTCTTTCATGCCAAGGTGCAAAGATTAAAGTTCACCCAAAAAATATTTTTATGCATCACAAAAAATAAGACTTTTGGTTACACTTTTAAGGTGACATTGTTACAGTGTAATTACACAAACAAGTACTAAGTAATATTAATTAACTGCATGTACTTACTATAGGGTTAAGGTTAGGGTTACGGCTTGGTTTAGAGTTAGTTACTTGTAATTATGCTTAATATGCTGTTATTACTGGATTAAGTACATGAAACATGTGCAACACCTTAAAACAAAGCGTTACCAACATTTTCCACATAAAAAAAAAAAAACTCCATTAAAAAGCACCATAAAATGCTATAGCATATTCCAAATGTTCTGAAGGTATATAACAAGTTTGTAAGGAAAAACTTCACCTATTCTTAACATTGAGGTACAAAAATGTTTATTTAGGGAAAGGAGAACTGCAAGGGCAATATTTTCAGTAAATAACCTGAATTTTGGTCTGTTCATCAAATCAGCTGGCTTCATAAAACTTTGAGACTATTTTTAAAGCAGACAGATGTGAACACTATTATTATTAATTATTATTATTAATAATAAAGTAACAAATCAATAAACAAGTATATAATAACATTTTCATTTATAGGTATATATATATATATATATATATATATATATATATATATATATTCCTTTAAATATCAGAAAAAAGATGCTCTGTCAGTTGCAATAGTTATTTGACAGTCTGGAAGACATGTTGTCTAGCTAGCTGCTTGCTAATTTCTACTTTCATTTTACATTCATTCTAATTTCATTTTACATTAAAAAAGAAAAAAACTGAATAAAACATTTGTGTGTGTCTGTGCATGTGTGTGATTGTCAATTTGACACTTATTTATGCAAATATGCAAGTAAAATGGAAACGTATTCTCATTTACTTCTTTAAAAGTTGTCGGTCAGCCTCAAGTGAGGTGTTAGTGAAAGTGGCTAATGAAAATCTTTCAGAGGGAAACAGAGGCAGTAAATTAGCATAGAAAAACATATTTCAATTGCCAATCTAATTTAGCACCCAGTGGCCTCTGGTGGGAGTGGTGTGTGTATTAGTATTCTACAAGGCTATTTGTTTGTGTGCGCGGGTGTGTCTGCGCGCTTGTGTTTACCGTTCTCTGGCTGTGATTGTCAGTATTCTAGTCCAGCGCGGCTTGCTGAATTCTCAGCTGCATCAGGTCCCCGGCACTGTGATTAAATTTGTGTATCTATGTGCTTGTGTGTGTATGCAACAGCTTTTATGCAGATGTTAAAGCAATAATTAAACTGCTACATTAACAGTACTGTACGAACACCACGCAGTAATAATGAGAAAGAGTTAACGTCACGTCATCGAGTGCGTTCAAGAGAAACACTGGCACATTTCTGAGCTGATCCTTGCTTGAGGATTGCTATATTTTTCAAGCTTAACTCCCACTCTTTTTGTCTTTCTATCACTCTTTCCATCACTCTCTCTCAGGTACTCATTACAGGTCCATCTACTGCTCCGTGTGCTCCGCAGGGATGCCCACTAAAATC
This sequence comes from Elopichthys bambusa, assembly GCA_037101425.1. Classification (NCBI taxonomy): domain Eukaryota; kingdom Metazoa; phylum Chordata; class Actinopteri; order Cypriniformes; family Xenocyprididae; genus Elopichthys; species Elopichthys bambusa. Next base: position 4,472,243 of record CM074440.1, on the reverse strand, counting down.
CTTCTCTTCCTGTCTTAGCCCCTCTATCCCCTCTGTCTAACTCCCTCCTCTCTTATTTCCCTCCTTTCACCCTTATCGCTGCCTGCAGAGTTGTGCTGTCCTGGGGTGAGGAGAGAAAGGCGGGAAAAGGCACAGAAAGGAATTAAAGGATGTACGGACTGATCTAAGAAATAGGGTCACTTACGAATCTTTGTGTTGCTTCAAACCTTTATTTTTTATTTTTTTCTTCTTCTGTGGAACGCAAAAGATGATGTTAAGGACAATGTTCACATGCATGTTTTTGAAAGAAGAGGTCTGCTCACCAAGGTTGAATTTATTTGATTAAAACTACAGTAAAAAAACAGTAATGTTATGAAATATTATTACAATTTAAAATAACTATTTTATATTTAAATATATTTTAAAATGTAATGTATTCCTGTGATGGCAAAGCTGAATTTTCAGCATAATTACTCCAGTCTTCAGTGTCACATGATCCTTCAGAAATCATTCTAATATGCTGATTTGCTGCTCAAGAAACATTTCTCATTATTATCAATGTTGAAAACAGCTGTGCTGCGTAATATTTTTGAGGAAACTGATACATTTCTTTAGGATTATATGATGAATAGAAGTTCAAAAGAACATTTGACATAAATCTTTTGTAACATTATAAATGTGTTTACTGTGTTTAATGCATCCTTGCTGAAGTATTTTATTCAGAAAAAAAAAATTGAAAACAAACTGACCTCAAACTTTTTTAACAGTAGTGTATATAAAATAATATTAAAAATGTACAAAACAAAAATCATTAATGCGCATCTGTAAATAACTGTTATATGAACAAGTCCATAAAGTTGAACAAATTTTAAGTGTTTCATTTGAAGAGGAACATCACTGAAAGTAAGTGAATCAGATGTCGATTCAGTGGTGATGATTCACCACTTGGAATGAATCAGTTCATCAGAACAAATAAAACAGGCAACTCCTGTGTTTATGAGTCATTCAAAGAACCGGTTCATAAGAGTCATTTGTAGTCAAACTTTGTGACACAAGCACACACTCACACAAAACTGGTCTTCATGTAGCCTGTGAGCACAGTTCAATAGAAAAACATGTTGTCTTGCCTTTACTCTGTCTCTTTTTTTTTTTTTTTTTTTTATATCACATTTGATTCAGCCTCAAAGTGACAAGTGATTTAGATGATCTGTCCCTTTAAGGCCTTAAGAAAAGAAGTCAGTCAAAGAAAAGCTTCAGAAAGATCTGCATTGAGCAATGTTTCAGTACAAAGTGGAGCCATAAAACATATGGGTGAGCGAAAGAGAGGAGAAAGAGGACAGTCGGATGATAGAGAAGTGTTAGATGGAGTGATTAGTGAAACGAGAGCAGTAACGTGTGCTGTCATCCTCACCATATCCCATAAGACTGTTCTCCTCATCAGCATGGAGGAGCTCAGATGAAATTGAATTCATTTGGCCCTCTCTCTCTCTCTCTTTCTCTCTGAGGTGGAAAAGCAATGATCCATGTAATTATTATATATTATGGGAGGATTCCCAGTCAAGCAAAACATCTAATCTTACAGTAATCCACTGCCCCTTACACACACACACACGGAGACACAAACACACATTTTGAATGTCACTCTCTGGAATAATCTGCCACTGGATATTCTAAATGGACTGGGTCGCTGTCAAAGTCATGTATATGTTAACTAGATTGATAGACTCTTCACCTGTCCTTCATTGACTGTCAGGTCCTGTGTGTGCGTGTGACCTTCAGAATGAAGCGCGCATGCAAACGGCTCATTATCATCTGGACTGGTGGCATGTGATGGCAGATTCTGCGCAGGAACCAGAAAACGCACACACGGCTCCACGCTCCTGTAACCTGTCATGAATATTTAGCAGACGTTCTGATTTCTTGCCGTTTAGCCAAGCTCTGCTGATATGACATTTTATTACTTCGCCAATATAAACTCACACGCACACACCCAAACACACACATACGGTTAGGCAAACAGTACTATCACTGTCAGCACAACTTTAGGTCTGCACGGAATCTGTCACACATTTTCTACATTTTCGGTGCTGATTGTTGGGGAAACTGTGGAATTCTGGGGAATGGATTTAGATATGGAAAAATATGGTAAACAGAATTTTACCCTTCTATTGCTAGCTGAAAGCATCATCGAAATTAGCCAAGATAAACAAACACACAGAGTTACACTCTTAAAAATAAAGGTTTCAATAAAGGTTTTCGCGGTGATGCCATTAGAACCATTTTGTTTCCCAATAGAACTTATTACAAAACTTTTATTATTACAAATTACAAAATTTTAATAATCTAAAGAACTTTATTCCACTATAAGCAACCTTTTGTGCAATTGAAAGGTTCTATGGGTGTTGTTTCAAAGTGCTAAAATTAAATTTACATATATTTTCCAAAGACTTTTGGTTGTGGGGGAAAAAAAAAAAAAAAAACCTGTCTACCACAAAATAATGGCAAGAACATTTTTGAGTTGTCTTTGCAGACTGAACACAAACATACAGCACAATCTGTGAAGTCTGAATCACAACAAATTACTTTTATGCATCGGATCTTGTAACGAACCAAAAACCCAGCAGCAGTTATGGATCAGAATCAGTCTGACAAATCCTTTATCGAATGAATTCACTGAAACAGTCAAAGTGGTTACTGAATCAACTCACTTACATATTACTTTCAGTGAAATTTGATGTATATGAATCTGATAAGAAAAAAATGCTGGGTTTTTTCAAACCATGTTTGGGTTTAAAAATTTAATTTACAAATTTAAACCAATGGTTGATTTGTCCATATTTGACCCAAACATGGCTTGAAACAACCCAGCATTTTTTAGAGTGTAAGTTATGTTCATGAGCAGCAAATCAGCATATTAGAATGATTTCTGAAGGATCATGTCACAATAGCTATGTTTCCGTCACCCTGTTTTTATGCACTTTTTGAAGCATCACATCAGAAACGAGTGGAATGGAAATGCCAAATTTTGAAAAAAAAAAAAAAAGGTGAGGTGGTTTTTACGGAGCCCCGGACAAGACATGCAGGAAAAAAATAGTAGGCTAAATTGTGCACACGATTTACTCATTTGTTCCCTCGATTTACTAAAATGTGTGCACGATTTAATTTTTTTTCTTGCATGTCATGTGCGGGGCTCCGTAGGTTTTTGACTTTGCGAAAAAGAGTTAATGCGAATAACAGGAGATGGAAACACATTTAATAAATTCTGATGTAGCTAACATTAAACCCACGTGACTAATCGTCTGTTTCCGCTAATGGTGCTTTATTTACTGTTGGTTGCTAGGTTACCAATACAAATGTCATCCGCTCAAATAACTTGATGGAAACGCATCAAATTCACTTCTGTTTGTTTGTTTGTTTGTTTTTTCCAATTTTTAAAAAATACTCACTTCACGTTTGGATGGAAACCCAGCTACTGAAGACTGTAGTAATGATGCTGAAAATTCAGCTTTACCCTCAAAGAAAGAAATTACACATTAAAATATACTAATATAGAACAATTATTTGAAATTTTAATAATATTTCACAATATTACTGTATTATTTTTACTGTACTTTTAACTTTATTTTTACTGTATGTTTTTTATTTTATTTAAAGAGCCTTGGTGAGCATCAATCATAAAAAGAAAAGTGAGAAAAAAGGCTGAAAACACCCCAAAAAAAGAAGCGTAACCATCCAATTCAAAAGTATGCACTCAGTACTCTTCCTATTCACTGTTTTCAGCACTCCTACCTTCCTCACCACACAGAGCACCTGTTCAGACAGCAGATTTCTCCAACCCACAGACTCATGATCTCAGCCAAACGTGGAACACTGATCTAGAACCAGTCCCGCTGATCTCTGTGGAAATTACTCCGCTCTATTAGCGCTTCACTTTAGCGGAATCATTGCGGGATGGTTTCTAGCTGGCTATGGGCTGATGCTGATGCTACTGATGAATTACACTCATTTTTTGGAACACCATCAAGATCTAAAAGGTCAAATGGAAAATGGACAGACAAAAAAAAAAAAAGAAAACATACCGATCAGACAGTCACATTGATGGACAAAGGAAGCCAGTAGCTTGGGTGTAGGGGGGGGGAGGTGGGGGGGGATGTGTCATGTGCACATGAACAAATCCACACACACCTGGGGTCATCCTGCCCAGCACGGAGCATAAAGAGGTCGTGTCTCGCTCGGAGAGAGTGAAGGTGCATTGAGGCATTGCTATAGGCTGCAGGCTTCCTATAAACACCCAGAAGAGAGTTTATGGGTTTGGACAGGTATGACACATGCACACACACACACACACACACAAAGCTGATCCATGCTAAGAAATATTGCCTGCAAACAAAAACTTAATTGAGGTCACAAGCATACACGTCTGTCTGAATGGTATCAGCCCATGAGCTGCACTGAATATGAAGTGCGTACTAACCGTAGCAGTTCATTTGAATTGTTGCGAGACTACACAAAATCCTCCATGTTTGCCTTTAGTCGTAAATGACCTTGCGGTACTACAAGAGCACTTGCAACTCGTTGCCTAACAAGCAATTCATTACACAGCAATTAGACACCATATTAATTAGTAGTTTAGATATGTACCCCTGTTAAGTGACTTGTCATCATGTGATTAGTACTTCCTTCAAGTAAAATGCCCACTTAGGAACACATTCAGACATACTCTGAGTAGATACACACACACACACACAAACTCTATATGCTGATAATGACAAAAACACTCATATGGGCTGAAAAAGGCCTCATCAGTCAACACATACTCAGTGATTGGGGAAGGGGAGAGACAGATAGAAAACTATCCAACTTTCTCCGTCTTCTATAAATGTGCCCTTTAAGAGGATCCAGACGCTCATTTCGGCCTTCAGTATAGCTAACAAACTCATCATACACTATGGTAGGGCTGGGCGATATGGCCAAAAATATTATCACAATATTTTTTTCCATATCATACAATATCAATATACATCACAGTATTCATTTACCATTAATTTGTTTGACTTTATTTGTTTATTTATTTGACCTATTGCTACCACTAATCTAAAAGCACTGTGATTAACTAAAGAATAAACCAGAGAGGTGTGAGTGTGTGATTTGTAAAACTCTTGCCATTTCATTCCATTGAACGCTACAATTTTCCAATCAACTAGCGGTTTACTTAAGCGAGGGATGCTGAGAAGGGCCTGTCGAAGGTTGTGTGTTCAGCTACATCTTCAGATATCTCAACCATACAGTTTAATGCACAACAAGCCAACCTTTTAATGGGACAGATATTTCCCTGTCAGCTCTTATATGTCAAGAGCACCACAGACATCCACAGTCATTTGGGTAATATATCTCAGCAAGGCAGGCTGAACCAAAACTAAATCACCCATAATGTCTTTCTCTGAAGTGGCCAAGCATTGAATTTACACATATCAGGATCACAGCACAATTATAGCACATTTAGACATTTTCTGAAATATACTTTTTTTTTTTTTTTTTTTACTCTTAAAGCAGGACTATATGGAAACTACATGAAAATCAGCAGATGGACAGCATAAAGACCCGCAGTGGGAATAAAATGTGGTTCTGTGAGCACGTCAAAGGCAAAAAAAAGTCCACTGGCCCAAAATACACAGATGTTCGAGACAAAAATGACAAGAATGATGAATGGCTCCATCTTAAAATTCACAGGAGTTACAAGAAACACTTTCTGAGTCTACAATTCAAAAAGTTCTCCTTTCGGACTCCTTACAGCTATAAAAGAGAGAGAAATAACTCATGAATGCCCAGAACTGTTATCCTAAGATCCCCGGAATCTAATGGACATTTTCTCTACAACTCATCTTCCTCACAGGCAGCCACACAAAATGGATCTTAATTAAAATAACAGAGAATTCTAAGTCTAAAATAACAAGTTTTTTTATTGTTTTTTTAAGAAGTCTCTTATGCTCAACCAGAACATAAAGAAACATTTATTTGATCAAAAATACAGGAAAAAAAACAGCAATATTGTTACAATTTAATAGAATTATTTTTTTATTTGAATATATTTTGAAATTTTCATTTATTCCTGTGATTACTCCAGTTTTCAGTGTCACATGATCCTTATTCTAATATGCTGATTTGCTGTTCAAGAAACATTTCTTATTATCAATGTTGAAAACAGTCGTGCTGCTTTATATTTCATAATAGCATTTATTTGAAACAGAAACCTTTTGTATTTCAATTTAATGCATCCATGCTGAATAAAAAAAAAATCGTATTGACCCAAGATTTTTGAACCGTAGTGTATGGCTATGGTATTATCTTCAATGCAAGTATAATTTTGCCTATTTTATCATCTATCATGATTTAAGGTATCATTTATATCTGTAGCATACAAGATTTGTTCAAAGGTTTCTAAAAAATTCAATAAATGAGTGAATTAGCCCTTTTTTCTCTCTTTTTGCTTCCTTTTCTTTGGTCTATAGAGCTGAAAGATCGACTGGCAGATGAAGTATAAAGTCTGTGTCTGTTGGCAGGGAACAGTGGTTCGGTTCAGTTCATTTCAGTGGCCCTTCTGACCTCAAAGTGCTGTCAGCAGTTTTAGGGTCCAACATTGACAGACACACACACACGCTGAAACGCTCAATCTGAACATACCCTAAACAAAACAACACCTCCAGGAAAGAGATATGGAACAAACTTGTCTCGATTGTGTCAAGCCAGTCAGACCTACACAAACGTATGTGTTTGACAGGAAGCACTTATAATGTCTCTAATGCACCAAGAAATATGTCTCTTTCTGTCTCTTGCACTTTCATGTTTTATAGTTCATACTTTTAAACTACCAAGCATCCATTCTTCAAATCAGCAAACATTACTGTATGCAGTGAAGATGCACAACATACAACAATGTCATTCGATCTGTTCAAATCACCCACAAATCAACAATAAAAAGAAAAGAGCTGAATAAAGAATTACACACAAATTTGAGAAAAGAAATTATATCAGTACTGTGAAGTCTGTGTGTCCTTCAAGCAAATAATGGGCTTTATTACCCTGAGATCAAAGTCAATTTGTACGATCAGTTAAACAGGCGTCCAACTGTTTCTTTTATTTGACTGCAAATACACAGAAATACAGCTTTTGTTGATTTGAAAAACACTTGCTCAGTATTCAGCACCATTAATTATCATAGCAGAAAAGAAGCCATCTGAATTATGACTTAAAAACAGTGATTCATCAGTCTAATAAAATAAAATTAAAAAGAAATAAAGGCAAGGATGATGGAGCAAGGAATTGAATGGATGGATGGAAGGAAAACGGATGGATGGATAGAAGTATGGGGAAGAAAAACGGACAGATAGATGGAAGTATGGGGAAGAAAAATAGATGGATGGATGGATGGATGATGGATGGATGGATGGATGGATGGAGGAAGGAAAATGGATGGATAAACAGATGGGGAAGGAAAACGGATGGATGGATGGATGGATGGATGGATGGATGGATGGATGGATGGATGGATGGATGGATGGATGATGGACAAGGGGACGGAAAACGGATGGATGGATGGATGGATGGATGGATGGATGGATGGATGGATGGATGGATGGATGGATGGATGGATGGATGGATGGGGAAGGAAAACAGAAGAAAGGATGGATGGATGGATGGATGGATGGATGGATGGATGGATGGATGGATGGATGGATGGAAAGACAGACAGGAAGTAAGCATGGATGGATGGATGAATTGAAGAAAGTGTATCGCTGAAATAAATTTGACATTGTGTGAAAGTTGCAAAAACAACTCCAGCAGCCCTTGTATTGTGATTGTAACAAATAGATTCATTATTCCATATTGAATTCCTCTGCATGAGTATATGAGATTCCTGAAAATAGAAACACAAACAAAGGATCAGATAGCTGCGGTCTTTACTGGTCCCTGCTAGCATGAGACCAGGAGGACCATCTTATTCCCCTGTCGATCTTAAAGAGGAAGCTTTTAAACACTAAACAAATTGTATATTCAAGGTCACATGCTTTAATTTCTGGGTTCATTTGAGCTGCTGTGCTCTTCCAAACCTTGTCGACAGCAATAGCGGAATGTATGTTGATCGGAGCTGTGATGGCTCATTAAGCAGTATGTTCTGTAGCAGTGGGCACAAGGCTTCGTCCTCCTGAATTCAGCACCCGAGTCCAGCAGTTTTTTCCAGCCATTACCTTCTCCAGTATTAGACCTACACATTAACATACAAGAGCTTTTTATGACAATTCTTTCCCCTACACTGAACATGTGTTTGTGGGTAAAGAACGACCAGTAACGCAGCAGGACACTCCAATGCCTCCCACTGTCTGATGGACGGCAACGATTTGCTCCATTTGCACCTGTGAGCAGGTAATAAATGAGAAGGTTCGCAGAGAGCTTTTACCCACAAGGACAAAGACAGCAATTTTCACCCTGGGAGAGGAGAGTTTACCTTGCACTACTACACACACATACACGATTGAACCAGCTGCGTTGCACCATATGGACCATAATGGCCTCAAAATGTGTGTGTATGAGTGTGACAAAATGTGTGTGTATCCATGTCCATTACAGCTTACATGGCTCTTTTCAGGGTCCATAAAGGTGCACCGACCACTTTCTGGCACAAAAAATATTTTTTTAAATTCATATTAAAAATGATCTATTTAAATTGATATAACTAGTGAAATAAAATAAATACATTAGCACAAATAAAACATATTATATATTAGCAATCAATAAAAACACACCCTGTCAATAAAAAAAAAATCATTATAATAGCCTATTTAAACATAAATATTAAACTAAATACGTTTTCTTTAATGGCTACCAACGCATAGGTTATAGTACAGTAGATAAATGTCATATCGTGAGCAAGAGCCGATCATGAGTCGAGTCGGATCCATTATAGTAATGATAATATTTACAATAATATATTGAATTTGATAGGTGTCTCACATTGTCCCACAGCAAAATAAAAACAGTGTACAATGTTTTATAACAATAATTTATTCTATTTAGTGTCCATTTTATTCATTTAACATATTTAATATTGGGGGCATCCAAGTTATTTGACATTTTTGGGAAAAAAATTAAAAAGCAACGCAATAGTTACTTTCCCTGGAAATTAGATACTTTTATAATGATGTAACTAACTCAGTTAGCTACTATTTTGGAGAAGTAACTAGCAACTAATTACTTTTTTAAAGTAATGTGCCCTACACTGTTCATGATCAACAATAATGCTAGCCTAATGTCTAGAATAGCGCTTGCGAGTTCTGAATTGCGAGTTCTCTGTTTTTAGCCTCTCCTATAGCAGATAGTCTGGGGGGTTAGGAGAGGCAGTTCAGTAGCTTCATCGTGGGGGTGCAGAACAATAGAGGTGTGAATCGTGCTCTTTCATATGGAGAGTGTCGGACAGCCAGCCAAAGACATGTTTTTTAACTTAAAGAGCAGGCAAAGTTCCTTTCAGGATAAATCTCTTGATGTATCCATCTTGTCAAGTTATGAATATTGTGATGTTTGTTTCAACTGGTTTTGTAGAGGTTTAGAATGTATGAGCAGTGCTGGTTGTCAATCGGGCACTATCTAACTGAGGAACGCGTTCATGCCAACTCTAGAAACGAATGCGAGCGCAGCAGTCAGGCGCAGATTGGGCTGCAGTGTGCAGGAGCCCAGATTGGGCCGACTATTTATTATTATTGTTATTATTATTATTATTTCAAATTTACTTAAGCGTGAAAAAAGGCCCTCATTGAAACTTTTTTTTAAATAACGTGATTGGAAAGATGTGACACTTGGGTCACATCTGTCCGATCAGCTGCTGGTCAAATCATGTCAATCATTTTAAGTTAAATTTCTCTGTATACTATACATGTTGTAGCCATTAAAGAAAACGTATTTGGTTTCATATTTATATTTAATGCTCAAATATGTCAGGAATATGTCAGGAGATAAGGAGCGTCTTAAGACACGATTTTGACCACTTATTTAATTTTTGTTTTGTAAAGCCTTTCTTTAAAGTGAATTCTGTTTAGTTTAAATTATATCTTAATTTTAATCAATGTCTCATCAACCAATTGCCTGGATTTAATAAATAAGAAGCAAATATAGCAGACAATATAATCAGGACACTGGAAGTGCCGGCGCAATCTCTTGCGCATGAACTGGAGTGCGTCTGATAAATGAACCGAAACTCTCACAGACATGAGAATATATCTACAGAAAACTTTAAACGTCTACTTTTAAACACAACAATTCAAAAGGAAAATAAATAGGCCAATCTCCGATTATGCAATCCCTATGAAATGTGCATTTCTCTCTAGGCGCGTCCACTACTGCAGAGATGGAGAGTCAGTGTCTTCAACTTCATCTTTTCAGCCGACAGTGCCACAGAAAAAACACTAGTTTATTAATAAACTATTAAAATGTCTCCTTGCTATTTTTTAAACATTCATAATCATTACTTTTCTTTTGCCGGTCCTTTGCGGCAAGCTTTATGTGTGATTGAGTGCGGAATAAACGCTCATTACTAGTCGTCTAGAAAAAACGTATTTCTCATATTTTCGAACCAAGTCCAGCGAGAGAATCAATAAACGTTACAGGGCCAACATAGGTTAACAGCATGTACAATGTTATCATCTCACTAAATGCCTACTACTAATGAAAATGACATTCAATAATACATTTCAAACATTTTTATTTGTGACAAATAATAAACCAACATAGCCGGGACTCGAAGTCTGATCGCTGGATGAGCTTACAGTTAATGAATCTACTACAAATGAAAAGAAACAAAGTATAAGAGACAACCTATTGACTTGCATTTTTAATTATACATCAAAACCGAGCTCAGTGTTAACATTTACTTTGCTTAAATTCGATGCAAATAATAAACGGCTACATTTGTTCTGTAATTTCAGCACTGTGATTATGAATTCGTTTAACTACAATGTTTCAGTTGAATTCATCTGCTTCCACAGCTCTAAACAAGCCGCTGCAGATTAATACTTGAGAGAATGAACTGACGCATTTACTTTCTAATTTTTTAAAAGTTGGTGATTATAGCGCCACTTAGCGATAAAAGGCAGTAAACACATGTCTCCAATTTTGCCGCCGCGGCAGCCTTATTCTGGTTGGCTACCTACTGTATATAAACTCAATTGAATAATGACTAAAACTCAATTATTTATTAAAATAAATAAATGAACACAAATTTGGAATCTCACCTAATATGTTGAATATCCTGTGCAGTCAATTTTTACACAAGTTCTTTAACTGTAGCCATTCTTACAATAAACATTCAATCATGTTCCTAAAAGGCTACATGCACTAATTTTGCAATTAAACAGCAATGAAATTTAGTTAATTAACTATAATAATAATAATCTAGCACCATTAACATCAACGTATTAACAATTAGCAAGCTAATTCTCAGAGAAAATGTGAATGAAAGGCTGATGAAAATATCCCAAACCAGTGACCGCCTTTGAAAGGTACTTCTTTAAAGTGTTCTACAGATTGTATCTTCTTTGACCGCCAGTGTCACTCCTCTCTATTAGCATTTGTCTCCAGCTAATTTAAATGCTAATATATCCTAGCCTTTTCTCTGCGTGATAAAGCTAACAATCGACACTGGAGGCCTTTTTGTAGCTGAGCTATGAGGCAATTAGCTCAAATAGTATAACCATATACAGCGAGAGGAATAGAATATTAAAAAAGAGATCTGACTGCCCTAGGAGAAAACGCAGGAAAAAATGTATAAAGTGAAAGAGTGCTGGGAAGGGTGACAATGAGCGGTCAGAGAACAAATTCATAGTTTTGTGGACTCCAGTTGGAATGCCTGTGATAAGACAGAGGTGAATTTGTCAGAGTAGAGGAAAGGATAGACTCAAACATTACTATCATAAAGTCAAAGATAGAGGGCAAGAGAGAGACATTTCCTGTTTGTGATTTTATAATGTAATGCAGGGCAGTTTTGTCATGGTCAAGACATATTTCGGAAAAGGCATTTACAGATAACTTATGCAGAGGATAGAGGAGTTTCCTTTGATAATAATGGATAGTGGAACATGATGGGATATGCAAATGAGGTGCATACCGGCCTACTGTGAGTTCCAATTATAGAACTATAGACAGAACGATAGACAGGGTAATAGACAGAATGATACAATGAACGAGAGATAAATAGAACAAATGATAGAGATGGAACGATACAATGAATGATAAAGAGAGAACGATAGAGAGATGGAACGAAAGAGAAGATGATTGAACGAACAAATGATTGAAGGAACAAAAGAGAACATTTGAACAAACTAACTAGCGATCGAAGGAATTAAATAGATAATGATTGAACGAAGGAACAAAAGAGATAAAGATAGATATATGGAACAAAAGACAAAACAATATCGAGTTGGAACCAAATAGATAACAGTAGATATATGGAACGAAAGAGAGAACGGTCAAAAGAATGAAAGAGATAACGATAGAGAGACAGAATGAAAGAGAGAACAAATGAACAAAAAAGATAACAATAGATATATGGAACAAAAGAGAGAACTATAGAGAGATGGAACGAAAGAGAGAACATACAAACAACAGACAGACAGACAGATAGATAGATAGATAGATAGATAGATAGCACAACATATGCTCGTCTTTCAGTGGGGCAAATACAGAAAAATCTGAATAAATAACACGAAAAGCCCATCTGAAAGTCACATATGCATGTGTCTGCATCTGTGCGGGTATTTCAAAGCATTTCGGCATTTCAAAGAGAAATAACTGTCCTGTAATCATAGCCATCCTTTGCTCAACTAGATTGTTGTATTAAATATTCAGAACTGGACAGACTGCATAAAAAACAGGAGAAAAATTATTCATAATGCAGGTAACACTCACACAGGGACCCCTGGATGAAAGTAAATGTCATTTGACACTGGCCTTTTTTCATCTTTCATAGCCTGTTGGCCATCCAACCATTAAATAAGCATTATTAATTTATTTATTAATTAAAGTGCCCGTAGTCTCACCGTAGTGGGCCGAGGGTGCAGCCTTACGTGTTATTTGCAGCTTAGGGGTCCACAGAGACAAATCAGACCAGGAGAGAGAGAGACTTAATGAGAACAAATAGGTTGAGAATGCAAATGGTCGTTCCCTCAACTGCACTCTGCCACCAGTCACATCTCTTCTGCATATTACAGCTTCAGGGCACCCTGGTGGAACCAATGTGTGTGTGTAGATGTCAGCGGGCTTTGCGAGAGCTCCTCCTGTGGTGTTACTCATTACTGAGCAGAGAAACAAGTGCTTGTGACTTTTACACCAGATGATGACACACACACACACACACAGATGCACACATACACACACTTTCTGCTGATATTCAAAAAGCAATTAAGCTCTTCTCAGCACTGCTTCCTGACTTGATATCCTCAGTATTACCTGAACTTCTCATCACTGTGGGTCACACACACACACACACATTTGTTTTTCTGTTATAGTAGGGATTTTCTATTGACATTTGTTGTTTTATAGTGAGATAGACACTAGACATACACTACCATTCAAAAGTTTGGGGTTGGTAAGATTTTTTAATGTTTTTGAACAAAGTCTCTTATGCTCACCAAGGTTGAATTTATTTGATCAAAATTACAGTAAAAACAGGAATATTGTGAAACATAACTTTTCAAAATGACTTTTTTTATTTTAATATATTTTTAATTTATATTTATTACTGTGATGCAAAGCTAAATTTCCAGCATAATTTCTCCAGTCTTCAGTGTCACATGATCCTTCAGATATCATTCTAATATACTGATTTGATGCTTAGGAAACACTGCTTATTTTTATCAATGTTGTTTTAAACAGTTGTGCTGCTAATGTTTTTGTGGAATTTATTTAAATAATTTTTGCCAGGATGTAAAAGTCTTTACTATGGAAGTTTGTTTCCGCCACTAAATAAAAAAATTTAAAAAATGTATTGCGACTTTTTATCTTTCAATTCTTACTTTTTTCTCGCAATTGCGAGTTTATATCTTGCAATTCTGACTTTATAACATGCAATTGTGAGTCAGAATTTTGATATAAAAACTTGCAATTCTGAGAAAAAAGGTCAGTTTTTTTCCCTTCACAATTGGACATTATAACACACAATTGCGGGTTTATATCACACAATTCTGACTTTATAACTCACAATTCTGACTTTATATCACGCAATTCTGAGAAAAAAAGTCAGAATTTTAAGATATAAACTTGCAATTGCGGAAAAAAAATCAGAATTGTGAAATTAAAAAGTCGCGATTACCTTTTTTTGTTTTTTAATTCATGGCAGAAACAAGCTTCCATACTTTACTGTTACTGATCCTGTTAGTATCATTAAAAAAATTCTTACTATCCCCACAGCTATAAACAAAAAGTCAATAGGTTTCATTCACTAATAATTTTTATAAACATATAAAGTTGTGTTCTGTGAGCAATACTAATAGTACTAATAATACTAATGTACACCTTAGCAAAGACCACAAGAAGTGCACAAATAATGTACATACAAAGGACATGCTGACCTTGCGGAAACAGAACAGCAGCACCGGTTCCACATGCAGTGCAGGTTCGAAACAAACACCCGTAGGGTCAAGTGTCCAGAGTATTCATCGCAACTCCACACACACACTCAACGTCCTTGAAAACACATGAGCAGTGAAATAAAAAATAAAGCAGAAAAACAAAAGGCAGGTGATCTACTTCTACAGCAGCCTGCTCTTCTGTGGTTCGTCAGCTGGCATCAAGAACATCGGTACCCTGTGGCAAACGGGGCAACGGCAGGACCACTGAGGCAGAACGAAGGTTGTGTGTGTTTTTCAGAGCATAACGGAGGTCATGGGGTGCCAGACCGAGCTGTGTAGGTTATGATCAGTGTCAGCGTGTGTGTGCGGCATGTGTTTGTGTGTTTTCACACTCCAGGGGCCAGGGTTGATCGAGTAAAATGCTTCCAGGGCCAGCGGGGGTAATGGTAGCGTTCCATTAGGAGCTGAGTAGCGGGCACATTTGCCCTGATCTATCATTAGCCTGACAGGCAAGACTAATCAAGTGCCGCACATACAAATGAAGATCTCCCCCTGTGGCCCTCTGAAGTCTCTGGGCATGAGAGCGCGTGTGCTGGCATGCCTTTCGCACCATGCTGCTGTTGCCTAATCTCACTGGTCAACTGCATTTCAACTAATGCTTGAAAGAACACATGCAGTTACAAGCAGACAAACCAAAGTACTTTCATCATAAATAACTTTCATTAAAACTGAAGCATGTAATTTCTGCTCCACTACCAAAGAGACTTCAAAACAGACTTCCCAAACATTCCCCAGCTGCCAGTGTTCAGCAAACAGGTAGTCAAGCCCTAAATTCACAACACTGGGTGTTCAGAAAGTCAACCAAAAAAAAAAATGTCACGCGTTAACACGTGATTAATTCAAAATTTCAAAAATAACTGAATGCAAATAAATTACTGAAGCACGTGAAATTGCATCACTAACCCTAAGTCACACAGTTAGATGATCTTAGAAGTTGGGAGTTTTTCACACTGAGCATCTACAATGGTGCAAGCATCTGTAACCCTGGTAGGAGGAAATTTCTATTCCAACCCTCTAACCCGATTTTGCTTCTCTGTTTGCGACCAAATCATTTTAAGCCACTGAACTCCGGGAAAGTTTTCAGTCCAATGATCGGGTAAGCGAATTCATTCAAACAATCAGTCTGAAAACTACATCAGCGATGGCAGAGAAAATAGAGAGTTGCATTGCTTTTTCAGTGAAGTATTCATTCTAGTGTGTGTTTATTTACTCTGCATCGGTACCGGCTCCGAGACCGCCATTTTTTGCCGGATCTGGTATCGGTCTGACGAGACAGATCCAAATCCAATTTTGTGGATTATCATTTTCATTTACGAATATTTACAAATATACAAATGTTTTTTTTTTTTTCTTATATACTGCCTTATTTGTTATGGTTCAGGCCAGAACAAATGATCTTTTTTCAGATTTATAGCTGTGGTTTCAAATATACTGAATACCCCCATCCTTCAATATGCTTACTGACAGTAAGCCCTGTAAGCGTAAATGCAGCCTAGAGTGCTCGGGTTGTGGGTTTTAGCTGTTAGATTGGCGCCATGCAAATGCATGACTAGCCGGCATGCAACATGTCATTAGCGTACGAGATCCACTTTCCCTTGTCACACTCCCTGTGCACTGTTGACAGACTGAGGCTGAAACCAGGCGACACTTCGAGTAAACTCAATTAGTCTCCCAGCCATTATGACACGCATCAAAAATAAAATAAAATATTTACATAGTGTCTGCCTTGGACCAATTACACACTGGTGTGGGGGAAGGGGGTAAGCGGCATTAGCATATAATTTGCATAAAGCTTTAACTTGTTTTTAACAGGTGACATTTCGATATAACTTCGATATAACACAACAGAGGGGCAAGAGAGTGAGTTTATATGAGGGTTTGTCATTGCACATTTACACATCCTTTCCAACAAATGAAAAAAGTCTGTGATCAGGGACGTAGAAAAGTGGAGGGACACATATAGAGCTTAACAGCTTGACTCATGAATATTAATTATATGTTGCAATGTTTGTCCAGTAACCCTAAGAAAAAGCGCTGCATAGTAAAATTGAGACTTTAACTTCATTTCTGGCCTAAAAAACTAATTTGTGCATAAATGTATTCCAAAATTGCATCAAAACACACCTAATCTCAGTGCTGTCTTGGAGAAACAATTGAGACATAGTAGAGATCTCATTTTTTATTTTTCTTTCTTGGCTAACTCTCTCTGTGTACTTTATGACAGACCATCATGGCATTCACCACCAAGAACGAATGAAGATATATTAAATATAATGGGTTATGGCTTTATGACAGCCATCCAACAATATTGCAATGTACAGCTGACACATCAAACACAGAACTAATAATAAACCTCTGAGGCTCTCATAAAGAGAGGACGTTCATACACACACACACACACGCTATCTGCAGAAATAGTGTCCTTGATACAATGTTACAATTGCATTAATAAAAACAGTGAGGGATCAAGCACACATACAAGGACAACAGACTTTTATAATGTCACAGTGTCATTTATGAGCAGCGATGAGGAACATACGATATAGGTTTTATTAAAAGTTTATATATTATTCTACTCTACACTAAATATTTGCAGAGAGGCCCCGCTGTCTTACATGCAAAACTTGAGCAAAACTCACCACCATAATGCTAGTGTGTAGTGAATGTTTGCCAGGGCATTGCTATTCTACACCACTTTTCAGCTTTGCCGCTACAAAGTCATATAAAAAATGTGATAACTTGTGCCAACTCTTATAAATTAAAAACATACAGCACAACCAGTGTAGTCCGATTTATGAACAAAGCAGTCTTATGAACCAAATTATTTTATAAGTGAATCAAAAAAGAATAGTGTGACCAAGTTCAACACACAAAAAAAAAAGACTCTCACGAGCTGACTTTTAAAAGCAATTCAAAAAAACAAATAAAGTCCAGTGTACTCTGATTCACAAACAAATGAATCTTATGAGCAGGTTGTTTTAAGTGAATTAGAACATACAGTACAACAAGTGCAATTCAATTCAATACAAATGACTCTTAAGCATCAAATCTCTTAAGTGAATCAAAATGTTGTCTGATTCAGAAGCAAATTATTTGTATCAGCCAAATAAAAAGTGAATCAAAACATAAAGCAACTAGTGTAGTACAATTCAAAAACAAATGACTCTAATGATGAGACAGTTTCTTTTAATGAATCACTCAAAAAGTGAGTCAGTCAGATGATTCTGGCCTTAGACTTGGGAGTTTGTACAAAGAGGTTTACATAGCAAATTATGCTTATGTCACATGAGGAGTTTTAAAAGATTGATGTTTCCCTCTTTATCCCCTCCCACCATCCACATTTACTGTATATCCTCAGCTCTTTCATATAACATATTTACAGTGCCGATGAAGAAGAGTTAGCCATTATAGCGGCTGGAAACCTGGCACGCTAAAGCTTCATCAAATAAACCACAGGTATGAAAAGACAATAATGATGATAAATCAACTAATGGCTGGGGGGTATTTGACCAGACACAGGTGCACACAAGGCCTATGAAAGGAAGAGGAGAGATAGATGATACGGTGGATAGAGACAGAATGCAGGTCTGATGGGGGCAAATTACGGCTAATGGTATTTTAGTTTTCTTTCCCACCTGATTCTATTTGTCCATGATTCTATTTCACTGGACAGTATAACTCACCCTCGGTGTCTAATAGACTGCGGGGAGAGCCGAGAGAAATAGCACACCAGGCAAGAATAGTGTATTCCTGGAATATCAAGTTTTTCTAGCCATTTATTAACCAAACTGATCATTTCAATGAATTTCAAGAAAAATCTGTACCAATATCAATATTAGTTAGAACTCTGCCCTGTCAAATTTAAAGTTGAAATGTGTAATGTTTTCTTGCTACTAGTTTCACCAAATTAAATTTTCAAACAGTTTTTAAACACTACACCTATCTCCATTGGTTGGACAAACAGATAGCCCCACCCCAAACTCACGCTATTGGGCTGGTCAGGATGATTTGATTGTTCCCAAGAGCTAGTATAAGCATTTTGGGGGTAAATAAACCTACAAATTGCTTACTTGCATCTCTGAATATTAAGCTGGCATAGTAAAAAGTATTATTTTATGCATTTTTTTTTTTTTTTCCTTTTCCAAAGCATTAACAAATAGCTTAATACAATTACAATTTGAAAACTTGTACATACTATATTCCCCTACACTAACCCTTTCCACCAAAATATTTATAATATACATACATACTTTTATGAAGTTTCTGTTTTTACCACAACTTCATATTTTCACTTACAAACACAAGTGGGTTGCTACAGTAACATGTTGCATGCAGTCTTAAAAAAACAGCAATTAGTGTGCATTAAAAACACAACGTATAGTAAAAACTGTGATGGAGAAGTGTATTATTGCTAGTGAGAAATAGACATCTGTGGTACTAAATTAACTCTAAATGAAAATTAATTTTTAAAAAAAAAGAGTGGGCGGATAAATATAAAATGGGTCAATGCATTAGTTCGGTTTGACGAAAGACTGTATGATCTCCTGCTAGCTTAACTAACAGCAAAAAAAACACTCAAAACACTGTTAAGATACTGCCAATCAACACAACACAATCAAATATTGTATTTGGGGATTTGCAGGGAGGATAAGAGGCGAGGGCAGAAACAGCGAAACACCAGCAGCATTCATCATATTCTGCCACCTTCATGCTGATAGAGAAAATTAATAGCTTCTTAACCGGGGAGTACAAACCAACCCCCTGCAAATATTTTTTAAAGCATTTAAATCACTTTAAAACATACTGCAACTCTTTTGCCATTTTAGAAAATCTTTCACCTGTAAGAGGAAGTGGTGTAAACTAGTCCACCTCCACAACTATTACTCCCAATGTTCCTATTAACAGCATTAATGTGTTGATTGCTTTTAGAATGCGTATATTGGTATACAGAAAAACAAGGTTCGACTCCAATGTATTCAATGTGTATTTTAAGCTACACCACAGCTTCAAAAATAAAATAACTATATATTCAGCTACACTCTAAAAAGATTGAATCTCGCTTGCCGAGATGCCAAGAAAAATGTTATATTAAGCAGGAAATAAGAATTTGTGTTATATGCAAAACGCTCTGAAGTTGTTGCCTTGTGTGGTTCAACACAACTGCAAGTCCAAGAGCGCCTAAACACTCAGGAAGATCTTATTTCAAACCCTGAGCACCACCTCAGATCAATGTCACAGTGTCCTTGAGTAAGTCAATGAATTCCCAGGGGCATTTCCAGGTACTCGCGCCAGTAAGGTCGAACTATTTGAGTGAAACCTTATGTAAAATTATATATATATATATATATATATATATATATATATACACACACACATTATGTATCTATATATAATAAGA
Source organism: Elopichthys bambusa (assembly GCA_037101425.1). Taxonomy (NCBI): domain Eukaryota; kingdom Metazoa; phylum Chordata; class Actinopteri; order Cypriniformes; family Xenocyprididae; genus Elopichthys; species Elopichthys bambusa. The sequence goes on along the minus strand of CM074440.1, from coordinate 4,452,194 downwards.
GAAAGAGAAAAAAATGACTAAGGACCGGCGTTCCACGAAATTCCACCCCACAATTCAACAAGCGGCCTAATGCTCTGCCATTTCAACTAATGAGGGGTGCTTTGCTGGATTTAGGTCAAAAGTCATCATTTTAATACTTCCCATTAGCAGCGATCAAGGAAAACGGTCTTCACAAAGGAGTTCCTGTTGGTTTCTGGCATCTCACTGTCATGTCGAAGGCGTAACTCATCCATCATTTTTACGATAGCTTTGGTTTTCACATAATTAATGGCCGTCAGCAGGATGTAAATGTGTGAAGATGAAAGAATGGGTAAACATTTAAATTAACACTGTCACTTTGAACAATGGCGAGCTGGAAAAGACGATTGCGTTCGCATTCGCAGGAGATGAAGTAGCCACCAGAAAATGAGAAAAGCGGAGCATTTATCTCTAAGCACAGACACAATTGATGTATAAACATTGGAGTATACCTTAAAAACAATCCAATGCATCTGAGAGTCACACATTTTGCTGACATTTTCAATATTCATTTTAATATGATTATGTAGAGATTCATGATTCAAAGAGAATTCTGGGAGGCAGAGCGTGACACAGGATGAGCTATGGATGTATAATGACGTATAATGAGGATTTGAGCTACAATGTACATAGTTTGATGTTTCTCTCTCTTTTTTGTGGTTTTTAGTACTTTGGAAAATAATATAGTAGACCAGTCTTTTTTTTCTTTTTGGACTGATATTTTCGGTGGCATGTGGGCTAAATTTCTGCAAGGTTCTGACCCCCACCAATACCACAATCATTAGTTATCCAACTTTCCACCATGTAATAGTTCTTTGTTATCTAGTTTGTTGCTCACGATTCATTTCAAAGAGTGAAAAAGAGTGTGCACCTTTCTCTCGCTTTCTCATTTCAACCCTTTTACTATGGCCTCCTTTCATCCTTTAACACACTGCTCTAGTGGATGACCTTTTCACAATGTCCACATAATGCAACCAAATGTGAATCCACTCTAGCCAATCGCCATTAACCACACCAATTAAAAGCGTTTTTAATCTTCCACTGGGGAACAAAGCCTCCTTCTCGAATTGCCAACAGTATCTGTTGGATGTCCACCACAGCCCTTAAAGGTTAATGGTGTCTCCGTAGAAGGAAATGTAAGAAGAATGAATGCATGTGGGTCTTGTTACTCGTCTCTCCCTTCCCTTGACTTCTGACAGAGCCCTGACATAAGAGCCACCCAGTTCATTATATTCAGCCCACTGTGCTCTGAAAATATTCCTGCCCTTGCCATCTTCTTGGTCACGTTTTCTTGCACTCACTCATGTTTATACAAGGAATTAAAGTCAACATGAACTAGCTGTCACAACTTTCGTAATGTGAGATATTTAATAGTGAAGTAGATTATTATATTAGGAAAAAAACACAGCAAAAACGGCTATTTTCATAGGTAAGCTCTTGCGAAAAGCAAACTTGGTGGATTGAACAACAGGTGGATGAAAAAGCTAAGCAACAACAGCTGTTTTTAGTCAATGAGAAGCAGTGTGAGTGAAATAATGACAGTAAAACAAACTGCATTACAAAAGCACAGCACTTTTAGCTTGGAGCTGGATAAGCCAATTAATTGTACTTCATCTCAATACATTTGCCCACACGTTTCCTTCTGTGAATCAACTGCATGGTGCGGGGCAAAATGTGGCAGACAGTTGGGTTTCTAATGGCTAATGAGGGGGCTTGGATAAACAGTGATTTACGAGGGTTTGAATTTATCTCATGAGTCTGGACAACTAAGGTTATTCATTTGTTATCCTATTTATTAGATTGACAGGCTTAATTGTGTACTAAAGGCTAAAATACTTTCTCCAATCTTGCACATTTTGAGGTCAGGGTGGTCGACTACTTGTCAACAAACAAATAGTAGGGTAATAAGTTTAATTAGTGAGTTTATCTATAGTTTCTTTTAATATATACATATATATATATATATATATATTGAAAGTAACTATAGATAAATATATATATATATATATATATATATATATATATATATATATACACTTTAAAACATTTACACATTACAAAACAGTATAAACTCAAGAAACATTTCTTATATTATCATCTGTTGAAAACAGATGTGTTGCTTAATATTTTTTGCAGAAACTGTGATATACTACCATTCAAAAGTTTTGGGTTAGTTAAAAAAAAAATGTGACAGTAAAGATATTTATATAATGTTACAAAATATTTCTTTTTCAAATAAATGCTGTTCTTTTGAAAATGTTCTATTCATCAAATATATTCTGAAAAAGTATCATGATTTCAACAAATATTACACAGAAAAAACAACATTGATAATAATAATTTTAATAATAATAACAATAAATTACATTTTAAAATATAACAGTTATTTTAAATTGTAATAATATTTCACAATATTACTGTTTTTACTGTATTTTTTAGCCTTGGTGAGAATAAGATACTTTCAAAAACCTTTAAAAATATCTTAATTATACTTTTTCTTATTCTTTTGGCAGGTAGTGTAGTGTATATATAGTCCATTCCTTTCCAATACAATCTCACACTCAAAAGACAAAAGTTTCACACTCATTCATCATAGCTAGAACACAAACTTCCTAAATCTACAAGTTTGAGTGAACTTTAGCACACTAAATTTGTTAGACCCAGAGATCTTCACTACTCAGTAAGGGCTAAAACTTCATTTTCAGCAATAAATGGAGAAACAGCTGGATTTGGGATAATTACCACATATTACAAATGAACAGCCAGACCAGAATAGGGTCCTTTCCAACGCTATTCAAATTAAGATTATTTTAGAACTACATGCAATCTGTCTTCATGGTCAGAGATTTAATTATCAAATGAATCAAATTTTAACTGACAATCAAGACACTCTTCATCTCAATCCAATTAGTCTAAATTTATTGACAGATTCATTGATGGCAATTACCGCATTTGTGTGCGCACACACATCTGTGCAGGTTTCTTTGACAATGTTCCTCTCCATGACAGAACTGTAGAGTAAACAGAAGGACAGGATATTTCTCAACGCCAGCCATATGATGTTTGCTCAGCTCTCCAGATCTGCACTGTCTGAATCATTCTGCCAACACCTTTCTTTTTCTCTCTCTCCCATCCACCTCTTGAATAACCCTCTGCCAGAAAACCTGAGCCTCATCCTCTTTATCTCAACCCCCCCATACCTCATTCCCTCTCTGAGGAACATCTACGCCCAATTCACTTCAATCCTGCTTACAAACATTGAGTTTCTGCTGTGTCCAAGTCCTCCAGGGAAGTTTGGACTTACGAGCTTAGAAGTCATAATTACGGTGTGCATTTTTTCGCTCTCTTTTACGCTTACTGACAAACAAACAAAGCTTTTTAGCACAAGGTACTGCAATAAAATAAAGAGCAAAGGATGTTCATTAGGTGTGTAAATGATACTTTATCCTTCTCGTGCTGCAACCAAGAAAGATGGCAAATGTAGTTTTGCTCACACAAGACTGGCGTCTCATAAACAGAAAAGCTTTCTTCACAAAATGAGTGTAAATACGATCACATGACTTGAATGTAGTAACAACATACATTATCTCCATTGGCTACAATCTAGTGTCACAATACAAAAATTTCAGTAGCCTGTATTAATACCAGTAAAATTTCAGTTATCAGTACTAATTTGCAAACCATGTGCAAATTCATAAGTCAACGCCATTGCTGAGTATTTTCTGTTTAAAACTGCAGTGATCTAAAGACACCATTGTGCAGCATTTACTTCAGTAAGTTAACTGGATCTCTGAGCTTGTGCAAGTGAGTGGAGGCGGGACTAAATAGCATATTCATAGATCCGCGTATATTAAATGAAGCAAGTGTGTAGAGTTACGTTCAGGCTATTTTAAGGCTTGAAGAAAAAAAATTTCTCACAGGAATTTTTTTTTGGTGATCAAAGATGAGTTTTAAGGGATTGACTACAGGGGGGCTTTAAGTAAATAATACATTTTTAAAAAATTCTGACTTAATACTGCACAATGAATGTTTTATACATCGTGTTTATACTTAATAACAATGATTCGCAAACATGCAGAGCTCATGCGGAATTAACTGGATTCTGACTTATTTAAAAGCCTCTGATTGCCTATTGCATTCACACCTGTCTGTGATTGGCTACAATGCTCAATGCTGCAAAAACATGTACTTGGTACTTGGTACTTGGTTCTACCGGAATATCATAAAAGCTGGTATCGTTGCATTTTTAAAACTCAAGTATCGACTTGGTATCAAAGTACAAGTACTTTTGACAGTCCTGGATGCTGATTGGTCAACATAACATTCCAAGATTCTAAAAACCCAATATAGTAACAACTGTGACACAAAACATTCACCATATTCTGTCATGTCAGGGACATCTTCTAGTGGAAGAAAGGATAGTAATACATTTGCATAATAAAATGTAATGTTTTAATTATCATATTACTTTTTATTAGCGATAAAACACTCAAGGCCTTGCTGTATTATAAATCCAGAAATTGCACGTACCTCATTGTGTATATATCCACAATACAGTGCAGCATCATGTAATTAATTGCACAATTATTAATTAAAACCTGCAGTTCTAGCTAAAGTCTAATTTTAAGTCATGTTTGAAGCCTAAATAAGCCAGCCTGTGACAGGACATCAATTACTGCACCAGGTCCAATTTTTCTAAGCTCACAGACTACATAATTTGATGAAAGAACTGTTAATTGCGATTTATTATTATTAACAATGACCTTTCTATGCTTCACACTGTGCTTAACATCCCTTTATAATTTAGTAAAATCAAAAAGCATTTTTGCTGTCTTTTTCTGTGTCTCTCTCCCTCCCCTCTTTTTTGCTTTGGCCTAAGTGGGAACCTCTTAGCATGCTTTCTTTTAGACACTTACGGCTGTGAATAGAAATCCATCCCCCTGCTTGTGCTTTCAGGACAGAGAAGTATAAGGTGTCACATTCAAATGAGTCCCTCGCTGATTTTGTCCAAAGCTCTTTATTGCTCTATTGATTCTGAGAGCGTTACGATGACAGCACTGCATGATTTGATGGGGCGTCAAATGAGCCTGTGTCTCTTTAATGACGCTGTAATTGAGCCTCACACACTACGGCAACAAAACAGCTCAATCTCCAAACCACGCAGAGGTAAAAAAAAAGAAAAAGAAAAAAAAGAAAAGAATGACAGGCCAGATATTAAGAATAATTATTAATAATTTCATCCGGAAAAGTTTTAAGAAAGTGCTGTATTGATAAGCAGATGGTGAGCAGTTGCAAAGTGGTTCACATTTTAAAACACCTAATATCGGTGAATACTAATGTGCAGTGCAATCAATTCAATTCATTCTCATGAATCAGTTCAAAATCTCTGTTTAAATTATTCAAAATTTAGATTCAACAATGCATTCACGTTAAATACAAAAAAAATGTACAATATGTATTCTGTCCACATTTATACACACACATATATATATATATATATATATATATATATATATAATCATTTTAAAAATATGAATATGACATAAAATATATTAAAAACATTTTCCTTCGTCTTTCTTTGACATTGTCTTTTTTTTCTCCCACAGGAGCAGTGACTCTTTCAACCTCTCCCTCTTTCTTTCTACTCTTAAACTCTCATGAATCTTTCAAGAAGAATGTCTATAAATCCGGCCTTGCACACACAGTAGAAAAAAATATAATTACTTTTTATCACACATTAAATCCCCCGACACCCTGGACATCAGAGAGGGTCTTTCTGCCCATCCAGAATGAGCAGGACCCTGTTGAAGAGTGCTGACTGAAGGGGAACGGATGTTTATGCCCTGGAGAAATGAATGAAAGAAGAGTGGAAGATCTTGCTTTCATGTTGTCTCTTAGCCTAAGACTAGATCACAGTCACATGCTTAATTAATTTAATGTCAGTAACATATTATACGAAACCTATCTGAGAATAAGATGCATTTCAAACCACAGGGGGAAAAAAGAAATGCATAATTAGTTAGGCTGGGACTTCATTGTATCCAGCTGGAATTAATGAAATATTAAAAAAATAGTCTCCATATGACTTGGTTGGGGGTTTGGTAACCAGCAAAAAAGTATTAAAAAAACAATAAACTCGGTGACATCAGCTGAAAATGAAAGTCATTTCAGAGGCTGATTAATTTGATGAAATATTGCACAGAAAAACATTGGAAATAATAAACCAATAAACTGTGTACTAAAACAGTGAACATGGTCCATTTTTGATTCCATGTTGACTTTAAGGAGCTATTTAAAGGGATAGTTCACCAAAAATAAAAATTCTGTCATCATTTGCTCACCCTCAAGTTGTTCCAAACCTGTATACATTTCTTTGTTCTGCTGAACAAAGGAAGAATATGGGTAACCAAACAGTTGTGGGGCACCATTGACTTCCGTAGTATAGGAAAAAAAATAATATGAAAGTCAATGTTGCCCCACAACTGTTTGGTTACAAACATTCTTTAAAATATCTTCTTTGTGTTGAGCAGAACAAAGACATTTATACAGGTTTGGAACAACTTGAGGGTGAGTAAATGATGACAGAATTTTCATTTTTGGGTGAACTATCCGTTTAAGGGGGTTGATTAAATAATAAATAAAAATAAACGATAATAAAAAAAATATTTAAAAAAATAACACACTTCCTTACCTCATACACTTTCTCTTTATGAGAAAAGGAACTTTATTTCCCACTAAAAAGGTTTCACAGGGAAAATGTGTTTTGAGTGACAACAAATACACAAAGTGAGCAGACTTTCTCTTTTTAGGTGAACTGCGCCTTTAAATACTGACTAAATGTGGCTCCAGATAACTCCTCGGATATTAAACATGGCTGCTCTAGAGGTTTTCTCTTTCTGTACAGTATGAAGAGGAGACGTCTCATTTATAGTGGACTTGGCCCGCACTCCAGTATTGAGCTGTCATTTAGTCAGCCAAATAGAATAAGTGGGGAGGATTAGACCAGCACAGTCATGCAGATAACACCTCTGACAGTCTTCCTTTCTCTCTCGCTCTCGCTCGAATACTAAACAGGCCACTGAGTGACAGCTTGTCAGAGGGCAAGAGTGGAGCGCTGAAACCTGGCAACCCAAGAGCAGGGCGATAACAAGCAGGTCAAAGAAAACAATTACGGCCCTGGCGCTTTCTAATGGACACACGGGAAATAATCATGTTCCTGTGTGTGTGCGTGTATGTGCGTCTGTGTGTGAAATCCATTATGTCCCGACAGCCCTCGCAAAGTCATTTGTTGGTCCTCTCAGGTGTCTCATTTTTTCGACCACTTCAAGTGTTGTTTTTCCCCCCTCCCCTCCCCTCCTCTCTCTCTTTTCTGTCTATCTCTCAGTTGCGGCTCTCAGCGTTTCATTTCTCCCTGATTTCTCGCATTGTTTATCCACCCCCTCAGACGTGCTTTCCATCTCGGTTTAGAGCAGCAATCACAACAAAACATGGAGCAGTCACAGTAAGGCAAGTCGTTTTGTTTCCATACATGTTGAGGCTTTCAGACTCGCCTGCTCTTTTAGCCCTGGCAGCCTCAGCGACAATTTACTCATGATATGTGTGGCGGTTTCTCTCAGTGAAGTTTAAAAAGTCTTTTTCTTTCCTTTTAAATTTCATTCATCATTTGTTCCAACTTTACTTGTGGGTTTTTACTATTTTTTACTCTTGTTTGACTCAGAGAAAGATGGGGTTATAGCACAGGGGCGGCCATTAGACATGGGTGAAGTGTCTCATTCAAGGGCTCAGACAAAGTGGTCAGAGAAGGAATGAGCTTTCTGCTCATTATATGGAGCTTTTACCCACTGGGCCGTGTGTTCATGGCTCATCTATGCCGTTTCTAATGTCTGTAAATCAGAGTGTTGGCAAATATTTGAAGAAAAGAACACATTCAGGAAGTTGACTGTGTTGGTGTGGACATCATTTTGCATCTTAATTAAGCAAAAACAATTCAGTCAAATTCAGTTATAAAGCAAAATCTTGTCAAATACAATCAACATTTCTTAAAGGGTTAGTTCACCCAAAAATGAAAATTCTGTCATTAATTCCGACACTTTCAAGGTCCAGAAAGATACTAAAGACATCGTTAAAACAGGTGACGTGACTGCAGTGGTTCAACCTTAATTTCATGAAGTGACAAGAATACTTTTTGTGTGCAAAAACAAAACAAAAATAACGACTTTATTCAACAATCTCTTTTCTTCCCTGTCATTATCCTTACATAGTTGCCACAGTAAGCATAGTGAAGGCTTCCGTGTTTACGTCCAAATGCCAGCTCAGTATTGGCTAAAGCTGATCACGTGATCATCACGACGCAGGAGCTGGCCAATAATGAGTTAGCATTCTGACGCAGAATCTGGAAGCGCTGGATGTAAACAACAATGAGAATTACATAATAGAGAAGATATTGTTGAATAAAGTCATTATTTTTGTTTTGTTTTTGCACATAAAAAGTATTCTCATCGCTTCATAAAATTAACCACTGCAGTCACGTCGACTGTTTTAATGATGTCTTTAGTACCTTTCTGGACCTTGAGAGTGTCGGATAAATTGCTGTCTATGAACGAGTCACATACCTCTCGGATTTCATCAGAAATATCTTAATTTGTGTTTTGAAGATGAACGGGTGTGGAACAACATGAGGGTGAGTAATCAACGACAGAATTTTCAATTTTAGGTGAACTAACCCTTTAATACGCTTTCCTGGTCTTATTGCAAAAGCTTTATCAGTACTTATTGCTCCAAAAGCAAAAAAAAAAAAAAAAAATTCCATTAAAATGTCTGCCTCTAAAATGACTTTGATTGGATTGTGAAAAGTGGTTCTAAATGACGACTGAATGCAATGGTAAAAATGTCCCACACCTGTTTTTCTCACTGAATATTCAGTTTAAATTAAATTAAATTTTTCAGTTTAAAAATGGTTTGCAAACATTTTATGTTGAGCCTCAAAAATCTAAACTAATTTTTGTGGGGGAAAAATTATAAAAAAAGTTAACCTCCAAGGTTAAAATGAATATATTTACATTTTGACATATGCATTAACATACTTTGTTATGCATGTATATACACATGTAAATATATGTAAAAAGGCTTACCAAAAACAATTTTTTTACTATTAAAAAAAAACATTTTTTACTATAAAATTAGGGGGATCATCTCACCATCTCTACAGGGAGTCCTTGGCCTGAAAAAGTTTGATGACCCCTGAGTGTGGACAATTAATCTTATGTAGACATTGTGAAATATTAAACATATGAATGCAGTAAGTAAATTAATCTGGGGAAAGATGAACAGAAAATAAGCAACAGTAGCCAAATATTATATATATATATATATACATATATATATATCCTTCAGCATGAGGCATTTAGGAGTTTGTATAAATATACAAACTCCTAAATGCCTCATGCTGAAGGATTTATTTAAATTAATCTAGAAGCCCAAAGAAACACACGCACACTGAGTGAACTGGATTATCCAGTAGTCTGGCAGTTTCTGGATTAGCTATTAGGCAGTGCACAGATGATAAGAGAATTCACTGAGCTGCAAATGAGTAGCTGTCAGAGAGCAGGAGACAGACAGAGAGAGAGGGGGAGACAAATCCACAGCTCCCTCAGGGTATATGATCTCTCATTAGTTTTAATTAATCATTCTTATTAATAATAGGCGTCTCCTCGCAACCTCGACAAAATTAAAAATTCTGCCAGGCAAAAAAAACAGATGCATCTGAGTTAGATAAACTAAACTGGTCCTGCTATAAATTATCATGCTGCTGCTAAAACAGACAGGGCCTGGGGCTGAATTTGTATGGGTGGGCTGCCTCACCCCAGGCCCTGATGAATAAACTTAGGATATATCACAGGACCACAGAGAGCTCTCATCATCACAGGTCTCTCATCACAGGTCTCTCATCATCACAGGTATTTAAATTTTATTTATTTTTAAAATAGATTTATTATTTTTAGAGGCTGAACAAATCATTTTATTTATTTATTTATTTATTTTTTATTTACATTTTTAATTGAAAAGTTAGACCGAAGAAAAAGCAGTCAACAAGTGTCCAGCACAAATTGAAACTCTTCAATAGTGTTTAAATATGAAACATAAAACTGAAATAACACTAAATATTGTTCATTCCTAGTTTTTAGAACTTTAGAACACTCTAGAAGTCAACCGATTGTGGATTTTTCTGATAACGATAATTGGTTAATCAACAGATAGTTTTTAAAATGGATACTGAATTAAAACAAACATAAACTGTACATTTTAAATATAAATTTTAATATATTGATTATATCTTGATCATTCATGTTAGTTCATAGTGCAGCTTTAAAATGTAAAAATGTATGAGTAAATGTTGAAATTAACAATGAACAATACTTTTTTAAAACTTAGTTAATGTTACAAATTGACTCTTACTGTAAAGTGTTACCATTTCATATAAACCCAAACTGTCATGCTTAAAGTTGGCCATCTTTAAATATCTACACAAAGGCCATAGCATTGAAATAACTACTCTATTAATACTCTCCCACTTTATTTGCTTCTATTTTAGAACACTTGATGATTATCTAATCAAAATAACAAAATTTGTATTACAGTGACGATAAAAAATAACTGAAATCGGATGCCTTCCTGATTCGTTTATATGTCTCTGTCGGCTGCATGAACATATAAATTTGCTTTCTCACCTCACTAGCTTTAATTATGCAACTTTGCTGGATACCAAATGTATAAAAGCGACCAGCGGGATATTAACTAATTCAAATAGATGGTAACAATCGTAACATTGAACATTTGGGCCGGACTCATCACATTGTTTAAACTGCTTGAGTTATTTGTAATGGTAACGTCCTCTCAGCCTCGACGGCAAATATACTCCTGTTCTCCACTATGCAGCATCTAGTCAACAAATGAATTACTTTATAATGATATGAAAACATGTACTATAGACCTTTTCAGCGCTGTGCTCTTTGTCTTTTCACTTCTGGTTTGTATTTCCACAGCGATCTTATGTATTTATGAATGAACTGTTTGCTTTAAAATCTTCCCAGTCTACTGACACTTGTTAAGACATCTGCTTTAAACATTGCAATGCTCCTAATAACTTTTGTTAACTCTACAATAAGTAAATCCACTTTACCAGCTAATTATTCTTTGACAGCGATGCCATAGAAATATACAGGGCTACCGCAAAAACAGAAGTTCAAAGACAAAATTCTAAAGATGGCTGCACGCACATTTCTCTGCCGCATAAGGGCTATAGTGTACGTATACATACCGTTTGGTTGTCTGTTTTAAATCCGCAGCTAAAGTGTCCCACTCTGTGCAGCATGCATTCTCACATGTCAAAACAAACTCCACAAGGCGTCAGTGATTTGGCCTCTAGAGGTCGCTTTTGTACTGTATAATGACAGTGGACACTTTTCAGCCGCTCCAGCAATGGACAGGGGAAAACTATCTGTATGGATTTTTGCCGATAACCAATTGCTGGCAAAACCGATCACTTGGTCGACCTCTACTCTCATCACACAAAGACAGACAACTTTTACAGAGAAGACTGCTAAAACTGTGACATCTGACAACAGAAAGATGACAAGGAACACTGAGAGTTAGACATGTCAGGTCTGCCCTCTTTGGCTCTCAGCTGCCAGCTGAAGATATTCAATTAAATGCCAAATGGAAATCTTTCAGTGGGATAACTGCCACTTTTAAATCAATTATGGCACACTCAACCACAAAGACAGTCAGATCTACTGCATCAGTTGTGCACTAAAACAGCTTTTAAATTAAGTAAACATCAATAAAATACAAGAGACATCCATCAATATGCTGAATAAATGTAATGGAAGCGTTTAGTCCTGTATGCCCTGAGGGTCCCATGGTACAGTAATGGAATCAGACAGTAATGCCATGGTACTTTGATATATATATATATATATATATATATATATATAATGGTACTAAATGACTACTATACTCACATACCATAGTATATACATGCTACTTCAAAGAATGTGAATGTGCACAATAAAATCAAGTCCAAAAAAAGATGTATTTTTTTGTCATAGTCTTTTTATGTTGATAGCCTTGCTTTCATTTCCTCAGACTGGTGAATAAAGATAGGCCTATACTTGTCAAGCTGTTCACTGAAGCACAGAGAAAGTCTTGTTGGCCCTGCCAAAATTACAAGCAAAGATAGAATGGAACACAAATTATCCTTGCAACAAGAGCCAGGCTACAGACGTGACACTAAAAAAGCATTGAAATGTAAAAAACACTGGTCTGGGGGCTTATTAAATGAACATGTCAAGCCATGAAAGATATTACAGAAGCATGTCGTATTTGCTCAACAGGTCAACAGCACATGAGAAGCGTGAAACAATCAAAGCTCTGAAAGAGAATTAGTGAATACCGTTTTAATATCTGTCCATTGTGGTTGTCTGTTGATTAACTTTATTGTCTAAATGTTAGTCTTTAGCACACATACCTCAAGCCAAAAGCTGAACTACACAAACAGCAGAATTATAATAATCCAATAATTATCAGCATACTTAACCTTTATGCTGAACTTAACATTCTGTCTATTGATTAAAATGATTTTTGTGGCAAGTTTTTATAAGTGAAGATGCTGTTTTCATCACTGTTATATCAACATCTCTGCTTCCATCCATCTAACTTGTACAATTAAGTAAAAATGGTAGAAATGATTGTGTCTGTGTTCTCACAGTTTCAACTCAATTTTCTACATCCATAATCAAATTCAAAATGGTTGAACAAGTGCAAGGAACTTATCACCACAGGTTGCAATTTTTGAATCACTTTAATTTAAGGTAGCAATTAAACTTAAGTTTTCGATTGTTGTGTTTTACAGTGATTCAGGACAAGTTCTAATAGAAGTTATTGGGTTAATTTCAACATTAAAGCCGCTATTTGACTTTTCTAACCTTCCAGTTAAATTAAAATAGACAGTTCTCTATTTTTCCTTACAGTCTATAATTTCTTCCAAGCACATCTGAAAACTTTTCATAGTTCTTTTCATAAATCCTCCCTATCGATTAACTGCATCATTATTGTTATAATTTAGCTCTTCACTATTTTCTTTGAACACTGCGGGTTATTCACGAAAAGAAAAGATAATTTTCAAAAAAAAAAAAAAAAAAAATGATCATATTCAAAACAAAAGAAACGGAGAAATCTTTCCTGTTCTAGGACAATTTCTCATTGACCCACGATTCAACCAGTGATGCTGCGGTTCACGGATGTGCCCAGAGCGCCACCCGCCGGCGGAAAGGTGAACTGCAGCCATTTCAGGACGGAACGGACGCGGTGGCTGATTCCCTCACTCTATACGAGACTATTTTAAGATCTCATCGCAGAGCTCAACAATTCCCTTGAAACCGATCACTGATAAACTTTATATTAAATTATCCCAAACACAAATTACTAATAGCTATAATTATGAGCGTACTAAGTAAGCTAGTACGCATAATTGACTGAGTAAACTTTCTTTATCCAGTCTGAGGTAGCATATACAAAAGCATAACCTTACCATATTATATATATATATATATATATATATATATATATATATATATATATATATATATATATATATAGTTTTAGAGCAGTCGTCTTTACGGACAAAATCAGATAAACTTCTCTTCACATGCAAGTACTGTGGTAAATATGATAGAGCTCCGTCATAAAAAGGTATGATTTGACTATAAAAAGTCACAAACGATAAATAAAGCAAACACCAAATCTGGTAGAATTCATATTAATCGAACTCTGACATTATAACATTAAGTTACATCTCCCTTCAGAACACCGTCATTAATAAACAAGATACAATTATTCAAGTTTCATCCCGTCTTGGGTTACGGCATTCAAACCTCGCGTAACCTCCGCAAAGTGGCCAAAAGAAAGAGAACGGAATGCAAACTTGCCTGGAAAGAACTCTCCAAATGTGAGTTGAACATGAAAAACAAGCAGCAGAACGGCGAAGTAGTTCCTTTGGTCCATTCTTGCGGTCACTACTTCACATACTCGCTGTCCGTCCGTGCACGAGAGAGCTGACTTCTCTGACGGTTTCCCGGCATTGGTGATGTAGCGCGCGCGACTCAAGCCGGCAGTCGACAGCTGTCTGATTGTTGGGTTTCTGTACTGCTACGACAGGGTGTATGGGGAGGAGAGTGGGTGCGAATGAACGAGAAGAGGGTTCCAATATCCCCCAGGTCCTTAGACCTGCCTGCCAGCCCGTTCTGACACGAAATACTGGTGAGGTGATGGTTTACATACTACAGCGCGCGCTGAAGACGCTCCGGTAGCACACTACGCGATACGGTGCGCACTTGCGCGGTGCCTAAAAGTAATTCTACACCCTCTGAGCAATGAGTGAGGGAGGTTCTAGGACACTCTAGTTTCTTTGTTTTCCGTGGTGTTATATATACAATACAACACAAAAGTATTTGGACACTTAAGATACACTTTAATGTGGGATTACATAAAATATCAAACCAAGTAGCATCTATTTCAAAGACAGCAGAGGCACACTTTTCATGTCTCAAAAAACAAAACAAAAAATGTTTTAATTGTCTAAATAATGAATATAGGCATATTGCTCAAAATGAATATAAAAAGCATATGGAGACTTTCTGGTGGCCAAATTTTACATATTTACATACACATGCAAACACACACCTATACATTTATATACATTTATATACATATATACATTATACGTGTGTGTGTATTATCTATCTATCTATCTATCTATCTATCTATCTATCTATCTATCTATCTCTATCTCTCTCTCTCTCTCTCTCTCTCTCTATATATATATATCAAAATGTAATACTGTATCACAAAACCATACCACTGTACTATTATAAGGCTAGGCAGCTAGATTTGAGATGCAAAAGCACAGTTAGTTGGAGCATAACTGATTTGCAGATGAACTTGTTTGATATTTGCATCAACTATCAAATTGCTTTTTGTTGCCACTGTCTCTATACTGTATAGTCTACAGCATATCCAACACAACCTTTGATTCCACACAATCCCCTAATGTATTATTGTGAAATGTGTTTTGTGCACGTGTGAGCAAGAGAACAAGATCTAGTTGAGGAATGCTCATGGTCAACTCCATGGTTCATTTATAAGATGGAAACTCCCTGAGTGGGCAGATTTCAGTTACAGTGTTTTATGGTTAGACCTAATTTATGAATTCATTATTTAGTGATGTGGAAATCAATGCCTCATTAACACAGAAAGGTGCCCTTTCATCCTTCATACCAACCCACGCTAGTCCACGAACCTTCACTCCACTCTCAATGTTCTATGCTCTTCCCATCCTATAGGTTTCAGTTGCAAAGGCAATTATAAAAACAAAAAAGAAAGAAAGAAAAGATCTCTGAATTAAAACAGACCAGTTGACAACAATGCAGGTTAGTAGGCACATTATGGTGTGTCTTATTAATAGTGCTTATTAAAGTGGCGATAAAACGGAAGTAGCAACAGATCTTTTTTTCCATCCTTTATACATCTGAGTGTAACGGATTATCGAAAATAAAAAAGTGTGGGGCGGGGTCTTGTTTCAGTCCATTGGCTGTATATTGGACGGAGGCAGAACTGAATACAAGCTGGCTCTTAATTGTGAGAGAGGAGCGGGATTAAGCAGACCAAATTATTAGAAAAGTCTGGCATATGTCACCATAGAAAAGTCTGTTGTTTCACCAGAAAATCGAGTTTTTGGTCAAAACACTTTTAAAAATTATAACACATGCATGCTTGAATCGTTCACAATAAGATGCATTTAGAAAACAGATATGACAAAATGCATGCCAGATGCCAAAAATGTGTGTGCGTGTGTGTGTATGCAATGTGGATTTTTATTTTATAATCTATTTTGGACAATTTATTTAAAATATTTAGTGCTGTCAAATCGATTAATCATGATTAATCGCATCTAACAAAAGTTTGTTTACATAATATATGTGTGTGTGTATATATTATTACATTTATATATATAATCTGACATATATCTGACATATACAGACAGACAGACACACACACACACACACACATATATATATATATAAATATATACATATATATTATGTAAACAAACTTTTGTTAGATGCGATTAATCATGATTAATCGATTTGACAGCACTAAATATTTTAAATAAAATACTTTGTTTTAGTTATGTAAATAAATTTCAACATGTATATTAGCAATACTTTTGACATTTGTATATTTTGAAATATATCTAAAAAAAACAACAACAAAAAAAAACATCTGAAAATATATTTTATGCTATATGGGAAAATATCATTCTTATTGCTCATACTTACTGTTTTGTCCAGCAAGCACCTACAGCACTGTGGTAAACACTACTCATAATGCCTTAGCAGCAGGGTGCGAATTAAGAGGGGGATGGGGGTTTGGAGGGATCTGAGAGAGCACATCTCAAACGTACTTCCTTATAACTTTAAATCAATGTGCACCCCCATGGCCCCAGTCAGCAACTCCTCATCTCATAACTCTGCAAGACAGCGTGAACTTATTTCCATGCTAAATAGAATGGCTTCAGATCAGTATTACAATAAGAGGACAAGAGTTAACTGCGTGTAGTTTCTCCCCTTTCCTCTGAATGCACACAGACATGGTGATAAAAAATAAAAAAAAGCTTAGAAGGGTAAAATAAAGTGGAGTGGTTTTAAGCTTATGACAATGATAAACTATAATACTGAGCACATGTCACTGCTTCATATAAAATATAAGCACCAGATACTTTTATGATTGACACCCAATTCAAGGCATTTGACCATAACCATAGAATCAGCAGTTCTGCAGTTAAAGTCACCATGAAATCACAATTGACCACTCTTATTTTTTATGCAATATTGCAGTTTATTATAAATGATTTATCTATGCACAAAATTATTGTTAAGTTCATGTGCCTCGTAATCTTTAATCAAAATAACTTCCACACCCTCTTGCAGCAACATTTCTTCTCTTCTCTGATGACGTGTTTACTGGCGTGAGGGCGGGACAACCTGTCACTCACATGAGATCCACCAATAGCATGCCACAACCATCCAATCAATTCCTCATGGACAAGATCAAGTCCATGTCCATGTCCATGGTGTGGAGTATCTCACGTAAATACAGTCGGTTATGGCTTAAGTGGACGTAAACATTTGGGTGAAAACAGGATATGTGTCAGTATCCATGGATTCAGTCTTAAAGGGACCGTAGCCTAATTAAATATTTGTCATTAATGTTAATAAAACAACAAAAGATGTTAAATAAATAAATGTATACATGGTAAATAAACCTACTGTATCTGAAAAACAAGTTTATTTAATTTGTATCTTTATAGTATTTGTTGTATTGTTTATAATTTGTTTGTAAATTTCTTTTTATATAACAATTATATTGGTAATTATGCCCTTTGAAGGTTATTGGACACTGAAATTTTTGTTCTTTAAGTTTGTGACAAGCACATAAAAATTATTACTTTTTTTATTAGTAATAATAAAGAACCTGTCCTACATTCATTAGTCTCATTGTGTTGTGCTTGGAAAACTGCCACATCACCCAAAAAAAAAAGAGAGAGAGAGAGAGAGAGAGATTTAAAAAAGTATAGGCATCGGTATCGGCGAGTACCAGAAAAAAGTATCGGTACTCGTACTCGGTCCTTAAAAAATGGTATCAGTGTATTACAGATTTTTTTCATTACAAGTGATAGTATCAGCATAATAATTTGAGTGCTATATATGTATGTATGTATATATACATATATAGCACTCAAATTATTGAATGGAATGAAAAAAAATCTGTATTAAATGAGAGAATAGAAAAAATATACGCATTTTCTCTAGTGGTCTCTGACTTTTGTACCCCCACTCTATACATATATTTAACTTAAAGGCAAAAGCAGAGCTAGTGTCAGGCAGCACAGTTAATAAACACAGGAAGGGGCAGTGGATTGAAAAGCTCCATACTGTAGGTGCAAATCATTCTGTTGCAAGAGAGGTGGGAAGCCGTCCCCCCCACACACATCTGCCAATAGTTACAGCCACCTGGAGGCCTTGCTACAGCATGAATGTGTGTGTAATATGTACACTGTGCCTGAAGGTTTCAACCATTTACCAAACTAATCCCAATCATTGGAAAAGTCATAAAAAACTGTTATAAGCTTGATTGTCCCCCATCAAATGCATGCAATGTGCCAGCCTCTCTTCTTTTGCCCATATGCAGCGAACATCTCTCGGTTAGTCGATAGATTTAATTGGCCGGCTCAAAGTCTGCTGGGTCGAGTTGGACGATTTAAGAGGCACTCCTAAGAAAAGAAAAAAAAGTGTGAACCATAATGATATTTTTTTTTTTGGGCGGTATTGGAAAGTGGTGAAAATAGTAAGGTAGGGAATTAGCTACTGTATTTTTATGAGTTAAAAAAAAAGAGCTTTCTAATCACCAGAGAGATGGACTGGCTATTAAGGATTCAATATGTCTGGCAAACTAGAGGGCAAGAAAGATTTTTGTGTGGTGTTAAATTCATGCATTATGTATAAATATTAGTTCTCAACTTATTGATTTATCTATATGCCTGGAATCTTCAACAACCTCCAAATGCAAATTATAAAAGTTATAGATAAAAGTTTCTTGATGTGGTAAGCATGCATGACGCAGAAGCAGAATCAACTAGACAGTCTTTTTTTATAATCCAAAATACATAGGGGAACTCAGGAAAGAACACAAACCACATAAATAGAATAAATAGAATCCATAAGAACGGACAAGGGACTGAACATAAGCAATGAAACCGGAACTAAACAGAGCAGAACAACAGGAACTAAGGGAACAGAACAAAAATAGAAGACCATAATCGTGACACTTCAAGTGATGTAATTTGTAATGTAATTTTTTTTATAGCCAAGTTACTGTATTTTACACAATATTAGGGAGTTTCTTTAACTATGGGCACTTTTATGATTAAAAACAACAGATTTCATTTTACATTATGTCATATAAATGACACATTAAACCTACTTATCAAATGCATTTTGTTTTTTGCAGATTGTTTTACTCATTTTACTCTCGTGTTTTAATCTTATGTTATTAAAATCCTTAAAAAGATTTAATAATTACATTGTTGACTGATATTAATATAAATAATTTTCTAACAATAAATATTGGTCTATGGTCATTTCACTTTTGACATTTCACTAAGTGACATCCCTCAGCAATGGCATAATTTCCATCACAGCCAACAGTTTTATATGATGTATACATATGATGTATACATTCAAATTAAACTAACTAGTCCACAGAGCCAAGAATGCCTAGGTGAAGAAACACCCATTAGTTCAGATAATACACTGATGCATCTCCATGCTTACTAAAATGCAAAGTTTATCCACCTCTAAGTCTTCATCATTGACAGTTTATTGGCTATATTGAAAAGCTTATCTTTGTGATTATTTTTTGACTGCATGAGGTTTTTTCAATATTGATTCATATTTTTATAATACAAAGGCTGTTGTTTACTGAAGCTCCTCAGGTAATATTCATTTTCACTCCCATCGCAAATAGGCCCCACAACCTTCAAAACTCCTCCAGAACTTCATTTTAATTCTTCCCACACGCCACGTCCTAACACTTTCTCTCCTTCATTAAATACACTAGACAGCACAACAGGAAATTGTGGTCAGTCAGATCAGATACTCCAGCACCCAGGAAGTTATTGGAAACCAGTGTTGGATTGGAAGTTGGTTTATTGGGATATTATGGCTGTGATGTGAAACTCGTAAATCACTCATTGGGACCTTCAAATGCCTCTTAACATAATCACAGGAACACCGACATTGAATTAAATTCTTCATCGGTTTAAAGGGAATTTGCAGGAATTATAAGCAGGCGCTAAAATACTACTCATTAAAAGTCTGTTGAACCAATGGGATCACTCAGGGTGCTAAAAGAGACCCGATTCCTTCCTTTTTTCTCCCCAAACGCGTTCAGCGGAAATCCCGCCCTGCAACCAATTTCATTGGCTGAGGTTACAGTGATGGTTAGGTTTAGGGATCAGTGTTTGGTGTAGGCAATCGTTACTGTGATTGACATGGCCAATGAAATCTTTAGAATCATCTCCAGGGCAGGATTTCCGCTGAACTGGTTTAGGGAAAAAAAAAAAAATCACGTGGGGGACCCACCACACCAGCATGCACATGTGTATTATGTGTTCAGTCTAGGCATGCGCATTTGGATGTGCGTATGTGTACAGGCGCGTAGTCTTTCTTTACAAAGTGACTTCGCCAACTACTGGTCTGGCGTGCATAATACAGCGTTTTAGTCGTTTTCGCGGTATTTGTACAGATGTTGTCATCTGTACAAATAAAAAACGTTAGTTTTTAGTACACTGTTGTCGTGTAAACGTACCCTTACTCTTGAGCGATTAAATTTAAAGTGAAGTTATAGTTAAAGTGAAAGTTCAGCCAAAAATTAAAAAAAAAAAAAAAATTCCCAAAAATAAAAGAAAGTCATACACATTTGGTGAGTAAAAGATGACAGTGTTTTAATTTTAGTAGGCTATTTTATTTTAATAAACTATTAATTTTATGACCAAGAGCTGCTTGTTAGGCCTAATATTCTTGGGTCAATGAGCATACAAAGATTTAAAGGGTTAGTAAACTCTTTGACAAAGCGGAAAGAACTATAGACCCAATCACGACCGAGCTACAACTTCCAACTCAATTAACTAACTCCGCTGACATCAAGCTAAACAAGCACACACACAAACAGTCGTAATTGCGAGTGAAGTTTAATCAAACCAACTTTTGTTTAATGAAGTTCTTTATTACCGGTCACTGACTTTAATCGATTACACAGCTGTAAAACTTAGGAAACTTCATCTTGTTTGCCTTGCGTCGGGATATTAGTTCCTCCATTCCAGGGCAGATACCGCTGTGTAACTTCACATGGGCGCACTGCTCCCTCCCATGACTTCTCTTTCAATTAAAACTGCTCAAACAACGTCTCTCCCTGTGGAGCCGCTTAATGAGATGACTAATGTGTGTAATATCAGCTTCACCTCAGCGCTGGAGAAGCGCCTCACTACTGGCCTTTTAATACCAACGCATGTGTGCTTGAGAGACTCGGGACCCCCTGCTGTTTGCAAGAAGCGCGAGCTCCCGGGACAAAGACCTCTTGTGGAAATGAAGCGACTTTCCTCTGAACTCATCAGATGACATGACCGCATCTCAAGGATGCAGACGATGACCTAAAGACCTCATTGTTAGTTCAAAGTGTTTAGGGGAAGGTAAGTGGTGGAGAAGGGAAGTGTAGAGTGAAACTTGAGCGAATATGGAAGCCCATTACTCATCTAAAGAACTGCTGGGATCAATTTTGATGCACTACCTTGGACATAATTTAATGATTGCATGATCAATAGTCATAATCTCATGTGCTGAGCACATTAAGAGACTATCATTTGGAAAGCACCAAAGGCCATGGACGAGGACTGGGCTGAAAAGAGTCTGAAAACACAACTAACACAATATTCTTTGTAACTGCAGTTAATATATTTTTGATTCAATCAAACAGTGGCTGAATATGGCCAATTATGGATAATATGGTGAGTACTTCCCAAAAGGCCAAGATTAGATTTCAATTTTACAAAGAAAATTGATAAATTAAAGGAGATCTATCAAGGCAATGGAATTGAAAAATAAAAATATTAAAGGGATAGGTTACTTCATATGGAGAATCTGTCATTATTACTCACCCTCCATTTGCTTCAAACCTGTATGACTTTCTGTATGTCCAAACACTGGACCCCATTGGCTTTCATTGCATTGCCAAAAAAAACATTAATATCATCTTTCGTGTTCAACAGAAGAATACATTTTTTTTGGTGTGCTATCCCAAACTATTAATTTAAGACTTAAACCGACAATATTCACATGATTTATAAGGTGATTTATGCTAGAAAAACCAAAGGGAATTGATAAAAAAATTGTGGTTGCTGGTTGGGATGTTGGGATAGGAGCAGTGCTGCCAATTTAGTGATTTTGTCGCTAGATTTAGCCACTTCCCCAACCCTTTTGAGACTTTTTTCAAAAGCCTAGCGACAAATCTAGCAACTTCTTGGACAAACCTTATCTAGATTGAATGACTCTCCCACTGAACTATATTTATATTAATATAGATCAGTGGACTCGCCAGTATGACATCATCTAGCGACATTTAGTGACCAGTTTTAGCTACTTTCAGCAAAAAGCAATTGGCAACATTGGATAGGAGAAAGAATTTGAACATTTAAAAAAAAAAAACATTTTAATAATTACACACAGACAATCATTAACTATTCCATAATAACTATAACCATCCAGCAAAGAAAAAAAAAAAAAAAAACGAATTACAAAATGTATTTAGAACAAGAAAAAGTAGGAGGTGGAAGAGTAAAAGAAATTGCCATTACCATGTTTAAATGCAACCTCACATAACTTCTTTGTACATGTCTGGATTTTAGCAGTCTCTGCCGTTAAGACTTTAACTATATGAATAATTCATGTGTTCAAGCACATTTAAAAATATTCATCTGTGCAGTGGAAGCAGTGAATAGGATGTTTGCTATCTTGTCTCTGTGTGTATATGCTCTCAAGTTTGTGAACTTGTGTAATTTCAGGTAAATATTTGCCAGATGATGTCAATGCTCTGAACCTAGTTAAAATGATTGCCTGTCAGTTCTTATAACTTTCATGAATACAATTTTCTGGAATTTCATACAAATATAATAGCCTCTTTTCACTTGTACTCATGGAAAATAGGACAAACAATTAAATAATCTTGGCAATCAGGCTTTGGACGTCAAACCTCATACAAAAGACCTGAGAGTTAATTTGCATTCTGAATGGAGTGTTAAATCTCACATTGTCCGTGTCACAAAGACAGCTTTCTTTCATCTGAGAAGTCGAATCTTCCCTTGACTGCATTATATATTTAGTTTTGAGGCTTTTGGTTGATGTCTGTTGAGCTCATCTGTATGCTAGTGTACTCATAAAAGCTGACTAAACTATCTTTTGGCACATATATTTAAAATTAGCATTTTTTCTTTTCCAATAAAATGGACCAAAATACTGATGATGCATTATAGATTTAAGAAATGGAAGGTACATTCTGTCAGTTTTGAACCACTACACAACCCATACAGGTTCCGAATTTATAATGGCATGTCAAAACACATATATGGTTTTCATTCATCTCTCTTAGAGCTCTAGACGGTGCACCATAGCCTACGCACACAGAAAACACCGCATTTGTCTGCATTTTATCCCAAACAATACCTCGAAACCTTCGGGGAGACTAGGGGAGAGAAGTGCACAAGTGTAATATAAGAGGAGATGAAAAATAAATAGCATTTTTATATGATTTTCCACCCCTCCACATCAGTTTTATAAAAGTGGTGCAATGGGATGCTATGAGAGGTTTCTCTAGTAAAAGGTATTGGGAGTGCAGAGTAATAATTTTCTTTCTCCGGCCGCTCAACATTGATCTGTGCTAGTGAAATCATCTCTGGGCTGTTATTAAATCATCATAGCACAGCGGTACACCACACACGCACACACACACACACACACGCACGCACGCACGTACGCACGCACGCACACACACAGCTACACAGATACAACAACAAAATAATTTTACATTATTACACTGGTAGAATAGAAATTAATTTTATATCTCAAGTCAGGATCTAAATTGTGCAGTTTGTTTATCGTAATAATTAAAACAAAACTTGTGACATAAACATAGGTTATCATATAAATATTATAATTTTCAAAATTTCTATGTATGCACACTACCATTCAAAATTTTATTAAGAATTTTTAAATGTTTTTTGAAAGAAGTATCTTTTGCTCACCAAGGCTGCATTTATTTGATCAAAATACAATAAAAACAGTAACAGTGTGAAATATTATTATGAACTTAAGTTGAAGTAAATGGAAATCTATTTGAATATATTTTAAAATGTAATTTATTCCAGTGATGCAAAACAGTTGTACATACACACACATATATGCACTGAGCTCTCTCAGCCACCGTATATATGATTCAAAGCTCGATGTCCAATTATCAATTTCCAATGCAAACTTTACATTATTGTATTTTATGTTTCACTTTTATTCACTAAAATATTTTACAAAATGCACCAAGAGAATATGTAATACATAAAATAAATAGTTCACAGCCAGAACTGTTGAAAAGTAGGTTTTAAGAATTAACAAATTGGCTTGAGACAAGTCAGATAACAGGTCACAGACTGTTTAAAAAGCTGTTGAACAGCTAGTCTAAGTAACCCGTGAAAGATCCAGTTTTTACCTATATGAGGAAGTAGCACAGCTGCAACCAATTGGCTTCTGTAGTATTAACATATATATGTGTATATACACGTCTCAATGTTTTCACTTTGCACACAAGACACACCACACAAGGAGCTTGCGAAGGCACCGTTCTCTGCTAATCCAATGCTAATACTAATCTCCTCACTGAGAAATACTCGCTCACACCTCTCCCTATGACTTCTGCGCAACGAGAGACGTTTCCAGTCGCCTACAGAAGAGAGACGTCAAACTGTGTGACTGAAAGAAAGACGAGGGAAGGCTTGAGAAAAGATATAAAATCCCTCCTGAAGGAACAAAAAAAAAAAAAAATCCTAGTTTGACAGTTAGGCCGGCTAAGAACGGTTTGGCTCAGAGTGTTTTTGTCGTGAAACTTTGGAGAGATGGATTTGGAGATGAAAGGTGAATGGCGAGACAGCATTTTGTAGATGAGAAAACATGTTTTTCCATGGAAGCAATCACAACGAGGATTTAAAAGATTTTCTTCTTTGATCTTTACTATTGTCAATAATAGGGCACATAAATGGCAACCCTGATTCTGTATTTCATCATGTCGAGAGGTCAGGCAAGGATAGTCCAGGAGAAAAGACACTGCAGGGCTTTTGGAGCTGACAGAAACCTGGCCTTGAAAATCCCCCTCTTAGTCCTCGTTCCCTGTGAAAAGTGTCTTCATCATTAAATAAGGGCCAATGACACACACATGGCCAGTCACCTCCGTGGCTAAGCAGATAATGGATTAACAGATTATCCCATCTGAGCTGTGCTGTTGCGGCTTAGACGAGTTCGCAGTTCGTCAACATCCAGGCAGGTCAAGTCATCATAAAGGACGGATAATGACAAATGACAAAATGCTGGCACTGACTAGGAAGAGCTTTAGAGAAGATTAGGGCTGTCAATAGATTTAAATAATTAACTGGGAGTAATTTGTACACAGTAAAAAAATATTTTATAACTTTTGTTCTTTTGTCAAATCAACTTAGATAATTATTGTGGTTCTGATAACATAATACTTTGAGGTTCTATTTATTAAACCAATCTCCATTGTATTTACTCAAATTTTTAATTTCAATGAACTCAAAATTTTAAGGCAACCAGGTAACTTACTTTTTTAAGTTAAACCAACAATAATTTTTTTACAGTGTAGAATTTACGTAAGTTTGCCACATATTTCCTTCCAAAATGCAGTGCCTTTGGGTTTTAGTGCATTCAGGTCAACATGAAATCAAAAAGGACTTGGTTTACTTTATGCATTCCTATTCTTATTGTGCACATCATTCCATTATTGCACATTTATGCAGCTTAAACAGTAGAGCACGGCGCTTGCAACACAGGGATCGTGGGTTCGATTCCCAGAAATGCATGAACTTGAAAAAATGTGTGCTTTGAATGCAATGCAAGTCACTTTGGGTAGAATGCATATATGCATAAACATAAAGTCAATTTTTCTTTATAATCATTCATTAAATGTAAACATTGGACAATAGTTAAGGCAGCAATTTACTAAATTACTATTTAAAATAATACATTTGGGCTCAGTTTCACAGACAGGACTTAGATTAAGCCAGGATTAGGCTTTAGTTCAATTAGGACATTTAAGTAGCTTTTATAATAATGCTTTAGAAAAAAACATTACTGGTGTGCATCTTGAGACAAAACTATGGCACTGACATACAGGTGCTGGTCATATAATTAGAATATCATCAAAAAGTTGATTTATTTCACTAATTCCATTCAAAAAGTGAAACTTGTACATTATATTCATTCATTACACACAGACTGATATATTTCAAATGTTTATTTCTTTTAATTTTGATGATTATAACTGACAACTAAGGAAAATCCCAAATTCAGTATCTCAGAAAATTAGAATATTGTGTAAAGGTTCAATATTGAAGACACCTGGTGCCACACTCTAATCAGCTAATTAACTCAAAACACCTGCAAAGGCCTTTAAATGGTCTCTCAGTGTAGTTCTGTAGACTACACAATCACGGGGAAGACTGCTGACTTGACAGTTGTCCAAAAGACGACCACTGACACCTTGCACAAGGAGGGCAAGACACAAAAGGTCATTGCAAAAAAGGCTGGCTGTTCACAGAGCTCTGTGTCCAAGCACATTAATAGAGAGGCGAAGGGAAGGAAAAGATGTGGTAGAAAAAAGTGTACAAGCAATAGGGATAACCGCACCCTGGAGAGGATTGTGAAACAAAACCCATTCAAAAATGTGGGGGAGATTCACAAAGAGTGGACTGCAGCTGGAGTCAGTGCCTCAAGAACCACTACACACAGATGTATGTAAGACATGGGTTTCAGCTGTCGCATTCCTTGTGTCAAGCCACTCTCGAACAACAGAAGCTTCAGAAGCGTCTCGCCTGGGCTAAAGACAAAAAGAACTGGACTGCTGCTGAGTGGTCCAAAGTTATGTCCTCTAATGAAAGTAAATTTTGCATTTCCTTTGGAAATCAGGGTCCCAGAGTCTGGAGGAAGAGAGGAGAGGCACACAATCCACGTTGCTTGAGGTCCAGTGTAAAGTTTCCACAGTCAGTGATGGTTTGGGGTGCCATGTCATCTGCTGGTGTTGGTCTACTGTGTTTTCTGAGGTCCAAGGTCAACGCAGCCGTATACCAGGAAGTTTTAGAGCACTTCATGCTTCCTGCTGCTGACCAACTTTATGGAGATGGAGATTTCATTTTCCAACAGGACTTGGCACCTGCACACAGTGCCAAAGCTACCAGTACCTGGTTTAAGGACCATGGTATCCCTGTTCTTAATTGGCCAGCAAACTCGCCTGACCTTAACCCCATAGAAAATCTATGGGGTATTGTGAAGAGGAAGATGCGATATGCCAGACCCAACAATGCAGAAGAGCTGAAGGCCACTATCAGAGCAACCTGGGCTCTTATAACACCTGAGCAGTGCCACAGACTGATCGACTCCATGCCACGCCGCATTGCTGCAGTAATTCAGGCAAAAGAAGCCCCAACTAAATATTGAGTGCTGTACATTCTCATACTTTTCATGTTCATACTTTTCAGTTGGCCAAGATTTCTAAAAATCCTTTCTTTGTATTGGTCTTAAGTAATATTCTAATTTTCTGAGATACTGAATTTGGGATTTTCCTTAGTTGTCAGTTATAATCATCAAAATTAAAAGAAATAAACATTTGAAATATATCAGTCTGTGTGTAATGAATGGATATAATATACAAGTTTCACTTTTTGAAAGGAATTAGTAAAATAAATCAACTTTTTGATGATATTCTAATTACATGACCAGCACCTGTATTTTAAGATATGAGACTAGGCTTAAGCCTTGTCTGTGAAACCAGGGGTTGAAGAACATCACCACTAGGATATGTCAAAAAGCAATGCAAACAGTGACCATACGATGGGGGAAAAAAAAAATCAATGGTCGAGAACTCGTACAATAGGCTAAATTGCATCATACACACCTGACCCAAAACATCAAATGACTTTTAAATTTGCATTTAAAAAGGCTTTCCTCCATCATTAACTGATAAGCGAAAGTCTTTTGGCGATAAACAAGCCTACAGCACTGTTTTAAACACAAACACCTGCGCTGGTCTTCTTATTATAACCAGTCCTAAGGAATCACACAGAACAGCCATTTTAAATTAGGTAAAAGCATTCAAATTTTAAATATGTGTAAAATATTATTTGTAAAATATTTAGTTTCCATTATGTTACATTACACTAATCTACTTACTATACTGTATTTTTAGATGTATTATTTATTTAATTATTTAAAAAAAATAATCTTTTCTTATTTATTTTAAAACATTTATTTTAAATCACAGATTTCTTTTAATCACAAAATTATTTATTTATTCATTTGAATCAAATGTATTCATTAAAAAAAAATCATTTAAACAATTAAATCAAATTTAGTTTGATAGTTAGTTTAATCTTATTTCTTTTATTTTATTTTTTGACACTGTTTTTCTACAAACTTTTCCATGGACTGAAAACTCCTAAAATAAATTACACTTATTTAATCATTTAATTGATCATTCGATTAATCTCAAATGCTAATTTACTACCATTTTAACACCCCAAGTATACAAACAGACACTTTACAACATTTGAAACAGTTGAACAGTGAGAACAAACTAGCTCTTCTCACCATTCTAGTGTTCATAGCAGTGCGGCTGTCGCTCCACATGATTTCTGCCAATGCCAGTCCCCAAGGGAGGAACCTTAACATGGGCTTGCTCTCTATTCATCCCACTTGCTACCCCCTGGCGGTACAGAGACAACTGGGCATGTTAAAGCCAGAACGAGCAAACAGAACATTATCTCGGATCCACGGATCACAGCCGAGCACAAAAGCCTCAGGAGCAGCAGGGAGGATATGGCAGTCTGTGGCCAGAAGGCAGTCTGTGGAGCAGGAGCGGGCCGTCACTCACTGCTGCTTCTAAGTACCATATGCTAATGCTTTATGGCCTATCTCTGCATGATTCTGCTTAAAGTGTATATATTTTAGCAGTGTAACGGTTCAAATTTCCTATGGCTCATTTTGTATTTTGGTTCAGTGGTTCTCAATTCTCAGTTTTGTTACATCACACTTTGAAAGTGAAAAAATGGCTCAATCACCATAATATAACTGGTATCAGTATTGCTGACAAATGTCTGGCTCTTAGTAATGTTGAATAATAAAAAATATTTACATTATTCATACTTTTAGCACATGCTTTTGTTCAAAGCAACTGAAAGGCCCTGTTTACACCTGGTATTAAGATGGATTTTGGTCGACCGAATCACAAGTAGACGAGGGAGACACATACCCGTTTACACCTGGTATTTTAATCCGTCTCTTTTGTCCACTTTCAACCACTTCTGTCCGGATTTCTTCGAGGGGAGGGTCTATGGGCAGACAAAATAAGCTTGCGCAATTTACATGAATGTACCCGGAGACGACGGAAAAACATGGAGAGCATCAGCTTTCATTTCTGCTCTAACAACCGCAAGACCACGGCAAATGTGGTGAGGCATGTTAGAAATCAGGAATGTTGAGCGAACATGGGTCTTCAGCAACACATTTTAAATCCCACACCACTACCACTATAATGTTTACTCATTAGGTCATTCGGCTGCTCCCGGCGTCACTACTTCATGGCTTTGCGAGGTGGCGATCAACACATGAATGAGGGAAACGTGAACATAAGTAAACTAGCCAAAGAAAAAGAGGTTTTTAACGGGATGGCGGACAACAGTGCTAGTAAATTAATGCCCCCCAAGTCTAAAGTCTGGAAAACCTGCACTTAACCTTTTCACAGGCATTTTGTTTCATAGTTAGACAGATATCGTGATGTATCATTATAGGATTGTCTAGCAATACGCAGAATTGCTGTATTGGGATATTATCGGTACCGTGAGCCATGTATCATGTATCGTGTCGTGAGGTACCCTGTAATTCCCACCCCTATTCCTGAACAATGTGTGCAGTGTGGCAGGGAGCATTATCCTGCTGAAAGAGGCCACTTCCACCAGGGAACACCACTGTCATGAAGGGGTGTACCTGGTCTGCAACAGTATTTAGGTACAGTAGGTGGCACCTGTCAAATTTACGTCCACATGAATGGCCGGACCCAGTGTTTCCCAGTAGAACATTCCCCAGAGCATCACATTCCCTCCACCGGCTTGTCATTGTCCCACAGTGCAACCTGGTGCCATCACTTCCCCAGGTAAATGGCACACACGTATGCAGCCGTAAACAAAAATGGGACTCATCGGACCAGGCTACCTTTTTCCACTCCTCCAAGGTCCAGTTTCGATGCTTGTGTGCCCATTGTATGCACTTTTGGCGGTAGACAGGGGTCATCATAGGCACTCTGGTTGATCTGCAGCTACGCAGCCCCATACGCAGCAGGGTGTGTTGTGACATGTTCCTCCCATAACCATCATTAAAATTTTGTGTGACAATAGACCTTCTTTTGGCTTGGATCAGATGGGATAGCCTTTATTGCCCTTGTGCGTCGATGAGCCTTGGGGGCCCAGCACCCTGTCACTGGTTTGTGGTTTGTCCCTCCTACAGACCACTACTGACCGGGAGAAACCCACAAGCTTTGCAGTTTTAGAGATACTCTAAACTTGTTGCCTTGCCATAACAATGTGGCCCTTGTCACATTCCCTCAGACCTTTATTTCTTGCCAAATCCAACACGTTGATTACGATAACTGATTGTTTGCTTACTATCTAATCTACCCAAAACTTAATATGTGGCCATGTTAGATGATCAACGATATTCACTTTATTTCTTTGACTGGTCATAATGTATTTGTTCACCAGTTTATACATTTCCCAGTCATCTCAATGGCAAAAAAGTATCCCAATTCACCCTTTAATTTCGTAATAGTCCTTATTTTATATTAGATACTGAAAGTTTTTATTAATGAGAAATCTGTGAACATATGTGATTATATTAATTTATGCAAATATTAAAAAAAGTTCAAAATTTGAGATTGAGTCACATTATCAGCAAGAATGTGATGAGAATAATCGTGACTGATTAATAATCTATTTATTTATTTTTTGCACTTGACTACACCCCAACTCTTTATGCATGTGTGCCAATGGTTAAGCTTTGATTATTTATCTGTTACCTCTTTTTCTCTTCTTCCTCTCTCTGATACCTAGACTTCATCAGAGTACTTTAAAGAAACTCATTGCTGAACAGACTCTGCGGTAGTCTTGACATGTAGGGAATTGCTCAGTCAACTAGAACTAAATACATTGACAAACAAGAAAAAGACTTCCTCCTCCTCCGGACAGGATAAAAAAATCTCTATCTCTGTAAACGGAATGCACATTTCTTTTTAACTGAAATGAAGCTTCTTTCCATCATAAGTTGCAGTACATTTGCAAACAGTCCTGGCTAGAGGCGCATATGAGAGAGACACTATCAAACCTGGGGATTCATGCATAAAACTTTGCATAGATTTCCCTAAAAATGTCTGTGTACGCACAAAAGTTATGTTTTTTGAGCTGCTCTCCATACAAATGAAAATGCTAGACCAATATGATTCAGCCTTTCTTCCAAATGATGAGAGGGTGTCCTAATGTATATTTGATAGTCTTTGTAAAATGCAAGATCAATAACAATAACCGTTTCATTTGTTTTTCTATTTTCTTGATTGCACTCATAAGTTAGAATAGTCTTTCCCAATCCCAACTAATTTAGGGCTAAAAGCTGAATATATTGCTCTTCAATTTTTTTTTGATAATGTTGAGAGTAAAAAAAATATGATGCTCAGAATATCAGATATTGTCTGGTTTTGTTCCAGACATCCTGTTGTTTTGGGTCATGCAATAAAATAACTTGTTTTAGGCATATGATACATTACCTGTAATATTTAGTTAGTGACAGGAAAACACAAGGCAAGGAAGGTAACACTAAAAAGTACACTTAAAGTTGTTATGTCAGAGATTGTATCAGTTACTGAAATATTACATCACAGTGCTACCACTACACGAGTCCTGATGACACAATCAGTCATCGCTGGAGACACAGAGATATCTGATCACAAACTTATCATGACCACTTTAAAGAACTACCACTTCAAGGTGAACTGAATGAATGAATCTGCATTGTGCTTCTCTCAAGACCACAACAAGACTCAGTAAAGGACAAATGGAAGAATGCAACCTGCAGGCCAATAATGCACTTTCTAGAGTCATGGTTAGAGGGGATAGAGAAGAGTTAATGGAAGTGGTCGAGACAAGAAAATGACCGCAAACACCATGTTTTGATTCACATGGTGCCCTTGGTAAAAATCAAATAAGGCACAACACACACACAAACACAATTCACATGCTAAAACTCTGTGGATTATTATTGTTTCCTTATCTACCAGAAAACTGGATGTATTGACGGATGGACGATGGATGGGGAAGTGAAACGGATGGATGGATGGGGAAGCAAAATGGATGGATGGATGGATGGATGGATGGATGGATGGATGGATGGATGGATGGGGAAGCAAAACGGATGGATGGATGGATGGATGGATGGATGGATGGATGGATGGATGGATGGATGGATGGATGGATGGATGGATGGATGGATGGATGGGGAAGCAAAATGGATGGATGGATGGATGGATGGATGGATGGGGAAGCAAAACGGATGGATGGATGGATGGATGGATGGGGAAGCAAAATGGATGGATGGATGGATGGATGGATGGATGGATGGGGAAGCAAAACAGATGGATGGATGGATGGATGGGGAAGCAAAATGGATGGATGGATGGATGGATGGATGGATGGATGGATGGATGGGGAAGCAAAACAGATGGATGGATGGATGGAGAAGCAAAATGGATGGATGGATGGGGAAGCAAAACGGATGGATGGGGAAGCAAAACAGATGGATGGATGGATGGATGGATGGATGGATGGATGGATGGATGGATGGGTGGATGGATACTTGGCTCTCTGGAATTCTTGTTTCTTATTGGTCATATGTGGCAGGCAACCAATTCCTTCTCGACAGGATTGGATGCTCAGTTGAAATCAATACTGAATATTTTGTAGCAAAATAACTGAACAAATGAACATTCCTCACTGATGTAACAAAAGATTATTTTATTTTTAGAATGAATCTGAAGCACATTTAAATACTTTCCATAAAATAGATGGATGGACGGGGAAGCAAAACAGATGGATGGATGGATGGATGGATGGATGGATGGATGGATGGATGGATGGATGGATGGGGAAGCAAAATGGATGGATGGATGGATGGATGGATGGGGAAGCAAAACAGATGGATGGATGGATGGGTGGATGGATGGATACTTGGCTCTCTGGAATTCTTGTTTCTTATTGGTCATATGTGGCAGGCAACCAGTTCCTTCTCGACAGGATTGGATGCTCAGTTTAAATCAATACTGAATATTTTGTAGCAAAATAACTGAACAAATGAACATTCCTCACTGATGTAACAAAAGATTATTTTATTTTTAGAATGAATCTGAAGCACATTTAAATACTTTCCATAAAATAGATGGATGGACGGGGAAGCAAAACAGATGGATGGATGGATGGATGGATGGATGGATGGATGGATGGATGGATGGATGGATGGATGGATGGGGAAGCAAAATGGATGGATGGATGGATGGATGGATGGATGGATGGGGAAGCAAAACGGATGGATGGATGGATGGATGGATGGGGAAGCAAAATGGATGGATGGATGGATGGATGGATGGATGGATGGATGGATGGATGGATGGGGAAGCAAAACAGATGGATGGATGGATGGATGGGGAAGCAAAATGGATGGATGGATGGATGGATGGATGGATGGATGGATGGATGGATGGATGGGGAAGCAAAACAGATGGATGGATGGATGGAGAAGCAAAATGGATGGATGGATGGGGAAGCAAAACGGATGGATGGGGAAGCAAAACAGATGGATGGATGGATGGATGGATGGATGGATGGATGGATGGATGGATGGATGGATGGATGGGTGGATGGATACTTGGCTCTCTGGAATTCTTGTTTCTTATTGGTCATATGTGGCAGGCAACCAATTCCTTCTCGACAGGATTGGATGCTCAGTTGAAATCAATACTGAATATTTTGTAGCAAAATAACTGAACAAATGAACATTCCTCACTGATGTAACAAAAGATTATTTTATTTTTAGAATGAATCTGAAGCACATTTAAATACTTTCCATAAAATAGATGGATGGACGGGGAAGCAAAACAGATGGATGGATGGATGGATGGATGGATGGATGGATGGATGGATGGATGGATGGATGGATGGATGGGGAAGCAAAATGGATGGATGGATGGATGGATGGATGGGGAAGCAAAACAGATGGATGGATGGATGGGTGGATGGATGGATACTTGGCTCTCTGGAATTCTTGTTTCTTATTGGTCATATGTGGCAGGCAACCAGTTCCTTCTCGACAGGATTGGATGCTCAGTTTAAATCAATACTGAATATTTTGTAGCAAAATAACTGAACAAATGAACATTCCTCACTGATGTAACAAAAGATTATTTTATTTTTAGAATGAATCTGAAGCACATTTAAATACTTTCCATAAAATAGATGGATGGACGGGGAAGCAAAACAGATGGATGGATGGATGGATGGATGGATGGATGGATGGGGAAGCAAAATGGATGGATGGATGGATGGATGGATGGATGGATGGATGGATGGATGGGGAAGCAAAACAGATGGATGGATGGATGGGTGGATGGATGGATACTTGGCTCTCTGGAATTCTTGTTTCTTATTGGTCATATGTGGCAGGCAACCAGTTCCTTCTCGACAGGATTGGATGCTCAGTTGAAATCAATACTGAATATTTTGTAGCAAAATAACTGAACAAATGAACATTCCTCACTGATGTAACAAAAGATTATTTTATTTTTAGAATGAATCTGAAGCACATTTAAATACTTTCCATAAACCAGATTGTTGCATTTTCACTTATTTTTTAGACTCTATGTCTAGACATTTCACTCACACTATTTTCCTTTCCTTCTGACGCACATGATTCTTCACAAGGATCATGTGGGTGAATGGATGAGACACTGCAGTCCTACAGATTCATTCATTTATGCATTCATTCAGAGGCTTATCAATATATAGTGTTTAATCACTCAGAAGCAGATGAAAGAAAATACATTTATAAAGTGTTGCAGATCTAATGGCCTCTCCTTTTGTTATGCAGTTTCTACGAATGCTGTCCTGTAGTGTCAAAAAGGGTGTCTGTGCATTAATGTGAAGTCTCTCTCGGTGATGCAACAACAACAACGAACGTTCCCCTGTCTAAATAAGGCACAGTGTGTCTAGACCTGCCCGTTTCAATCTACAATCAGAATCAAGACTTCCAGATTGAATCTACAGTAGATGTGTAGCTTGGATTTAGATTGCAAATAATTTGATATCAAAGTTGACCTTTATTTAACATCCTGATTCATGTCAGTTTCACATGGTCTTTGTAAGAATAGAAAAAAAATGCATTTCTTAAATATGTGTACTTTTATACAGTAACAATTTCCAAAATAAAGTGCAATATATATCTACCTTGACAACATAGTGGCAATCCAGAAAGACAATAGTTCCTACATTAGAGGACAGTAAAATATATTTAGCAAACATTAGCAGAGAAGTGTGAAGTGAACATACTAGCTCTGTGAAGCATCATTTATTTTTATATTTTATAATTCAGTTTGTTTTCTAGATGTTATCTATGAACTGCCATTAAAGTAGAAATATTCCACATCCAACTTTGGATGGAACCAGTGTTATTTTAGTATTATTTATTTAGCCTACGATTATAATTTTTATTAATATTTTGAATTATCTTTTATTTTTTATTTATATTTTCAGTTTTCATTTTAAATTCATTTTTAGTAATTCATTATGTGGTTTTGTCATTATTCTTTCTTTCTTTCTTTTTTTTTAATATTTAGGTTTAATTTATTTCCAGTCAGCAATTTTAGTGCATGCTTCAACTTATTTCAGTTAGTAAGACAACATTTCTAATTTTCTTTTAGTTAAGTTTCAGTTAGTTTAAGTTTCATCTAATATGTACATTTTATTTCAGCTTTATTTAAATTAACAAAAATATCCGCAGGGGCTAGTTGGCCCTCTTTTTATTTATCTGACTTAAAAAAAAAGTTATGACCAGTCTTGAGGGGGGAAATTAGATAACTAGTCTAACTTGTAAGACTAGTCTAAGCAGTTTATGCAACCAGCCACTAGTGGTTAAAGGTGTAGTGAGCGATTTCTGCAAAATGCTGCTGAAAGATCGGACTGACATTGGTATTGAGTGTGTGCTGCTGGCGACTAACAAGAAACTCTTGCTTATATATACTCGTGTGCTGTATGTTTACTTCTTGTTCTTCCTTGTCGTTCATTGGTCATCTTCGCTTTTTTTTGCGAAGCTTTATTTTGCTTTGCTTCTGCTGTGATAAAGAGACATCCACTCTTGCATTGCGTGTTGGTGCATTTTGGGGGCGGAGCAATAAAGGGAGGGGTGTGTTTGTTTGGCTTGATTTCAAATATCAACAGTGTTTCTCAGAAATCGCTCACTGCACCTTTAAGTAAGGGTTCTTTATTTGACATGCTTTCATCTTAAAATGATCCCATATCCTCTGCACGGAAAGTGGGTTTTCAAATGAATTATAAATGTAAAATGAATTGGGAATATTGCAAATGTAAATGCTATTCCAAGGAGGTGACAGATTCAACTGTGTGTCACGGTTCGACCGTCAAACTTGTTCTAAATACAGATGGCCTTTCGAAAGGCAAAGCTTTACCTTTACATGTGACAAGGTTTGTCAAACCCTTCCTGTGACAGTATGGGAGGACAGGAAAAAAACAAAAATTAAACTAACATACAAGAATAGTCCTCATTATAATGGAACACCCCACCAAAAGTGTCACTACCTCCGTCTGTTGAGGAGCAGGACACATTGGTGTGACAAGGGGGTCTCGCGTATTTTCAAAGTTGTTTACAGTCATTGTTGCTGCGCCTCTCAGCTCTCTCGCAATGTTTCGCTGTGACAGTTGACTCAGCCCTGCGCACACCGGTTATATTTGGGCTCTTGAATGTCACAAAGAAATTGTGCGGATATATCATCCCTTCGTGTACAGCCACAAAGCCACCTAAAGCTGCAGGATGCGCATAGCCCGTGTGCTGCCTTTTACCGACGACTCACAGAGATCTGCAGGGAACACGGGGTCGACGGATCAAGTGTCCTTCAAGTTTGCTCGAATAGTTCAGCAGAAAGAAATTAAGACACATAGGAATACAAACAGAGAGATGGAAAGAGATCCAGAGAATGCGGCACAGGCAGATTGATACGTGGGTAGCCATTGTTTAACCTGATGCCACTGAGTGACCCATGAAATGTTCCTGCAAGCTGCTAAATGAGGCCCAGGCAGAATCTCTACATCTGTGGAATGGATTCAAATAGTAAAATGTGCTCAAAATATCCCAAATACATCATAAAAGGAAGAGGCGGGGGATGTATAGAGCTTTGTGAATGACAGGCGGTCCAATTCTGCTGAGCTTTCAGTGGGTGCAGATTCTGTGTGGGCCATCATCTAGGAAAACTTCAACAGACTCGATAATATGTCTCAATACCCTTGACTTATTAAATATTTAAGCAAACAAAAAAATATCAGTTGTTTTTCATTGCAGAAACCCCTTCTATTGTTTAAGCTTTGATAATAGCAGCAAAACTGAAAATAAAAGTAGGCCTAGACCAAACAAATGATTTGGTAACAAGGGCAATGAACTAACAACATGATCAATTTTTCATAAATCATAAATCCACTGTATCCATGTAGACTTTTATATATGAAACATATATTAGGCTTTAGTCAAGTCAAGTCACCTTTATTTATATAGCGCTTTTTACAATGCAGATTGTGTCAAAGCAGCTTTACATGAATAACTGGTATATCATTTTGGCTGCACAGCAGCTCTTAAAGAAAATGGTGTCAATGCAGGCAGATGCAAAGCACTGTTGAATATCAAAGGCTTTACTATATTTTTATAATCAATTAACACTGCTTTTGTAATTTTTTACAAGATGGACAAAATTTGTCACCAAAAAAGCCATTTGGTTTAACCAAAATTTCAGTTTTACTGAATGACACTTTTGGTTATACAGAATGACGATATTTTCAAACAATGCTAACAGACTGATATCTAGCTAGCTAGCTAATTAGCTTGCTAGCTAGCCAATAAAAAAGGACAATCAAACATTTTACATTTAGTACAAGTTTTTATAATATTACAACATTTTCCATGTTTTATAGCGGTTGTACTGAATGACCTGATGTTTCGGGACATGCGTATGAGCAAGTGAAAACATTAATTTTTCAAATAGTTATGAGAGAGAGAGTTAGTTACTTTACTTCATGACCATATGGTCCTTTACAGGTGTCTGAATGATGTCACATCCTGTCACATGATAGTGACCGCATGACTTGATCCCTTTATATTGGTTACTCCGAATGACATCAACGAAATTCATTTTTCCGGACATTCTTTCTCATAACAAAGCAACAACTTCTACACATAATTTTTAATACAATGTTTATATATGATGTTATAAAATCATACCAGAATAAAAAATATATGCATTTATTACATTTTAAGATATTTTAATTACAAATGAAATGGCTGTATTGGCCTTTGGACGGTTAAACCGAATGACCTTTTGACACTTCAAAATCTTTAAAATACCTTTATATGTAGCAAAATATAATTAAAACCTTTTGGATTCAATAAAAGAGATCTAGTTGTACTACATTACATACTTTGGATGTCATATCTTGGTTTTTTATTATTATTAAGGCCTTTGGACAAAAAAATGACCCGTCACGACATTGACCCATATATATATATATATATATATATATGGAAAATATTTTAACATACATAAAAATTCAAGGTAAAAATATCTATTTTTTTTAGCATGCTCAAATTTCTCATTCATTCTCAAGTAAAATGCATATGAATTTTTCAACTAACCAGGCACTGGATTTTCCCGCAATGTAAGCGTTTACTTTCAAGTGTTTGCCTGGGAATTCCCTGTAAACGAGGCATAAATTCACAATAACATTACAAAGCTGAAATCACTCAAGTATTAATGTATTTTTTTTCTATAAAAGAATATCAAATCTGAGACATTTGAGATCTAAACTTAACTGTGCTTAACATCCAGAGTCTAGACTAACTCCAAAGAATCTCAAGAGTCTAGATGTTTTTCAGTTTGACTGCAGCACTTGGTAACAGTCATCTTTCTGAGTCTGAGGCCGACATTTCACCCAGGAGGGAAGTGTTAAGTGTAATCCCACTCAGCAAGACCCCAAGAGCAGCTGCTTCACAGAAAATCATGCCCATTATGTTTGACATTTCTCATCAGCCTCTCACTGTAAAACCACGGGAGAAGTCTTGTGAGGTTCTTATATATTTATTCCAGTTATTTATTAATTACTTTGTGCTTTCACAGGGGTGTCATTTAATGGAACATTCAGCTTTACCACAAAAGCCCTTGGCCATTTTGTGGTGTACCAGGTTTTATGAAGCTCTAACAGATACTTTCAGGTTACAACATGTACTTTCTGCTGCAGACATAGTGCTTCCAACAAACTTTCAATCGTCAAAGTTGAACAAAACTTACATCTGTGGCCTTCCATTGATTACCACAAACAATTTAAACTGTCCTCTCACAAAAAAAAAAAAAAGACAATGAATTGGTGGGCTTAAAAGCACAGCTCAAATTTTTGTTAAAGCACTTAACAATAATTCTTCAGTGTGATCTGTAAATTGTCTAAATTATGCAATTACTGGTGAAACTACTTTTCAAAGCAAATGAACTACTGGTTATGCATTACTGACCAACAAATTTTAAAGGTACACTATGTAAGTTTTCTGTTAAAAATTAACAAAATATAAATAACGAGCCAATACACATAAATCACTGGCTTATCTGTCATATCCATCACCACACCTGTCACTTTGACGTTGTATGGTGTGGGAGTGGCATAAGTTAGTCATCACAAAGAGCGAGAAAGGTTGACATGGAGCAGCTAAATATCCAACCTATGGGGAATCACCCATTTTAAACAAACGCCGAACAGAGGAAAGTTTGCTGGCCAAAAGAGAATGTGACAGAGCTCGTAATAATACAAGAATCAACATCAGAACTGGATTTGAAATGTTGATGCAGAGATGTTTGTGAGTAAGGTATTTTATTGAACAGATAAGTGGCCATATGTAGCTCTCTAACAGAGTTCATTGTAAAGCATTATCTATTGTGAAGGTTTATTTCATTATGGTTGTTGTAGTGCTTTGCTGGAGTTTATTTTTAAGGAATTACCGTGTCTATTAATGGGTAAAGCTATAGTCAGCTTGAGATCCTTTCCATCTTAACTGGTTATGTCTCTTAAGCCTAGTAATGAATGATGAACCAAAACAACGTTCTTCCACAAAATGCATGCAGTTTTGTTTTTTAACCACTAGTGTACCTTTAAAGGCACAATATGTACATTTTCGCGGCTTTCGTCGCCTATTCAAAACAAAGGCATAGCTTGATGATGCCAAGATTGAGTGCAGAATCATGGGAGATGTCGTCTTCACCTCACAGCCGGTGGAAAAGAATCGGGATGGGACTCGGGCAGAAACCATGTTCATGGATTTGATTATTAACATTACTGTAGTATGAAGCAGAGCACCAAATAAAGAAAACGAGATTCAGACAATATAATATATTACATTACATTATATATTACTATATAACAATGATTATTTTTCTGTCTAAAAATGTATCCAAACAGCTGTTCCCTTGTCTAATAAAACATAAAATATATTAAAGCGTCTTTGCGTGTTTCCATGGTTTCTACAAATTAAAACCGGAAACTGAGGGTAACGTAGGTATGATGTCATTGATAGGCAACGCACGGACACGTCCGTGTCCTGGTTAAAATTGCTTATTTCTCTGAATTTAAACATTATTGTTTACACAAGCCAACAAAATATATAACATTGTTCTAGTGGTTTTTGGATATTTTAATCCAAAAATCTTGCATATTGTGCCTTTAATAGTCAAAATTATTTTAAAGTCAAAATTATTAGCTCCACTCATGTAAGGCACTGCACTAGAATCACTGAGATCGTGGGTTTATTTCCAAGGAATTAAAACATATTTAAAAAATAATAATAATAATAATAAAGCATCAGTAAAGAAAGTGGAAATCCTTGCCTATTTGGCATCATATGTTGTTTCAAAACAAAATCACTGAACAAGAGATAGAGGTCTGTGTGAAGTAAATGTAATTTCTTCCTGTGAGAAGTAATAGCAGGAGGGAGAACGAGAGAGATGGAAGCGGAAATAGAGTGATAATGAACAAAAAAGATCACTGAAGGAAAAAAAAAGCATAGTTTGAAATCTATATGCTCTTATTTCTTTTTGTGGAACACAAATGTAGACTTTTTGGAGTTTGACAGACATAAGGGAACACAAAATACTCCATATAACTTGTGTGCTATAATAAATGTCTTCTGTATGAAACAGTCTCATGCATTTTTTGGTCCTTTTTAGAGTTTGATAGATGTGGTAATAGCTGTGTACAGGGAAAATAACAGCAGATTGAAATGATTTTTTTGTGTGTGTGTGGGGGGGTACATTTCTTCCCTATTGTGAAATATATCTGAGTGAAACAGCTTCTCAAACAACACAAAATGTAGGGTGGGACTTGATTTTTTTTTTTTTTTTTTTTTTTTTGTGAATGGGGAATTGATTGGATGTTGTGGTTTGCTATTGGTGGATCTCATGTGAGTGACAGGTTGCCCCGCCCTCGCATCAATAAACACATCAGAGAAGAGATATTGCTGCAAGAGGCAGGGGAATTTAATTTGATTAAAGATTACGAGGATACATGAATTAAAATAAATAAATAAAATAATGATGTGCTTGGATTAATAATTTATAATAAATACTGCAATATTCCATGAAAAAAAAACAAAAACAAGAATTGCCAATTTTGATTTCAAGGTGACTTTAAGGAACTGCAGGGGGTAATAAAAAGCTAATAATTAATTATCAATAAAAATGTCAAATTAAAATAACTTTTAAATAAAATCTATCAAAATAAAAGCAATTATTTAAAAAAATATATTTAGTTTAACTGCGTGTCAGCTGACATCAGAGAACTGTGAACATGCAAATGTGTTAAATTATTGAAATATTAACTAATATGGTTAATCTCAGAGGGTACTTCAAGAAAATATTTTGTCAGGGGTTTGACTGACAAAAAACTGTTTGGGAACATTTGAACATTTGTATGAAAATGACATTTGAGTTTGATTTAGTTTTTTTTTTTTTTTTTAATAATCGATTTTGATGAAAGGCAGACACCTCACTGTTTTTCATTCATTTAATAAAAAAAAATGATAACAGATATTATGTCCTCTCCAGACATACTTCATATTCGGAGCACAAAGTCTAGCTCACGCTCCTACAGTCATCAATAAACTGCATTTACAACCCATTTTACTGCTGTACGAGGTAGAGCAAGACTTTTATCCATTAGGAATTGATTGTGAAAAGTGGGTGTTGCATAACATAAATCAATGAATCATTTAGAATAAGTAAATGGAGACTATTTTGATTTCAAAGGCAAAATAATGTCCCAAAAACCAACAGCTGGTAGTAAACTGCCATTTATTCAGTGAATAGATGTATATAAATATATATATATATGTTTAAAGAAAGAAAAAAACAAGCCCTGCCTGTAAATCTCTCTTAGATACGTCTAGTGACAACACCAGAAACAAGTAACCACCTTGCCATCTACAGACCAAAATATATAATATGGACTACAAATGTGTAAAGGAACATGAGGTGCACTTTAGTACTCAGACACAGTAATACACAACTATATTCTCCACAGTCCAGCTGAGAACATATACATTTGCAAAGCAAGCTTTTTGGCCAAGTTAACACTCCTCTTTATCATTCTGTCCTGAATTCTTGGCCATCTTGTCTTTCAGATACTTGATTTTGAGTGAATAGTACTCTTCCTGAAGCTCTAGGACTCTTTCCTGTCTGCGCAGCACAGACATCTCCAGATCGCTCTTTCCTGCTGATTGCGTAGGCGGGGGTGAAACGGTCTCCGCGGTGTTTGATTGGCTGTCGTTTGCACTGTTAACAGGCTGAGCGTCCAACACCGGTGCAATCTCAGCTGGAATAACGTATTTCTCCTCTTCCTCCTCCTCATCTTCCTCTTGTGAGATTGCACTTTCATTCTCAGTTTCAGCTCTGTGAGAGGACAAAGCTGTTAAATGAGCAAAATGGTGATTGGAAAATATATTACACGTGAAAATTCTGTCACCCTTACGTTATTCCAAACCCATAGGTTGTTTAATAGTAGCCTATGGATTGTTGTGCTCACCAAAGCTGAATTTATTTAATCAAATATCAAGTAAAAACTGTAATAATGTGAAATATTATTACAATTTAACAGGTTTATACAGGTTTTCTAATTTTAATACATTTTGAAATGTAATTTTTCCTGTGGTGGCAAAGCTGAATTTTCAGCATCATTACTCCAGTCTTCAGTGTCACATGATCCTTCAGAAATCATTCTAATATGCTGATTTCCTGCTCAATTACTATCTCAATAACTACTAAATTACTATTACTGCTCAGTTATTTGTAATGGTTCTTATTATTATCAATGTTAAAAACAATGAATAGTTTTTGTGGAAACTGATACACATTTTTTTAAGGATTCTTCGATGAATGGAAAGTTTAAACAGCATTTATTTTAAACAGAAGCATTATAAATGCCTTGAAGCTGAAAAACTATTCAGTTAATTTGTATCTTTCTTATATTGTATTTGTCAATATTATATTGTATTATATTGTATTTGAGAAAATAATGGCAATTTTCTTTTTGGATGAACTATCCCTTTAAAGCCGGGTTCACACTGTACGATTTTAGCCACAATTTGGCCGTCTGAGACACATTTTGCAAATCCTAAAAGATTCCACTGAACCTAGGCTAAAATCTGTAGTCTTTGATCACTAGTTTGACATGTTCGCCGACAGCCGATTAAAGACCATTGTGAACGAATTTTACCTCTGATGAAATTCTGCCAGTGTCAGAAGAAAGTTGAGGCGCAGTCCTGCAGTGTGACTTCTATGACAACCATCAAATGAAAAACCAATAGAAGCACAGAACCTGATGACAACAAACCACCACTTGTTTTTCTTTGCTGGCCACCATTTCAATCCCGCATATGTATTGCCGCTCACAGTCACGGAACGTGTCACGGATTAATGATGTAAAACTCTGAACGAGTCTTCTTGTGTTTGTCCGTTTCTTAAGGAATCTTACAGTCTGACATTAATGACAACTGAGATCTGAGAAGTGTGACATGGCTTACAGCAGGGATCATGTTCGTACAGTCTGACAAACAACAGTCGTAAAGGACTATTATAAATCGTACAGTGTGTTGTGCATCCAGCTTAACGCATATTATTTAAACCCATTCTGCAAAATTATGACAATTTTCCCCCCAAAAAAGTACAACATTATCATGCTGAATGCTTCAATTTAGAAAGTTGGACAT
This sequence comes from Elopichthys bambusa, assembly GCA_037101425.1. Classification (NCBI taxonomy): domain Eukaryota; kingdom Metazoa; phylum Chordata; class Actinopteri; order Cypriniformes; family Xenocyprididae; genus Elopichthys; species Elopichthys bambusa. Next base: position 4,407,570 of record CM074440.1, on the reverse strand, counting down.
GATTAGAAAGGGCACTGGGGTTTAGGAAACAAAACAGGAAAACAGAGTTCTGCGGTCATACCCTGGTGAGGCGTACGGTGTCATGTAGCTAGTGCTGGGAAAAGTAGAGTGTCCTTGATTGTGATGAGCGTGTCTGTAGTAAGATGGATGTGAAGGCAGAGATGTAGGCAGGGACGGCCGGTGGATAAACTCCCTTAAGAGGTTTCCTTGAAACTCCATCATCTCCTTCCACATGGCCATCAGACTCGCCTGTTCCTCCTTCTGTTCTTCTCTGGCTTCCCTTCGCAACCGTTCCTCGTACTCCCTCTGATTCTGCACATGGAGAGGGTCTTGATCTCTTACGGAGTCAGAAATGCAATGTTTTTTGGCCTTCTTCCTCGCAGGTTGAGCGACAACTAAAAATAAGAGCACGTAACAGTCAGTTACGCATGTTCATATCATGATTCCGTTTTTTTGTCCTTTGACCCAAAATATTTTTAAACAGAGATTTTGAGCTAAAATTTCAATCAATGAACAACATATTTGCATGTTCTATGATGTCGATTAATGGTCACGTCATGCAGTTAGACAAATAAAATATTTAATTTTTTTGGTGTTTTTTGTTTTTTATTCATTCAAACAGATTTGCATATTTTATTTAATTTTATTTAATATTTTTTTTAATATTTTGTTTATATTCGTATTAAAAATGTAAAATAACCATATTTGCATCTAGGGTTGCAAAGGGGTGGAAAATTTCCGGTAATTTCCCTGGAAACTTTCCATGGGAAGTTAAGGTGGGGAATTTTGGAAATATTCCAAGTTGGAAACTTGACAGGAATTTACAGGAATTCATTGGAAATTTGGGGTAATTTATACAAACTGTATCATAAACCAACATAAATATACACATTTTGATTGCAGAGTGACCAGGAGCTGACGAGAGGGTATCTGAATCTGAATGGAAGCAGAGGAACTCTTGCCTGGGGTTGCTTGTTTTGAGCCATTGGGAAACTTTGGGCACTTGGCTATATGCTGCTGCATCTTTGTGGCATTCTTATTAACATAGGTCTTTGCACAGTATATGCAAATATACACAGCCTTTCCTTCTACAATGGCTGAGGTGAAATGTATCCAAACATCAGATGGCGCACGTGGCATTGCTCTGTAGAATAAGATTAGAAAAAAACTTGTAAAAAAAAAAAAAAAAAAAAAAACACTAATGCAATGCCATGCACACACGCGCACACACACACACACACACACACACACACACACACACACACACCCATATCTATCTATCTATATATATCATGAATAGATCAACACTCCTTAATCAAACTATGACATGTATTCTTGTATAACAGAAAACTGGCTAGCATAAGGCAGAAGACACCCACAGCTAGTTAGCAGCATGATAGCTATCCTCTTAAATTGTCAATGAAATGGTGTTAGCTAGCTTACATTTAGCATATCCGATTTAGTGGCTAGATAACTACTGTATAAACATTTTGATAGTATTTTCTAGTTAAACTTTAATACCATAGATCAAATATTTGTACCCTAGTAATGTCATTAAAACTTACTTGACTGGATGCAGTCCTTGGGCTCAAATGAAGTAGTTTGGTTTCAGTAGTCCTGCTGTAGTGTGCAGGATTCTAGAAATGATCTGTGCATGTGATGGAGGAATGCACAGGGCATGCAGGGGGCGTGGCCTCAACAGCCCTGCAGCGAGTAGTTTGCATGTGATTGAGAAATGGGAAATTCAACTGAATTTGCATTAAATCTCGTTGTTTGAACCAAGATGTTTTTCCACTACATTTAAGTTCCCTGTTTAAGTTCCAAATTTCCAGTTAATTCCCATATATTCCCGTTAATTCCCATGGAAAGTTTCCAACTTTGAAAATTCCCAGAATTATGCAACCCAAATATATTTGAGATGACGATAACTGGACACTACTTGTGGAATTAAACATGCAAAAGAGGTATGGCATACTACAGTCTATTTACATTACATACTTACAAACTATTTTGAACAAATTTGTGCACATTACAAAGTGTACACTATGCAATAGTACGTATAAAGCTAGTATTATAAGCAAAACACAGCCTCCCTTGACTTATTTTTTGTTTGGTCAATTTAAAACGTAAATCGACAATAAAGTAGCATACTATCGTGCGGACTGCGTACTATTTAACATACTATTTTTTACAGTACGCATCAAAGCACCTTCTGTCATGTCATCCGTCTCCGCGTCATCATGAGTGATGGACACCTCGATGTCAGTGGATCTGCTCTCATTTCGCGCGTCCTCGATGGATGTACTCTGGGGCTCTTCGAGTTTCACGTTATTATTAAGTGTTAAAGTGTTCGTAAGACGGTTGCTGCCCCATATGGACTTGCAGAGATCATAATAATTCCAGTACACTCTACCGTGCCCGCTGTTTTTGTGATGCTCGTGAATTTTCAGAAACTTCTGCTTGAGTGTTTTCAGTTTGGTGGTGACCTGTCGCTTGGTTCTGTGGATGCCTTGTGCCCGAAGGAGCCTCGATATTTCGGCGTAAATAAGAGAATCGCGAACGGTTCCGCTGATTTGCCTACTGATTTCTTCGTCCTGTCGGATGTACAGCAGCGCCCTCGTCTCGGTGTCCGTCCAGTTTCTCTCTGCTGACATTTCTTCATACATTTCGCGGCGTGGAAACCTTGGGGAATCACGCAGAGAGTTCATTGACACAAAACATCAGTTGATTCCAGACTCGCGCGTCACGTAGGCCTGCAAGTTCATGACGTATGTACGTCACTCGTTCTGAACTTTGTGATTGGCTCAGACTGGTGGGCCGCGGGAGCCCTCTAGCGTCAGAGCGTCCGAAACATTTTAAAGAAATTATGAACAACAAAAATATATTTAAAATATTATTAACTGATTATGTTGTAGTCAGTGTATGCTTTTCCCTGAAAGTTTGCACTTTTTTTTGCCAGATAAATACCTTACCCACGTTTAGTGTTTAGTTCTTCCCACATATTTAAAACGAAAACACAAACAAACAAAAACATTTTTCTCATACTTGAGAAATATGGTTTCATCGAACTTGTAGGCTTCATTAAAACAAAATATCCTATCCGGTCATGACTTTTGGCCACTGCTGTAGTTCAGCAACAACATTAAGAGCAAAGAGTAATCAACAATAAAGTTAAAAGGATGTCAGGAACATTTTACCTGGATTCCTGCATATCTACATTTATTTTCCTATGTTATTCAGGTGAATGTGAATCCTTAGAGCCCGGTTCATTCAGCTGCCAAAATTGACTGTCTTGCACATAAATGATCATCTAATATCAAATATCATCTAAACTGGATTTATGGTTGGACCAGAGCTCTCCAGATCACAAATATCCTATATCTCTGGGTCAGATCTGGAGAAATGAGCCTGAAAACGACGTCACACGTGATCTTCTGAAGCAAGCACAGTGTCAAGTCCTACAAATAAAGAAAAACAAATTTGAGAATTGATAAATTGTGTTTTATTGTTGTGTACATGCTAAGGCACTGACTATAGAACAGACCAACAGCTGATTGGTCAAACCAACAAATACAATAAAGATAAATTACAGACAATCACTGGAAGAAAAAAGAAAAGTACAAAAGGTTTTTGTGGAATAACATACAATGTGAAGAATTTTCTCTAAACTTAAAATATAGTTTGTATAAACAAACATAAATATTTCAGAGAATATTCTAGAGCTATAATACAAAGCACCAACTGCATAGAGATGGCAAAAGAACATAAATGGATAAAATGAACAAGGTTTGTATAAGAATAAAAATTAATACCAAATTAACCATTGATACTCAGAAATGCAGATACAGCTTGCTATATCACTACACTGGTCACATGATTTAAAAAAAAAACAAAAAAAAAAAAACATTTCACTGCCACCCCTTTTGGCATGTGACCAATAAAAGTTACTTAGCTGATAAACAAGTAGAACTAAATAATGCAATATAACAGCAACAACTGTTAAACAAACCGTGTTAAACAAGTTATTGTACACCACATGCACATGACAATGAAAAAAATCCATCACCAAATTAAACACTTAAAATTTTATAATGCAATGTAAACATGACCATTTCAGAAAAAAAACAAAACTTTTCTGACAAGAGAAAATACACAAACCTTAAAAGACAATACATAATTAATTGAGAGGTGTAGATACCACACATCTGAATATAGAGCTGCACAGAGCATTTGCAAGATGGTTGCAAACGTTCACCAAACACGCACGCTCACCAACCCACCACACACACAAACAAAAGCAAGGTTAAATTTGCCCAGTACATTGTGCCAGTATATAATCTGAATTAAAAAAAAAAAAAAACACCAATATAATCAAATTACATTTTCCTTTCATATTGCTACAGAATATGAGGGGATATAAACGACTGGGAAATTCCTTTAAAAACTTTAGACGGCGACTCATCTACTGCAAAATTGATAGTCACATGACTCTTGATTGAGAAAGCAACAACTACAGAATATCTCTGTAATAAAGAAACGATTCATAATGAAAGCATGATGCGAATCATGAAAAAACATGATAAATGTTTCTTTGATTCAGTACAAATCATTTAAAGGGTTAGTTCACCCAAAAATGAAATTTCGGTCATTAATTACTCACCCTCATGTCGCTCCACACCTGTAAGACCTTCGTTCATCTTAAGAACACAAATTAAGATATTTTTGATGAAATCAGAGTGTTTCTGAACCACACATAGGCAGCAACAACACTGCACTTTTTGAGGTCCAGAAAGGTATTAAAAATATTGTTAAAATAGTCAACGTGACTACAGTGGTTCAACCTTAATATCATGAAGAGACTTCCTGAAGAATATTTTTTGTGCACAAAAACAAAAAAAAAAAATGACAACTAACAATTTGAACTGTTGTTATACGCAGTCGACGACAGTGCAGGCTTCCGTGTTCTACGTCAGAACAGCGACTCATTATTGGCTGGCTCCTGCGTCAGCATCACACGCATGCATCGTGGTGCTCATGTAAATTATGGGCCAATACTGAGCCGGCGTTCTGACGTAAACAAGGAAGCCTGCACTGCGTTCAATATGTCAACTGCGGATGACAACAGTTCAAACTGTTAAATAAAGCAGTTATTTTTTGTGCACAAAAAGTATTGTCATCGCTTCATAACATGAAGGTTCAACCACTGTAGTCACGCTGACTATTTTAACAATGTCTTTAATACCTTTCTGGACGTCAAAAGGTACAATGACGTTGCTGCCTATATGTGGTTCATCAAAAATATCTTAATTTGTGTTCTGAAGATGAACGAAGGTCTTACGGGTGTGAAACGACATGAGAGTGAGTAATTAATGACAAATTTAATTTTGGGGTGAACTAACCCTTTAAGTTTATACTGATCTCCCTGATCTTCAGAAAACCTGGTGTAGTAAACCCCACATGGGGTTGATGAAAAATCAGTCATGTTACATGAGCTGCATGTGATGTTTTTGGCGTTGCTGTTATTATTCTGTGACATAATTGATGTGCTTGATTCTAAACTGATAAGAGACTGATTGTTGTCGCATCTCTCTCTACATCCTGGAGTCCTTGAGCAGCACATAGGAAGAGTTTTTGGCTTTTTTATTGGGTCTGTAACGAGACTGGGTGTCCCACAGGTCAGAGACTCGCTCTCTCGCTAACCACATCCTGGAGGCGTTTGAGCAGCACGTCGTCGCTCTCTTGCCGGAGGCACTTAGATGGAGACTCTGTCTCGTCGCCATCCATTGTGAACGCCCGCTTCTTGCTCACCCCACCCTGACGGATCATCTGGTTTATGTCGCTCAGTTCCTGAAGAGAAAGAGGAAATAGAAGGCTTTAACCACAGCCATAACTGAAAAACTATCTACAGTCAAAACTTATTCAGACACCTTGAACATTTCATTCATTATTACAGTTTATTCACTATAGTTTTAAAAAATGGTAATAAAATATGACAAGTTCTAAACTGTGTCAGAAAAAATTAATCTTAATTATGTTAGATAACACTTAAGCAAAACATGGTCAGGTCAAAGTGTCTGAATAATTTTTGGTTCCAAATTTTCATCAGTTTTACTGGTAGTCCACTGTATGAAGAATTTTTGGTATAATATGTCGCAGTTTACTTTATTTTGCTATCCTCACTTACATAAATTAACTATAGTGTTCTGCACCCACTAGTAAAAATATATCAAAAATGTCTGAATAATTTTTGGTTTGACTGTTTATTATGGAGGTCATTAGGAGTTAAATAAAAAAATAAAAGGATGGTGATCTGACATGAAAACTGAATAACTGATTCTTAAATTGAATAAAAATGTAATAATCAGTTATAGTGACTATAATAATACCCAGTTGCATTGTGTGCATTTCATTGTTTGGACATTTCTCAAATTATCTTCCTTGTGTTTGACAGAAGACAGACATACAGGTTTGGAATGACATGAGGATCAATAAATTATGGCAATTTAATTTTTTTTAAAGAAATATCCCTTTAAAGGAGTTATTACTGTTGATGCGCATCCTAAAGTTTGACTAACCTTTGATGGGCTGCCGGTGAACTTGTACGTGTAGGCACTGGGGGTGAGACTTGAGCCATTTTTATGAGGAGAGACGAAGATGGAGTGTCTCTGAGACACACGGCGAGGAGAGAGAGGCTGAGCCCGAACCGATGGGAATGGAGATAATGGAGGAGCCTCAATCTTTATAGAGAAACAGAGAGAAAGATTGAAATACTGGTGAAATACCAAACTGTCAGTAAAAGATAATATTCAAATAAACAAAGCAATACACCAACCTTGTTGTCAAGCGTAGAATGTGCATATTTGAGAGCGAATGATTTCATCTTTAACACGTAACCAGAGTTATAAAACTGGATGAGGTCTCCTCTTTCCTCTGATTGGCTGTAAGCCTCTGTTCTGTCAGTCTGTTCCATCCTCTCATTGGCTGTTAACAGAAACATATAAATAAAAACATTGTATAAACACATATACACAACCATTCAAAAATGTGGTGTAAGTAAGATTTTTGTTTTGTTTTTAAAAAAAATGTATACAGTAAAAACAGTAATGTGAAAAATTATTATAATATAAAATACAGGTTTTCTATTTTAATACATTTTGAAATGTAATTTATTCCTCTGATGGTAAAGCTGAATTTTCAGCATCATTACTCCAGTCTTCAGTGTCACATGATTCTTCAGAAATCATTCTAATATGCTGATTTGCTGCTCAAGAAACATTTCTTATTTTTATCAATGTTGAAAACAGTTGTGCTGCTTGCTTCATATTTTTGTAAAAAACATAAAACTTTTTTTCAGGATTCTTGGGTGCAAGCGGACAATAATAATTGTCTTTACTGTCATTTTTGATCAATTTAATGTGTCCTTGCTAAATAATTTTATTAATTAGTTGGAAGGAAAAAAAAAAAAAAAACCCTTACTAACTCTGAAACTTTTGAGCAGTAGTATAATATAGTATTATTAAAAAACAAGCCAGAGACATCTGGGACTTTGTCTACATCATCCTTACACTGGTCTGCTGGCGGATCCACTTCCATGTTCTCATCTGCCTGCTGCTCTCTGGGACGCCTCTTCAGTAAAACACTGCGGTACACCTAAAAACACACAAACAGGATGTTGTCGATGCCTCATTTGTGCGCTCGTCACAGCTCAAATTCCAAGCTTTTCGACATTAGGAAGCTGGGGCACGCAGCCATTTTGTACCTTTATGAATGACGTTTATGTGGAATTCCACATCACAAGTTTGGAAAAACCAAGACTGTTGATACTCACGTGACTGTGGGCCTGAGGTTGGGTTCTGTAGCATTTCATAATGTCCTGAAAAGTGTGCTCTTCTTTTGTGATCTGCAATAAATAGAAAAAGAAAATTTAAATGAAATTGTTATATCTTCATCTGACGATTTAGAGAATTCAGCAATAAACATGTTCAAAAGTTTCAAGTTTTTTTTAAAGCTGCAGTCCGGCATTTTTCCTCTTTGTCAACATCTCTGGTTGAAACCTGCGATTGCAGTCATGTGCGGAATTGTTATTGTTACGTGCGTTGTGCATCGGCACGACTCCTCAGCGGATTAATCTAATGTTCGCTGTCAATCACTACACCGGTGTGGATACTGTACTTCAGAATCACAGATTCTACATCTTAAAAGTATGACTAATATAAGAATTTTCACTGGAAAATATAATCTGAACAAGTAAGTAACATTTCTGCTACTTTTGTTCTGACCAACTGAGGAAAAAAAGCATTAGGCCTACAATAAATTGTGCTGCCAATGATGATTAAATCTAACAATCGCTTAGCTCGAATCACACTAACCCGTGCAAATTATTATTACTGTTAACCTTTGTTCTCAAATTGGTAATGTTAACAACATCAGCATTGCGAGACTGTGTATTTAGCGTGTATTAGCGTTAACATTACCTGTAGATTTCAATTTCTGTAGCCACTCCACAGTCTGAAGTCTTTTGCTTTGGACTACGGGTGAATCTCCAGTTGTCACTGATGATTGTCATTTGGACCTTTCTGGATTACAATCCACCATCAAAATGATAAGTTTAATTATTTCAGCTGCTGTGAGAACAGGCTATAAATGATCCGCCACCAGCACCATCCTCACATGATAAAGCCGACTAGCCTGGACTCCCTTCTTTCTGTTTACAGACGTGATGTAATGACGCAAAGACGAATTGCTGCATGCTCGAATTTCCCACAGAAACCACTAGGTCGCTCTTATTATAAAACATTATTACAAGCTTACCGTTGTGAATCGAGCCAAAATAAAGAGATAGTTTTGAACACTGGCTGGATATGTACTTGCTCAAATTGATTTTGGATAATTTTTAACCCAAAAAGTTATGGACTGCAGCTTTAAAGAACTGAAAACTTTTATTCAGCAAAGATGCATTAATTTGATAAAATGTTACAGTAAAGACATTTATAATGATACAAAATACTTATATTTCAAATGAATGTTGTTCTTTTGAACTTTCTATTAATCAAAAAATCCTGAAAAATACTGCACAACTGTTTTCAACATTGATAACATTAAGAAATGTTTCTTGAGGAGCAAATCAGCATATTAGAATGATTTCTGAAGGATCATGTGACAATGAGAACTGGAGTAATTCAGCTTTGCATCACAGGAATAAAATTACATTTTCAAATATATTAATTTATTTTAAATTCTAATAATATTTCACAATATTACTGTTTATACTGTATTTTTGATCAAATAATTGCAGTCTTGGTCAGCACAGGAGATTTCTTTCAAAAGCCTTTATCTCTACATTTCTAGTTCTGCATCTAAAAGATGTACCTTTGATATGATGTAGACAGCACAGAGCAGCAGCTGGTCCAGGTGTCTGTCTTTCATCAGGTCAGTGCAGTGCAGCAGAGAATGCTCGAAACACGTCCAGATCTTCCCTCGTAGCTCTGATGAGATATCCAGCTTCAGACATAGATCTCGCAGACGCACGCTGGCTAAATGATACACCTAAAAGGACGAGCAACAGAATATATGCACCTCAGCTAACAAATATCTTCATTCAATACTAATAGATGGTATAAGTCAGCAAAAAACACTCTTCCTTACCTTCCTGAAGAACAGCGCGAGGGATCCAGTGCGGCGGGGTCTGTTGGCAGCCAGAGGCTGTGCGTCGGAGCTGGCGGCTGGAGCTGCAGTTCGGCTGGGGGAGGCAGTCAGTAAGAGTTGGGCGGTGAGAGGGTTCATCTCATTGGCCTGAAGCTGGATGACTGTGATGCCGCCCGCCTCGTTTTTCATCACTAAAAGATGCGAAACACCAGCACATCAACAACAAAATTGAACAAATATATTTTTTGGGAAATGGTTTGCTTGCTTAACAACAGGAAAAAAAAAAAAAAAAAAAAAAAAAAAAGAGTGGTACTTGGCAGGGGAATAGTTAGCTGCTGGCCATTTACGGTTGCCATGGAGAGGACAGTCGCTGTGGCGGTGGTGTTCTGGTTGTTCTCCATGGCGTTGGGAATGATTTTGATGGGAGTGACTGAGATTCTTTTCACTGGGGACTGTGGTGGAGGGTCGTCACCAAACAAACGTCTCTTAGCGCTGCCAGCCGCTGGAGAGCTGTAGCGATCATGGAGAGAGATGGGAGATTGAGGGACGTCTAAGAGAAAGGAGAGAAGAATTATTCAAATGAGTATTCAATATTCAAAAACAGCATTAAGATGGAGTGTTTTTTTGTGTGGCTTTTTTGTCTATGTTTGTTAGCTTTGAGGTCATCTGTAAGCTTGAAAAAAGTAAATACAAATGAAAAAAATAAAATAAAATAAATACAAATAAATATTGAATAAAAAAAAAAGTAAATATTAATATATACACAATTATACGTGCATTTAAGAATAATAAATGGACCAAATATATCCATAAACAAATTTTTATCCAATCAAATGCTCTCTGCAAAAGCATCATAAAGGCCAACCTCATTTTAAGATGTATAGTACCTTTGCGTGCGCTGGAGCCCAGACCTGTACGAACTTCCCTGATGCGAGGGTGAATGATGGGGGATAGCGCCACCAATGGCAGGTGAGTGGGACCACCTGCATTGTTGCCCGTGTCAAAATTACTGGGAAAATTCACCTAAGAAGCACACACACACACACACACACACACACACACACACACACACACACACACACACACACACACACACACACACACACACACACACACACACACACACACACACACACACACACACACACACACACACAATATCGGTTATTTAAATCACACCAATGATGCTTATAGAGGAATTTACAATCTGTTCACCCTGCAAAGCAATTTGTGAGTGTGTGTATACCTCTTCCACAGTAGGGATTTTATTGTTAGCTTTGTTAAGTGCGTTCCAAAGGGCCGAGTCTCTAGTCCAGGCTTTGCTTTCCAGCACCTGCTCCTCGATACTGTTCAAATGCTTAACCATGTCTCGGGACAAACCCTCCTCAGAGCGGATGAACACCTCAATCACCTACACAAACATCATGAACATTTAATTAGCATTTCAGTTTCCTTTAAACGCACTTAACAGTTTGTTTTGATCTTTAGAGACACATTCATATCTACACTGCAATGTGACGCAATAGTACACTAAAAACACTACAAAGGCTAAAAACCACATCCTAAAACTGAAGTGTGCCTCTGCAAGCGGATAATATGAGTACTATGTGGTTTGACGTATCACAAAACTCCCGGTTTGGATCATATGATTTTTGAGTCACGGATTGGATCAGTTTTCGGATCAGCAAAAAAATAATCAGCATGTGTGCCAACTACGATCCATTTAACTCCTAGCTGACACCATTCAGTACCTTGTAAAAGTAGAAAGGCTGGATCTGAAAGATTTCCAGTATCCATGGGAAGGTTCTTTGAGAGCTGTACGCAAACAGCACCACCTCCAGACAGCATGCCAACAGAGAGCAATGAAGCACCTCCTGCTCCAACAGGATCTGATAGAGATCAGGAGGAGAGAGGAAGAGGTGACAATCTCACACAAAAGCAGAAAATATAGAACATCGGAATAATATTTGGCAAAATCCATTTTCCTCTTTCTGTTTAGTAGTATAAACAGAAGTGAAAAGTTTAAATTTAGTAGAACACTATTTATATTATTTAGCAGGCACAAGGACTTACCGCCATATCTTTGCCCTGTAATCTCTTCATCTCCAGAGTCATTATATTCTCCAGGATCTTGAAGTACAAGATCTCTGCCAGCTTCAGACGATTCTCTGCAAAATCTACACACAAGAACCTGCACTTAGTTGCATTATAAAATGTGAGGCTTTTCACAACAGTTTACTCTATTAAACATCTTTTTTAGATGTGTAGCATATCTGACCCATATGTGCTCCTGGCAGGTCATCTGTGGGTTTGGTGTAGGCCTGTTTAAATATATCTCCCATGGTTTTCACTCGGTTCAGAATGGATTCAGAGGGATTTCGAGAGCAGGAACTATAAAAACATGGTAAAAATAAAACAAAATCTCTATATAAAAAAAAAAAAAAAATCCCGAGGGTCATCTTGATGGTTTATGCATGCTTGGACGGACATGCATACTTATGTGTCTAATTAAAAAATAATAATAACAACATAATAATAATAATAAAATAAAATAAAACCATTTGTGCATGGATGGTTTAGGTTTTGATACTTACTTAAAGATTTGGACCAGAGCATCGCTTGGTGCGTTTCGTAGGCCGGACACCATGCTCTGCAGTCGGCTCACACTTTGGGTGGCTGAGGAAACAGGGGTGACCAGCACCTCTTTCTCCTTCAAATACCGTCGACCCGTTAGAGGTGTAGAGGGAGCAAGGGACCGTGTCTACACAAAAACACAACAGGATAGGTCAAAGGACATACACCACCATTCAAATGTCAGGGTCAGAAAGGTCAGAAAGTTTTTATTAAAGGAATTAAAACAGGTAATAATAATAAATGTTTCTTGAGCAGCAAATCAGTATATTAGAATGATTTCTGAAGGATCATGTGACACTGAAGACTGGAGTAATGCTAAAAATACAGCTTTGCATCACAGGAATAAATCACATTCTACAATATATTGAAATACTGTAGGAATGTATTTTTGATTAAATAAATGCAGCCTTTGTGAACTTAAAAAATCTCACCAACCCCAAACTTAGATTAAATATTACTCTAAATGAAATACTAAATATGTACACTACGTTTGACAATCAGGATGTTAAAATGTTACTCTAAATGTAGCAACAGTGGGAGAAAGCTTTAGTACCTTCTCAAAGTGCTGCTGAAGGTTGTTCTCCACCTGCATGCGGGCAGATAGTTGACCTGACGGAGGCTCAGCGGTGGATTTGCGAGGTGTGCCGATCTCCTCATCTGCATCGGCCCCCAAAAACACTCGCTCGTCAAAATCCCCCACAGTCAAAACATATTCCTCATACTCACGATTTATGGCTTTACTAAAAAGACAAAAAGATTCATATACATTCATGTGCATACTGAAAAAAAGGCATTCAATTTAATATGCGTTTATGTGCATTTTGTATTTAAATACATTTCATGGCATATGCTTACTTGTTGTCTTGGAAATTTGGGGTGTCCAGTAATTCAGTCAGAGTGTCAGCATCACCTTTTAATATCTGAGAAAAATAAGGGAATAAACTGAATGTGGTAAGCATGAACAAGCTGTAAACCAGCAATAATATTGTTCTTGCAGTGTAGATTGTTTGTAAAAGTGTGTATTCCTCACTTTTTTCTCAAACAGTGTCTTTATGTAGGGTTTAAAGTAGTGCTCCTTTATGCCTTTGGCCTCCACCACCAACCCATCATGCAGTTCACACAACTTGTCAATGACACATGGCATCTCCTCCAAGTTTTCTGTGTCCTTTGGCAGTCCTACACAAAGTGAGCAACAGACTCTCACTGAAGCGTTTACATGTTTATTTTTCACAGACACAAATCAACCTACAAGAGTTTTTAACTGAATCTGATAAAAAAAAACAAAAAAACAATACAATATGATGGGTGCAAGAGATTTGTTCAGTATTGTTGTAACGCGTTTTAAACCACTAAAAGTCAGTTGGCAATCAAAATAATGCAAGTGCCCCAAATAATGTAACACAGAAACATATTGCTCCTCAGTTTCAGTTCAGTTTATTTATATATAAAGCACTACTAAAACAACAGAGCATTGACCAAAGTGCTGTACAATAAAGAAATTTTACATAAAATAAGACACCAAACAAACATCTAAAACAATACGCACAAAAACCAATGCCTCAACACACTGCAGACTCGAAAGCTAAACTAAGAAGATGAGCCTTTAGACGTCTTTTAAAAATGTTTAGAGTGAAAGATACTCTAATATGAGATGGTAAACTATTCCATCTCTTTGGTGTTGGCTCTTTCGATCACCCCTCCGCTTGTATCTCGTCCTCTGAATAATTCAAACAGACTGATCAGAAGATCTTAAAGTCCTGCAAATCTGATTATAAATTAATCTTTTAAAACCACCTGAAATGAAACTCAAGTTTAGTTCATGTTTTAGTCCTACATTTTGGCATCTGTATGCTAGTGTACTCCTAAAAGTTGACTAAATAAAGTGGACTGAAACTGTCAAGTGTGTTACAATTACATAAACAAATAGCTATTGGGGAACAAGAACTTTGATATGTTCTGTTATTTGCCACAACTTCCTGATTAACAGGTAGTACAAGAAAATAGAGCTCAGAACATTTCATCTAGTCATTAATTAGGAGTTATAATAAGTTGTACCGTTTTAAATTCATTACAACTTCATCTATTCAGTCAACAGCACATTAACTAGCGCTGTGAAATCGATTTATTGCAATTAATCACATCTAACAAAAGTTTGTGTTTAGATAATGTGTGTATATATATATATTATTACATATATTTGTGTATACGTGTGTATACATATATAAGAAGCGATTAATCATGATTAATCGATTTGACAGCACTAACATTAAACACTCACTTGAAGTGATTTGACACTCACTTGAAACTTGCTCTGCCTTTTCAAGGATAATGATTTGTAAACAGAAAAACAACAATCAATCAATGTAACATATTCTCTCATAGCAAGGTGAAGGGAACTTTACCTCTGAAGTACTGATTGATGAGATCTTTCTTGTTGGAGCACATGAGAGCGTTGCAAAACACCAGATCCAGACAGCAGAGCAGAAGGTGATAGGAGTTTACCAGGTCATCTCCAATCATGCGGAAATTACCTGAAATAAGGTAGAAATCATGTCATTAGTTTACTATGGCATTCAGATAAGTCAACAAGAAAGTTTTGGACAAATCTGTCAAATATGCTGGTAGATTAAAATACACTACTGTTCAAAAGTTTGGGGTCATTAAGATTGCTTTTTAAAAGAAATGAATGCTGTTATTCAGCCAGGACATCACGGTCTCCATAAAAATATTAGGCAACAACACTTTTTTTTCTCCATTGATGATAAGAAATGTTTCTTGAGCAGCAAATCAGCATATTAGAATGACTTCTGAAGGATGACACTGGAGACTGGAGTAATGATGCTGAAAATTCAGCTTTGCATCACAGGAAATTTGAAAATATTAAAATTGTTTTTTTAACTTAAGTTTTTTTAATTCAAATAATATTTCTCAATAATACAGTTTTTTCTGTATTTTTGATCAATTAAATGCAGCCTTGGTGAGCAGAAGAGACTTCATGCGTTCAGTTGTTTGATGCTAAACCTTCACACAATTTATGCATTTATTATTACTGTGAATTAATTAACTGATTTCTTTTATGTTGTTAATAGCATTATTTGACATACTGTTCCAGTAGTCTTATTTAAACTATACTGATGGTCTTTTGTTCAAAAAGGGAAGGCTTCTTTCAGTCAGCTTACCTTTTGTATATACAAAGAGAGTCCAACAGAACTTGAAGACGTCACTGATGTGGCATGGAAGACGCCTACAAAGAAAGAAATACATTTGTTACCATTTTCTTTTTTAAAAGAAAGCTGATAAAGGCAGGCAGATTTACCGGTGTTTGCGGCTTCTAGGCAGGCGAGGAGGTTCGCCCTGAGGATTCTGAAACATGTCCAGAAATATTGGCTCAAATTTACGAAAAATAACTGTCGACACTTCAAAGTTGCGCTCTAGTCGACCTATGCGACTACGGAAATCCTGAGAGAGGTTCGACATGTCAGACCATTTCTTCATCTTGCTGAAGAACTGGATCAAACTAGAGGAAAGGGAGCATAACACTCACATCTTAACATACACACCTCCATTTATGCATGACATAAATGCTCTTGACATTGATCATATTGTTTCTCTTCTTATTCTTTAAAACTAAAACTTTTCCATTATATAAACTGAAATTTCCACAGAAGATCCAGGTCTGTTTGAGGTCCTTACCTGAGCTTCGCCGAGCGCAGGATCCTTGTAAGGGAAACACAGTTGCCCTCCATCACGCCTCTTCCCACAGTAGGGATAGAGCTCTTCCTACAGGCAGCATACAGAGAACAGGCCAGCCAGTGCACGACATCACCCTGAGACAACCAAACACATGACACAAATTAAGATATACAGGGAAATATAGAAACATACAGCTGAATTAACCCCTTAAAGCCTAATGTACCACATTTGATAAATTAACGTCCTCTAAATTGTGTACATGATCAAAACTTCTTGTACACAATCTTCTACATGCCTCTTGTCCTCTAATTGATGGCTCAAACTTTAGAAAGTAAAAGGCCTTTTAGTATAATGATAAATAAATGTCCACCTTCAGGTCGTGGCACACGTGTCTTTCTGCTACGTATTATTTTTATTAAGTAACAAGAATTTTATATAGTAATATTTCAAGATGAACGTTTTCTGAACTGAAAAATTGATGCATTTTTCCCTCCTCAATTATGAGCTCCATATTCTCACTACTTTTTTTTTGTATTTTGTCTAATGGTTCAGTAAACTGTACAGTTAAAAATATATATTTTTCTGTATTTGCAGGGTTAAGCTTGAATAATGAACACCAATACTATACATTTATAGAGAAATGTACTTAGTATAGTATCTGACAGATCTCTCATCTAGCTGCCAGTAAGAAATATGTGGGAAAATGTATCTTTCCCAGCATTTCCTTAAAATGACTTCCTCATATTTTCCTTGTTTATGTTATGAGGCATATCAGTGAAGCATCTGTCATTTTAGATGCAGAATAATAATTCAAGTGTTTTTTTTTTGGAAATGGTATAACGTTGATAATTTTTGGATATCGACTGGTATTATTTGAGTACCATGGCAAAAAGTACTGTGGTGATACCATGGTAAAGCAATGGAATCATTTGATAATACTACGTGACTTTGAAATTCATGTAGCAAAATACCATGGTACGTAACTACTATGGCATTTTGTATATATGTTCTATGGTAGAACCATGGTATTCTAAGAAGTGCCATGTAAATAACAGTATATTGTATGGTACGCCAAGGTACTTCAGTGAACACCAGTCAGTATGAATCCCGTACTTGTTGTGATCTCTTTAGTTAGGGACTTTAAAAGGAAGCTTTACGGACTGGTACTGGTTATTTGAGTTGAAGGCAGAGCGCGAGATGTCAGCTGTTCCTGTCATTTGGTTGTTGTGTGAATGTGAATTAAAGTCGAACCTCTAGCGTGTAAGTGTTCCAGATGGAGCTGAAGTTCTGAAGCGCTTCTGCTGCCGTCTCCTCGTCCATATTGAGCTCTTGACAAAGCGCCTCGAGATTCCTCCGTATCGAGCCATCGGCCGATTTAACCGACTCCGAATCCGTTTCATCTCCCCGCATTGCTAAAATCCGTAAAAATCCGTTAATATCCAAATAAAAGTGTTCGGGTGAATCACGGAGTTGACCCGGAGCTCTGCTGACCTCCTGATGCTATCCCACAATGCCGAGACATACGAATGGCGCGAAAACGGGCTCCTCTCAGCCAATGGGAGAACAGGACGAGGTGGCGTCATTACAACAACAAAGACGACAGCGAAGTAGCATGGAGGATTTAAACTACCGCAGTGTTTACCAATATACTATACAAAATGTAAAGAATATAAATACAAGCTATTTTACTTTTGTTCTTTACTTATGTGATATTCTGTAACGCTTAGTACAACAATGTAATATTGAGAACTGTCTATGCAATACTATTTGTGAATTTCACAACTTTTTTTTTTTTTGCTCATTTGATCTTATATTGACGTTTATCCGTGGATACTTTAGTTATACTTAATTACATTTTTTATTATATTTACATAAGAGTATTTGTTATGTGTAATTATTGTATGCTACACAATGAATATCAGAAAAAAATACTAGAATCTAGAAAAAACCTGGATATAAAAAACATACAACCACTAACTGATCAACATCAGACTTATTGACTTGAAAGTTGAAAGTCATCTTTTATTGCACAATAAAAGATCACATACCATGGTTTGAATTTATATGATTGGTCCACATTGGTGTACAGGAGCTATTTGAACAAAACAAACAAAATATCCCAAAATAATAATAATAAAAAATAAAATAAAAACACCAACAACTCTCAGCATTGCTGCAGATTTCATACCAAGAGGATAAGTTCACTTTTTTTGTGTGTTGCGTAATCATCCCAATATAGTGCACTTGCTTCAAATGTAACTACGAACTTACAGTACTTCCTTGTCATGAACACTGACCATTATTAGTTGTATCAAATCCATTCAATGTTATTCTACAAGAGCTTGAGGAACAGAACTTCCAACACAAGCTCAATAGTGATGAAAGCGCAGTTCTACATGGTACATGATGTTCTAATGTGCCTGGAACATTAAGGACTTGACCCCGGATTTTATTCTGTCTGGCTAAGCAGCTCTGTTATAAGAAACACTCCATAGTAGCCTGCCTTGCTTCAAATGTTGTAACTGGGTGTTATTAGCAGGTCCTGGCATGCAAACACTGACAGTGGCCAAGCAAAATCCAGTCTCCTACTACGTGCATATTTAAAAGCATCGGAAATATTGAAAGCAGACAGAGTCTGACCAAATGACACTGGCGTATGGTACCCAACAATTCCCAGTTCTCTTCTTCCCCATCGGAAATGCACTATGCAAAGCTACTAAAATAATCTCCCTTTGATTAATCCATGAAAAATGGAGGTAGGGGCTGATGGGAAAGGCTTTTTGCACTCAGAATATCCAGGAGCAATTATCCAGAGACATATTTATACACATGGATACAGTCAACATTGCCATTTTCGTAACAGTTCAGCTTTTTATGGAAAGTAAAATGAATCAGTGTTGAAATCCAATATAGGAGAACATCCAAAACCTGGAGACCGCAAGTTTATGTACATGTTGCAATACACAAGAAGACAACGTTGAGACAGTAAAACACAATAAATACAGGTCAAATTTGAAATTGATTACCAAACCATTTCAGCTGGGGGAGAAAGACAAAAATGGGTATCTGGAGTGTTATTAGGACACAGAACTGAATATATATTCATTGATCTTCAAATGGGCCCAGATACTGCACCACTGAGACTTCCTTTTCAAACACCATGTTTCAAATTGAATTAAACTGGAGTGTTTTTGAGTTTCCAACAATATTGTTGGGGTTTCAAACTATACATTTCCAACAAACGGTACATTTATAAAATCAATACACTTACAACCAGCAATGCAGCATTCTCAGCCTAACAGTCTGAACTCTCCAATTGTACATATACTGGCTGTGCTTCTCCTTGAATTGTTGAAGGCCTTTAACGGAATTAGGAACTTATCAAAACGTCAAAAAGCGAGGGTAATGTAATCATCCAGACGTCTAGACGAGTTCTGTGGGTTTTTGTTCACCAGATGTTACTGAGAAAGCAGTGTAGGGACAATAGAGAAAGATCAGAGCTAAGCTTTCTGACTAATGAGACATTTTTGAAAGTCAAATAGACTTTGTGCTTTGCAATACTGTTTTGAATGAATTGAAAGAGGAAATAGACCTGGTGATGTTATTTGAAAAGTATTACGACTTGAAAAGCACTTCAGAGTCCAGTATCTGTACAACTAGAGCGTCTGCATTTGAACTTGTATGACCGAGACTGCTTCCCAAAACGTTGACACTGTACACGAGTACTTTGATATATATTTTCCAACATAAAGATGTAACAAACATCCATATATAAAACGCTAAATAAGGCATTGCAAAGTGAACACAATAAGATAGATGTGATGAGAAAGGGGAAATGTCATATTAGGTGAATCTGGCAAAGTAAAAAGAGAAATAAAAGCAAAATAAATTACATTATGGTGTCACAAATAGCGTGACAAGGCAACAACAGCATGTTTTTTGAAGATGACCATGATTTTTTTTGTTTAGACAAGAAATATACAGTACAGGTTTACATAAGTCAAAATGTACAGGAAGTGACATGTGCAAGCGTGCGCATGCATCCACACAAACACACAAACAAACAAGACAGAACACAATTACAGGTAAACATTCACCAAAAAGACTGTGCAAAAACGTTTTCACATCCGAAAACTGAAAAAATGAGTAAGATGAGAAGGTGGAAAATGACTACTCCCACAAAAGAGAGACCCTGTTGCGATCGGGGGATAAAACAAGTTAAATTATCTCTGGTTATCAACTAGTGTGAAGTATTTCAAATAAAAAAAACACTAGTGCTGATTTTTTTCTTTACATGTCCCCCCCCAATATGAGACATACTGGCAAGGAAAAAAATAACATTGTTTGTGTGCTTGTAAACAAAAGTAACAGCAATATACAGCTAGTTAGATTTACATGTTTTCAAAAATCTCGGTAGGTTTTACTTTACAGTATTTTCAAATGAACCAGAGAAATGAAACCCATGAGGAGAACGAGACGGTCTGATGTCTTTCTGTCAACCCCATCAACCCACAGGGCTTTAGTGAATGCAAAAAAAAGGAGATTTGCAAAGATATTTTTGTCTTATTTTTGGTGAAGAAATAATATCACCCAAAACAAAACTTTCTGGCATCATTTACTCGCTTCCAAACCTGTGTGACTTGCTTTCGGGAGATGCACTTTTCCATTTAACAAAAGCACAATGATCAGGGCTTATCAAGCTCCAAGAAGGACAAAAACACAATAAAAGTAGTCCAAATTAATTATGTACTATATTATCAGTCACACAATAGCTTTGCATGAGGAAAAGTAGTTTTATGGTGTAGTTGCATGGTTATTTTTGAAGCTTGACAGCCACTTTATGCTTTCATTGTATGGAAAAGCGCAATGTGAGCACTATGCTTTTGTGATCCACCGAAGCAAGTCAGTCATACATGTTTGAATGACATGACTAAATGATGACAGTGGACTTATCCCTTAAAATTCACTAAAACACAGTTCTCAAAAACGCTTTGCGTCAGGCTTTTATTTTGTATGCCCTTGTACCAAAACCTTTCAGAACAGAGTCTCATCTATGGCACTAACACTTCACCCTTGGACTTGCAGCACCCCCAAAGTATATATAATCATCTATAAAAATGATTAGTACTATCCCAACGGGGGCACCTTATCAAAGCGACAATGTGGAAACGATACCAAAAACAGTAAGACAAACAAAACAAAAGATAACTCAATCTCAGGATTGTTCTTTGCCATCAACTTCAAGCCTTGCTCTTTTTGAGTTTCCATTGCACTCACCATGTTGCACTCATGCCATCTATAGCTTTGTAAAAGATTTAGGTTAAAATCTTCACTAAAATGAATACATAGCAGCAAGCAACTAAGAACAAAATACTGTGGTCCATCAAGAATGTATCAGATGCAGCACTGCTGGTAATCTACCAATGGGATGAGTGTTTCCTTTACATTATTCTGAGAAATGTTTCAAAAAACAAATCTAGGTCTTATGCAACTAGAAGAGCATGATCCGAACCACCATTATTGGACTGAGACTGCCGTCTGTTTTTTGCACAATACCAACATCCTACCACTTTCTGAGAATCTGCGAAAGATGCTAGTGAATAACACCTAATCGAGGGGGGGAAAATGCTGGGGTCACTAAGAGCGTTCTCAGTCAATAGACAGAATCGTCTGAGTATCCATTCCCATGATGCAAAAGGAACACACTAACACCAATGATGATGTTGTCCCTTTGTAGGACCTCTGAGCGTTTGCATGCTTCAAGTGTCTATTTCTTTAGCACACACCCAGAAGGTAGAGTAGATGTCAGTGAAATTACAAGGGCAGATCTATAAACAATACATTGATAATCAAAGTCCTATACACAAACTTTTACCGACACGACACACACAAAAGTACTGCAGCCCAAACGTGAGGATGCATTCTAGTCTCCACCGTCACACGGGCCCTGAGCATCTTGCTCAGGTTCCTCTCCCATTTCGTTTTTTTCCTTTTCTTCAGTACTTTTATCCTCAGAAGGATCTTTTATATGGTCAGAAGGATCTTTGACCAGAGCCAAATTTACATCATGTCCATCTTCTCCCATTCCGCCCTCTTGGCTCTTTCGTTCGGGTGTCTGTTCGACTTTGACTCCCTTCGATTCCTCACCGTCCATCTGCACACCAACGTTCCCGCTTCCCTCCATCGGTCCTTCCTCCCTGACCTTCTTCCTCTTCCTCTTAGGGCTGCCCGTGCTGTCTGCTGCAGGCATAGCGGGCAGCGCCATTATACTGCCTGGTGGCAAGAACATATGAGGATACAACAAACTATGCGACATTCCCGGGATTAGAAAGGGGTTAAAGGTCAAATGGCTGCCGGTGCTTGTGATGCTACTACTACTACTGCTGCTAGTGGCCGCAGCCGTAGACACCGAAGCGGACACTTTCTTCTCTTCCCCTCCTTGCTTTGCGTCCTCCTTATTCCAGTTCTCCGTGCTCATCGGAGAGCTTGTGTTATCTCGCTGAGGTACAGTATCCGAACTATCCGCCGGGCTTGAGGTTGAGGTTACGGTTGCAGAGTTCGTAGAAGTCACGCTCGCTGTAGTGGAGGATGCGGTTGCAGTGGATGTAGTGGATGTCGCTGTGGACAGCGACTGACTCATCATCCCACTCATATGAGCGCTATACATGGGCGGCTGCACGGCCGCCATGCCGTGGAGCATCATGGGCAGCATGCCGAGTCCATTCTTGGCATCATCTCCTGATGATACAGCGGTGGCGAAACCATGAGGAAAGCCCATGATACCGGTTAGCGGAATGCCAGGGACATTGCGGAGATTGGGTAAACTAACCAGATCCATACTGCTAATAAGCCCACCGTTCATGAAGAGCGGACCCATGCCAGAGGGGAGCTCGGGGGCTTTGGGCATCTCGCTGCGGGGTCGCCTGCCTCTTCTGCGTGGACCGGGAT
Source organism: Elopichthys bambusa (assembly GCA_037101425.1). Lineage (NCBI taxonomy): Eukaryota > Metazoa > Chordata > Actinopteri > Cypriniformes > Xenocyprididae > Elopichthys > Elopichthys bambusa. The sequence continues at coordinate 4,384,650 of CM074440.1, read as the reverse complement.
CCCGACACACGGGTCCAGTGAGGATGCGTGTGAATTTGCCCTCCGGAAGAAAACCCTGGGATATGAAAACAGTAAGTGTTAAATTCATTCAGTACATCAAAGTTTGTATTAATAAGGTATATGTTAAATAGGGACATTTATGACAAAGTTTAAAGATAATTAGATTTAATTAATTACTATTCTTGATTCAGAATGGGTCAATTGCAGAATTGATAAACTTGAATGGATTTCAGTGAACTACACTGACACTCAAGCAGATAAGTTAAAAAAAAAAAAAAAAAAAAGAAAAACACTTTTTAAATTATAAAACTCATTTTTTTCGAATTATTTATATAACAAATTTAGACTTATCCTACTTACCCTAATAACATATTACTATAAAAAAAGAGTATTGCAGACTATGGCATAGACTATTACAGACATCCTTATGAGGGATTTAATGCAGATGACATGAACACAAAATCTGTGAAATGGTATCAAGAGATTAGCAGACATTTAGCAAATGCTTTTCATTCAAACTAAACTATAAGGATTTTGTGGTGCTTGAGAAAGACTGATCTTATTACGATTCAGTCTCAACTCTACTCTGAATCTTTAAACTTAGGATATGTTCAGTTATACTGTATTAAACTACATATTCCCAGGTGGCTTCAGTGCAACAGCCTCTGATCCACAGCTTGCAGTTTCCAGTCTCTTTCTAGACAGAATATGTATGACTCACTGAATGCTTCACCACATCTGCCCAATCAGGAGCCACAGAGTATTCTGAATTTGCATCCAGCCATCGGGAGAGTTCTTTAATGGCTGGAGCCATAGCGCCTCCAAGCTGCAACCAGAGGAATTGTAGCATTAAAATTCAATTAAATCAAACTGAGGAAAAAAATAAATAAGAAATGGTATGCATGTTTTTGTTACCCTGCGGCCTGTGTTTCTGTGCACTACTGGGACTCTCTCCTCTCCAGTTAGAGAGCTGACGTCAAGCTTGGTGGGGTCTTTGCAGCGATGCCTTCTTTGCTTTGGACGCTCCAAGAAACTGTGCAACATGCTCACGTTCTGAGACTACGAAAGATGTACAATATAAATGAGTTTATAGTAATGTGTTAAATATCAATTATATTATTTATATTAAGGTATACACTGAATACACTAAACATTCACATTCAGGATCATTCAAATATCTTTCTGGATGATTAAATAGTGTTGTCAACCTTTTTTTAAAGCAACTTAAAGTACACAAAAATAAAGAGACTATACCATTAAAGTCAACATGAAACAGCAATTGCATCTATTTTAGAAGTAATGTGAAGTGCTACTAAGAAATGTACTAATTTTATCCAATGGGAATTTAAAGGATCGTGTAAACTAGGGAATAACGTGCACAGAATTATGCCCAATAACAAAAGCAACATGAATTCAGAAATAGGGTAAATTTTCATGTCATATTGTCTATAAACAAGAATATTTTTAATTTTCAAACGAAAATGCCACAGAAATATTACTTTTTAGTCTAACAAAATGAAACCGTTTCTAACTAACCGATGGAAAAGCGGAAAGCTCCATGTTGTAGCTGGGGTTTTGTCGGAGCCATTCCATTAGGCCTTTATTGGCCGTTTCCCTGTCCACGCTCACATTCAGGGCCTCTGAGGCTGGAGGAGGAGCTGGGGAGGGTGCTTGAGGCTGAGTAGGAAGTGTAGTCGGGGTGGATGGAGGGCATTCTGACTGAGAGGATGTTGAGGACACAACAGGCTGGCTGATGCTCTCTGACCCACACTGTGTAATATACAAAGATAAAACACAATAGACAGTTATATTAATAATTCATATTTATTTATATTAAAATTATTAATAATACATTAAATTAATAATATTTTTTAATATTAAATATATTAAATTATATTAAATATTCATTAATAATATAATAAATAGTATTAAATTAATATTAACTATTTTAATTAATTAATTTATTTTAGTGTCATATCAGCATCAAAGGCTATTTTCATGGCAAGGTTAAAGTTTAAAATAAAAGTTTCTTTTAAAAATCACAGTATCACAGTAATTCATATTTAAATTTATTCCTGGTAAAATGTTTTAAATAACATCAAAAAAAGTACTTTCTGGAAAAAATGCTGTTACTATTATAAGGCCATCTTAATAGTGATATATACTTTTTACTCCAAAAAGCTTTTTTTTTTTTTTTTGAGCTTGGCAAGATAAATGACCATCCACTTTCTTTGAAGTAGAAGAGAGCAGTATATTCTGCCAAACATCTGCTTTTATGTTTCACAAAACAAATACTATGAGGCTAGAATGACATGGGGACATTTTCCTTTTTGTGTGTCCTACTGTATCCATGTGGTTCCACAAACCTGTTGTTCAGGCAAGTTCATGGCTCGTCCCTTCATAAAGCCGAGATCAGGAGTCTCTACATTTCTTCTTCTTCCTCTCCTCCGTCTCAACATTGAATCATCACGACGAAGACTGCCGTTGACAATCTGCCCTGTGACAGGGTGAATCAAGCCAGCCTGCAAAATGCCAGCCATATCTAATCCCAGTGAGCCTTGTATGGAGCCTATCCCGGTTATTTTGTGGGGCGCTGACTGGACAGTGTGGCTCATGTGACTGATTGGCCCACTGTCTCCACCAACTGTTAGCTCTGTTGGTTTGGAGAGGTCAATAGCAGTATCCTGCCAGCCATTAAGGAGGAGAGCGTTAGCACGATGAGGCACGCCAACCTGAATCTTTTCTCCAAGATGGCTTGGTTTGGCAAGAACTTCTGCCTCGAATTCAAACCCACGTCTGGGACGTTTGAGCTCAGGGAGAAATGCTGGGGCAACTAACCTCTCCTGTTGGGACAAGAGTTGTAAATACATACTTACATATATATACACAGGTGCTGGTCATATAATTAGAATATCATCAAAAAGTTTATTTATTTCACTAATTCCATTCAAAAAGTGAAACTTGTATATTATATTCATTCATTACACACAGACTGATATATTTCAAATGTTTATTCTTTTAATTTTGATGATCATAACTGACAACTAAGGAAAATCCCAAATTCAGTATCTCAGAAAATTAGAATATTGTGAAAAGGTTCAATATTGAAGACACCTGGTGCCACACTCTAATCAGCTAATTAACTCAAAACACATGCAAAGGCCTTTAAATGGTCTCGCAGTCTAGTTCTGTAGGCTACACAATCATGGGGAAGACTGCTGACTTGACAATTGTCCAAAAGACGACCACTGACACCTTGCACAAGGAGGGCAAGACACAAAAGGTCATTGCAAAAGAGGCTGGCTGTTCACAGAGCTCTGTGTCCAAGCACATTAATAGAGAGGCGAAGGGAAGGAAAGGATGTGGTAGAAAAAAGTGTACAAGCAATAGGGATAACCGCACCCTGGAGAGGATTGTGAAACAAAACCCATTCAAAAATGTGGGGGAGATTCACAAAGAGTGGACTGCAGCTGGAGTCAGTGCTTCAAGAACCACTACGCACAGACGTATGCAAGACATGGGTTTCAGCTGTCGCATTCCTCGTGTCAAGCCACTCTGACAGCGTCAGAAGCGTCTCGCCTGGGCTAAAGACAAAAAGGACTGGACTGCTGCTGAGTGGTCCAAAGTTATGTTCTCTGATGAAAAGTAAATTTTGCATTTCCTTTGGAAATCAGGGTCCCAGAGTCTTGAGGTCCAGTGTAAAGTTTCCACAGTCAGTGATGGTTTGGGGTGCCATGTCATCTGCTGGTGTTGGTCTACTGTGTTTTCTGAGGTCCAAGGTCAACGCAGCCGTATACCAGGAAGTTTTAGAGCACTTCATGCTTCCTGCTGCAGACCAACTTTATGGAGATGCAGATTTCATTTTCCAACAGGACTTTGCACCTGCACACAGTGCCAAAGCTACCAGTACCTGGTTTAAGGACCATGGTATCCCTGTTCTTAATTGGCCAGCAAACTCGCCTGACCTTAACCCCATAGAAAATCTATGGGGTATTGTGGAAGATGCGATATGCCAGACCCAACAATGCAGAAGAGCTGAAGGCCACTATCAGAGCAACCTGGGCTCTTATAACACCTGAGCAGTGCCACAGACTGATCGACTCATTCTGATTGAATCATTGCTGCAGTAATTCAGGCAAAAGGAGCCCCAACTAAATATTGAATGCTGTACATTCTCATACTTTTCATGTTCATACTTTTCAGTTGGCCAAGCTTTCTAAAAATCCTTTCTTTGTATTGGTCTTAATATTCTAATTTTCTGAGATACTGAATTAGGGATTTTCCTTAGTTGTCAGTTATAATCATCAAAATTAAAAGAAATAAACATTTGAAATATATCAGTCTGTGTGTAATGAATGAATATAATATACAAGTTTCACTTTTTGAATGGAATTAGTGAAATAAACTTTTTGATGATATTCTAATTATATGACCAGCACCTGTGTGTATATATATATATATATACACACACATACACACTTAATTTTTAATGACTTTTCCATGACATCTCATTAATTTCCATGACTTTTCAGGCCTTGTAATCATACTTTGGAAATCCTTTGATGTTTACAGGTTTTTCAATTAATTTATTTCAAGATATTTCTAAAATTTGCTTTAAATTTAAGACATGTTAATACTTTTTAAGAATTTGCAGACACCTTGAAAAGCGTCCTGTCTGTGGATGGGATTTTACCTTTGGTAAGTGGGGTACTGTGTGTGGGAGGTTGAAGTTAAGGCTCTGAGATATAGGCATTCTGGTAGGCAGAAATCCTGCCCTCTGGTGGGCACTACTGGGCATGCAAGTGTTAGCCAATGCGGTGGGAGACTCATACTGTTGACTAGAGGAAGGCCACTTCCCCTTTAAGATAGTATGGCAGATACTGTCAATACGGTTGATGATCACTCTGTCCTGTAGACAGCAAAAACACAAGACACAGTATATGAAATGGGTCAAACTGCAGCAATAGGTCACTGATACATGTCTAGTGGTATGCTGTGGGCTGAAACCAATTTTAAGACAAGATGTTCTGTAGAATATTCAATATTTATTTTAAGTATAACTAATTAATGAAGCATGGTAAAAGATAATAATACAAGCAGGAAACAATCACTAACATGACAATACCTTAGGCCACTCTGAGAAGGAGAAGAGTGCTTTCTCCTGCAAGAGCTGAGCAATGGTTGGTTCTCTTATTTCATGGACATTGTCTGCCATCTCGCACATGGGCAGCGCAAAACGTGGTGCATCAACATCTCCCAATAATGCTAAAAAAGAGAAATCAGTATTAAAAGCATGCTGCGAGAGAAAGAGACTAAATAAAACTGCCTTTCTTTTTTTTCCCTTTAGGTTTTAAAAACATAGTGAGAAACAACCATTCATCAGCATGAATGTGAGGATCACAGAAAATATTAAGTATTCCATAAACCAAATCTGTCTAGTGTTCATCAACAATTAGAAATAATTTTCAGGGGTCAATTATTCTGCTTATATAATCTTTTTGTCCTAAGACAGTTTCGTCCAAGTTAGTTAGCTGGTCTAAACCTGTTCAAGCTGATCTTTTTTGCTAGTTTTTGGACACTTGGTCAGATTTGGAGAACAGCTGTCCAACAATATAACCAAGCTGAACACCAGCTTAGCTAGGCTAGAGGATCAGCAAGACCAGCTTACACCAGCTAAGAAGAACAAATGAGAAAGCTGTTTTTCCCAAAATGGGAAACAGCCAAAACTGCCATTACTAGTTTTGGGGAAAAAATTTGCAAAGTATTAAGAAGCACAAATGTGGTCAACAGACTTACTACATACGTCAGTATTCAACAGAATCAAGAACCAAACATAAAAAAGGTAGAAAGCTGAGGTCTACAGCCACAATACCTGGTGTCTTTGCACCTTCGTCTTTTATCTTGTCCTTTACATCCAAAACCTCAGTCTGCTCAAGGTGAGGGGTCTGTGTAGTGCTGTCTGGCTCAGGCTTCACATCTGACACCACTGGATCCATGAGGAACTCTTGTTTTGGGACTGCATCAAGGACTGGAGATACAGAGGTGTCAGGTAAAGTAGTTGGAGATGATGGGAGTGAAGAAGGCAAAGGGTAATCTGTTGAGAGAGTAGTGTTAGTTAGATTGCACTCTTCTATTGGCTCTGACAGTTCTTTGCAGGATTCTTCAGAGGGTTCTTCCACCAAGTGCTGTCCAGCTGTGTCTTGCTGAAACCCTTCACAAGGTTCCTGCAGAGTCTCGTCACAAGTCAAATCATAAGACTCCTCTAAAGGCACTTTTTCTGGCTCTCTTAGAGGCTTTATGTAAGATTCTTCCAAGGCCACTTCACAAGGATCTTTCAAGTCTCCTTCATTGGAATCATCAAATGTCACCTTGCAGTCCCCTTTCTGGGATTCCTCAAGACAATTTTCCCTGGGAGACTCTACTGAAGGCATCTTGTCAATTTCATCTTGAGAATCCTTAGTCTTAGAACTGTCTGGAGAAAGGTCTTCTTTCTCAAAATGGAATCCTATGCTTTCAGCTCCTTCTCCTGGACTGGGAACGCCATGTGTGATGTTGGAATCACTAAGCTTGTCCTCTTGATCCTCACTAATGGGATCTGCTTGGTCAAGACTCACATCCGGGAGACCAAGAGGTGGTGGAACAAATTCTGGAAGACTGGCTGATAGATCTGTCTGATCCACAGATGTCTCTCCAACATTAAGGTCTTTGAACAACATAAAGCTTGGTGCCAGTGGCTCGACAGGGTTGCTTTGAGAGTCCGAACTGGGCATGCTCAAACAGTCGGTTAGCGTTTCATCACCCTCCCGTCCATCGTCTGGCTGAGGAGCATCCAGAAAGCTGGGTTCCAAAGCTTGTGCTCCCAAAATGGGATCAGTCTCGTTGAACATGTCAGAGGTTTCAACATGGTCTGAGCTTTCCCATGGAGTTTGAAGTTCATCGAGTTCCACAGAAGGAGCCATTAAGCCAGTCTCCTCTGAGGACCCTTGCTCTCCCACCAGAACATCGCTGCGAAGTTTCCCAGCTATGGAGTCCACCATGTCTCCTTGAGCCCCATTTAGCTCCCCTTGCACACCATATGAATTTAGCATATTCTGCCCACCAGTTGCAGAATTGAACGGGAATCCGTTGAAGGCCTCTTTACCAGATTTGCTATGTAGTGTGTCTGATGACAAGCCTTCATGTTGTAAAGACCCCAACTCCAATGAGTCATCCAATGGAGGGCAGTCCAAAAATCCATCTCTGTTTCCTGTACCTATCCCCAGGGAACTTCCTGGCTCTGACGCCACCACATCTGTGGGCTGGTGATGCCCATGAGTATGGACAAGTTGTGTTGGCGTGTGGGGTGAAGGTGTGTGGTGATACTCCGGAGGTTGTGGGGACTGACAATGTCCGAGGTTGGCATCATACAAGCAGCAATGATGGTGGGGCAAGCCTGGGACTGGATATCTGTGGTTTTCTTTATGAACATAGTTCCGATGGGCCTCCAGGAAGGATAGTTGTGGGTCATTGAGGATGTAGAAATCAGTTCGACTTAAGCCATGCTTAGCGACACCAATGAGAAGATCACGGTCATGTTTGCCACACTCCCACCAGACAGGCAAGTACAGACTAGGGCGACAAAGCTGCAGTCGTGACCCCAGGAGTGGGTGCCGCAATACTTGTTCACGGACCTTTCTCAAAAGCTCGATACGGTATAATGTTCGGGCAGCTCGCTCTTCTGTAATGGGTTCCACCAACAGCGAAGGATCAACGGTACCTACACAAGACAAGAATTTGTGTATACATTATGACAGATTGAGCTGCTATTAATCTTCTCACGAAACTATCAACTCTAATATCCATTTTACCTTCATCTTTTCTAGGCGGTAGTCTACATGCAGTGCGACACATTGAAACAAAACTGTGGAAATATCTCTCCAAGCTTTCGTCTGTCTTCCTCTCTAATCGAGCAAGGGCACGGAACTGGCCCCAGTCAAATGTTTTCTTCTCTGGGTCATACACTACTCCAAACGAGGACACTGTGCGATAGAAGTCAGCCTGTTCACGACGTGTCCACCTGTGTTAAAGGCAATATGTTATCTCAGCAGAACATAAACCTTAAAATCTGTCTGAATTAAAAGATTTTCAGCATACACTATTGTATTAACCTCTTACCTGATGCAGTACCAAAATACTATTCTTCCAATGTTCATCATGACCTTGCAACACGTTTCAGTGTTTATACTGTCCACCAAGATTTTATGCTAGCCAATAATCCTCTTAAGGGTTTGCTGTTGTTTCTACTGCTAACTTCTAAAAAGCCCTGTATATGATCATGTCAACATGACCTGTACCATTAGTACCATTTTCAACTACAATTTTCCTAAATAAGCTGATTTTCCACTTGCAATTTTGAAAAAAAAAAAAAAAGCATGACAGATTAAAATGTTTTATTTTGATAAAATGACTAAACAATAAAACTGCCGCCACATGACCTACCTTCGCTGCCACTCCAAAAAGAGCGGGTCAGGCTCAGTTGTGCAGTGCCTAAACTCTCCTATTTGCCATGCCACAGGTGCAAGTCCATCGTGTAAGAGGAAATCATGACGAAGCGGCTCACGCCGTGTGTAACGCTGATATGCAGTAATGAGGCGGCGTAGACGTGCTGTAAGAGCCGAGCCTGCCGGCCACTGTATCCGCCCCTGTTCCATCATCTCTGTAATTAGGTCTCCTGCGAGAGATGCTACAAAGCCCCCTTTAAAAGAAATGGTACTTTAGACTCAAGTAAGGTCATCTTAAGAGACGGTCACATTAGGTTTTGTGTTGGGATTCAGAGGGATGCAAATGCAGTTGAAAAAAAAAAAGAAAAGAAAAATGCATTTGTTGCATAACTCTGACATGTAATTTTTAAAATGATAATATCTGACAAATAGAGGATTCAAAATGACCTAAAAATGGAAGAAAAAAAAAATTCTCAGCAGGGTCCAAAACTAACATAAAAAGCTTTGGCAAGTAAATAAAACACAGTTACAGTCTGCATATGCAAATGGTCTACTAAGGATCAGTAGCTGTCATGTATCATTGAAGAAGGGTAGGATATCAAAATGTTTATTGTCCTAAAACTTCCGAACCTTCCGAAAATAAAGTGTTATTTCTGCAAGTAACAAAATGTCCTCATATATACAAGATGTCCTCATATACACAAATATACAAGAGAAAACAAAATATATATATTTATAGTGTAAATGTATTTATGGCTGATACATTTTCTCAATTTATCCAGTACTGGAAGGTGTTACAAAAGTAAGTAATTTAGAATATATTCAAAATAGAATTCCTGGAGTGTGACATCATATCCTGTTGTTTAAGTTTGATGTGGGGTGCAAAATTCTTTGCATGCAGAAAAGCTAGTGTGACCACCCCTTAACAGTATTAACAAACAATTAAAGGTTCGGTTACAACAGTAACAGTTACATTTCAAAACATACATGAATGAATAAATACACAAACAAGGTAATACCTGTCACCGTAGTGTCATTTTTCCCTGTTTCTTCTGACATGGGCTCCTCCTTTGTAAAAGAAAACTTTTTTTAAAATAACATTCTGAGCATTTGGTTAAAACGCTTAGCCAAATTTATCTGACCTCATATTCTTTTGACTTCCTATTATTACCTTGATCTCTACTTTCTCTTCTAATTCCTCAGACTTCATGTCGTTTTCCTCTTTAATTTCATCACTCTTACTGATACTGCACAAGAAGAAACGTGTGTTTATGGTTGTAAGAGTCAAAAGGTGCAGTTGTTATATTCCCACATACAGTGATATTATCTCAGCTGCTCATTTCAAAGGATATTACCTATCAGGTGCATCTGAAGCAGTTTCTGCTCCACCTTGTTCTACCGTCAGTGCAGTGACATCAGGCATTCCCACCCGCTCCAAGAAGCACAGAGCAGGGTCTGCACGCATGGCATTATACCGCTCATACCCTACATGGGACACAAGGACAAGTTAGTGCACATGATGAAAGCAAGAGGAAGTCAATAGGAACCATATGGACATTTAAAAGCATATAAAAAGATGCTTTAAATGCATTCAAATGCATCACAGCTCTGCTAAAAATTAAAAAAATGACCTGTATGTATTTTTGTCTGCACAGATTTCCATTGCTATATTGCATATGCATGAGAATTGCATCACAAAACTGGGTGTGACGGTTGCACTCATTCTTCTATGATGATGTCTTACCATGTTTGTGAACTCCAATAAGTAGCGATTTATCCGCCTCAGCATCCCACCATATAGTAGGGATCTCAATGTAGTCGATATCAGGCAGTGTAACCTCCAGTTTACTTCAGGAAACACACAGATCCTTACATATTAGGCCACTCTACAATGACAACTGTTTTATACAGAACTCTGAGTATTCATGAGGTTAAAATGGATTGTGGGTCATGTAGTACCAGGCTGGGATCCCTTCAAGAGCCTGATCAGCAGCCTCCCCCAGCACTTCAACCTTCAGATAGTACAGCATCCGCACCCTCAGTAGCACCCTGTTCATGACAGGATACATGATGATCACACAATTATAACACGTATATAAATTGCAATATGTCTGATCTCATAATATTGTACTGAAATAATAACAAATATATTTTTATGACTGGCAGGATGTAGGAAAGTGTTAATTATGCACCCTGATTATAGTACTCACTATTTATGTAGGTATAACCAGGGTGCAAAAACTACTTTTGCTACACTGACACTGAACGCATACTAACGTTACAATATCTACATGTTTATCTGAATGCATTACATACAGAATGTAATTTTGAAGATGCTTGTATTCTTTATGAAGTCTTACTTGTTGCAGTGTTGTTTGAGGTGTTTCTTGTAGCTGTCGTCCTGAAGCACGACCTCTGGGTTACAGTGGACCAGCCAGTCGGCATTCTTCAGCTCAGGTGGACTCAACTGGTTCTTCAGCTTCTTGCCTTTACGACCCCGTGGGACAGGAGCAGACAGACCTAGACAGGTGAAACGCAGGTATTTCATGATAAATCTTTATGGGTTTTTTAGGATTTTTTTTTTTTTTTTTTGTCATTATGCAGCGTGAAATATGTGAAAGCATTCACGATGTAACCATTTCAAAGTTTAAAAGAAAAAGTTGTGGATGTATTTACTATTATATGTGGACATATAAATAAGATTATTATTTACTTTTTTTAATTACAGGTAAATTAATAAATTGAAACTAAATTAAAGTGACGGTCAATTTAATTATTAATTAAATTGGTAGCAATCAAATTAAACTGTGAATTTAAAATTTTTAAACAAAAGTACTATTTATTAATCAATGGATTAAGTATATTTAATTTCTTTTTTTACATGTTAAAATTTAATAAAAAAATCAGAGACCTGCACAAGTATGGTGCAATATTAATATTAATGATTAATTTATTGTTCTATTTAAATGTCAGCTGATTATGGCTAATCCTAAATAGTCATCCTAAAAGAAATTCATGCAAAACAAAATGACTGAGGGTGTGAACAAATCAATTAATAACCTGAGTGGTTTTGCAGTGCTTGATTATGTCCGTCTTTAGTGGGTGTGATCAGATCCCAGATGAAGCTTTTAATTTTGTCGTCTCCTTTATAATGGCGAACACAGTAGACCAGAAGAGCCCTGCACAGCACCTCCATGTCTCGTTCTGACAGGTGCCATTTAAAACGCCCATGATTGAGAATATCCTTCCAGCGACCCCACCTGTACAATCAACAAAGATATTTCATCAGAGTCTGAGATGTATAACTCGCAAACAGCCTAATTTATGGCTCCAATATTTATTATATGGTCTTTTTGATCTGCAAATGAAACGCCAGAAAATTTCCTTTAGGTTTTTTTTGTAACAATACTTGTTTAAAAACAGTCATTTGATTAAAAGTCTGCTGTAGGGCAACAGAAGGTGACCCAGAAGGAAAGAGTGGGCAGCCAAAAGCAAATGAAGCACTGACCCAAAAATAAGAAGGTTTTTCTCCACTCTGAAGCACTCTGCTCGGAGGTAGCGTCTGTTGCGATCACTGAGACGTCTTGTGCGACAGGGACGTTCTTCTGAATCGCTATCCAGTTCAGAGAACTCCATCAGTTCATCGTCCTCAAATGAATTATAGTGACGTGTCTGCTTCCGTATGCGAGGTGTGTCGATCACCAGACTCTCCTGGTATCAGGAGACAGAGACATGAGTCAGAAAGTGTTGCCGTCTCAATATTTCAGAGTCAGAAAGTGTTGCCATCTCAATATTTTTCTCCTTAAATGTCACCAATATGCAAACAGTCTAGAGCGCACACATTCACTATCACACATTAATGCAATCCATCTGTTTAGCTGATATTCAAATGACCCCACATTTTCTCTCTCTCTGGTGAAGTCTATGAGCTGATTCTCTGGCACTACACCACCTGAGTCACAGTGAGCTCATATGCAAAGCTTCAGCTTTTAAACCTTCACGCTTTTTACCTTTTCTGCCTTGGAGTCAATTTCCAGTTCAGCAATTTTGGCCCACTTCTGCCAGAAGTTTGGATCATCCAGAGAGATGTCTGTACGGTTCCCTGAAGACACAAAGCTAGCCTGGAATTGGTAAACAATAAAGGATTATAAGCACTTATCAAGATGTATATCACATATGTCAAAGACTGTGTTTTACTAATACATCTTTTGCATTTGCATGACTTTTCCAGCTCATCTTCCATATTTACAAACAAAACAATTAGAGATACAAAGACAAAATGTTGATCATTAGACACTATGTATACCTTGGCAAAAGTTGATCCCTTCCCCTCAGACTGGATTGTGATGGTCTGTGTACGTCGCTGCAGGATCTGATCAATATCCTCCTCGCAAAATTTAGAGCCCTCATCTTCCTCATCCATGAGAGCCCCATAAGCCCCCTTCCTGAGAAGATCTTCTACCTCCATCTTAGACAGTTGTTGAACCTGAAAGAGGAAGGTACAGTTATTAGCCAATCCTGTCCTAGTCAGTGTAGCAAGTCATGGCATAAACTAAATATAACATTTCTGAGGAATTTCTGAAGAAATACGATTTTGCAATTGATGTCTATGTGCCAACCGTGGTGTATTTTCAATAACTGTCTGCCCAGGGTTCAAAATTAAAACTTTAACTTTAAAACCCTAACCCTAACCCTAACCCATAAGCAGCGAATTTGTCTGCAAAACATTCTTTAAAATAATCCTACTGAAACGGCTGTATTGAATTTATTTATTTATTTTTGACGTGAACGAACAAAATCAAAGATATACACAGTCTCCTAAAAGCACATTGGCATTTTCATTTCTAACTATTTTATTTCAGTGGAAAAAAAGCTTAACTTTCCAAAATTACAATGGGTCTTGATGTTTTCTTTACATGTGTTTCTTGGAGAGACTTTACAGCAGGGATTCCAGATGTTTTTTTGTCAGCTGAAACCCTAAAATATTTATTTAAAGTTCCCTAGAGATTTTAAGTTATTATTTCAATAATTTAACAACACATTCATAATTACTGTACGCTTGCTGTAATTTTTCATCTTTATGATTTAATTAATTATTAGCTAAAGCTTTTCATCACCCCCAGGGGTTCACAGACCCCAGTTTAGGAAATATAATTTTCTTTCTTTCTTTTTTTTTTTTTTAGTTTAAGGCTGATACAATTCAACACTGGCAGATGTGAAAAAAAAAAAAAAGTTAAATGTTGTGGATCCCTCACCCCATTGAGACTGCCCTTGCGGTTGATGTCCTGCAGAACAGCCTTGTCCAATCCCAGTTTCAGACTGGCCTTGTCAAACATCTCTCTCTCGTATGAGTTTCGCGTGATAAGTCGATACACTTTCACCGCTTTGCTTTGACCAATCCGATGGCAGCGAGCTTGAGCCTGTGGAATTCAAAGCATGTTTATATAAAAAAATGACGTGTGTTTTTTGGTAAGGCTTGTGTTGATAAAAGGTTTTTTTATATATGGGATGAAGGAAGGAAAGAGTCAGTTAAACGGTATATAAAAGACGCTGTGCATTCACCTGCAAGTCATTCTGCGGGTTCCAGTCTGAGTCGAATATGATACAGGTGTCAGCAGCGGTGAGGTTGATGCCCAGACCTCCTGCTCGTGTACAGAGGAGGAACACGAATCGGTCGGAGTCCACCTTACTGAAGCGATCGATGGCAGCCTGCCGTAGATTCCCTCGAACTCTCCCATCAATCCGTTCGTATGTATACCTACATGCACCGTACAAATTTCAGATGAGAAGAAAATTCCTTTTTGCATTTACCCTACTCTTTCTCCATCACAGTGGTCATATTTTAGCCGGTTTTAGGATCTTTTAACTAGTTGCTTATTAGCATGCATATTACTAGAATATTGACTGTTTATTAGTACATATTAAGCACATATTAATGCCTTATTCTGCATGACCTTATCCTACATTCTTAAACCTAGCTAATACCTAAACTTAACAACTATCTTACTAACTATTAATAAGTAAATTAGGAGTATATTGAGGGAAAAGTCATAGTTAATAGTGAATGTGTGTTCCCTATACTATAGTGTTACCTTTTAGCCCTACGTTTTAAAATATTGTGATAAATGTAATCATAAGAAGTCTCTTAAGCTCACTAAGACTGCTTTAATTTGATCTAAAAAACACAGTAAAAAATTTGAATACATGTTAAAATGTAATTTATTCCTGTGATGCAAAGATTAATTTTCAGCATCATTACTCAAGTCTTAATTCTTATTACTATCAAGGTTGTCAATTTAAATATTAATATTTTTCAAAAACATAAACCTTACTGTCCCCAAACGTATGAACAGTAGTGTATATTTACATTAAATGTACATAAATATTGTACTGAATAGAAAAAACTAGAGTAAACAAACAGTATTCATGGCCCATTTCACTGCCGCAATGTGATGCAAAAGTTGTAGTTAATAGTTAGTTAATAGTGAGAACTGGACCCTTATCTAAAGTGTGATCGATTTTTTTGCTTTTTTTTATTTTTTTTATTTCAATTGCTATGAAATTCCACAACCTTTCTAGGGCTCGAAATATCAATTTTAAAATTCTGTCTTTCATGACTATCCTTGAAAAAAAGCAACAAGTGACGTGAACCAGGTTATTTCATGTTGACATTCTATTTTCAGTCTATTTTCTCATTCACTTGCGGTCTCAAAAACAGCGGAACATTTTTTTTTTATAGAAGTATGACTAATATCACTGGATGATAACCCGCTGTCTCACCTCCTCTGAATGAGGTAGTCCTCCAGTATATCAAGGCATCGAACCATCTGGGAAAACACCAGTACTTTATGTCCTCCGGCCAGCAGTTTGGGCAGCAACTTGTCGATAAGCACTAGTTTACCAGCGGCCTGAATCATTGCCTGCAGCTGAAAATCCACAGCGTCAGAACTGTAGGTTTTCTTGAAGCTCTCAAGAATCTTTTCTTCAGCGCCTGACAGAAGGAAAATGAGAGACTGTGTCAGCACTACAAATTAAAGGTGTGACTACTATGTAGAGAACTGCAAACAAGATATTTCATGAATTGCCAGATGTCACCTGTAATGAGGTATGGGTGATTGCAGCACTTGCGAAGCTCCATCATTGTGTTGATGAGGTTGGGCATGTTGTGCTGGTTCGCTCCCTTGGCAAGAAAGGCAAAGTTTTTCTCCAGAATGGCGCGGTAGTATTTCTTTTGAATGTTAGTGAGCTCCACCTCGATGATTGTCTCCTCTTTAGGGGCCAGATTCTTCTCCACATCATCCTTCAGTCTCCTCAACATCATGGGCTTCAGAATGGCTTGCAGTTTTTTTACCTGTGGGCATGTTGATGTTTTTCAGGTTAGAGCTGGGCACATTTATCATCACCTAAATCAGGGGTTCCCAAACTTTTCAGCCCACGACCCTGAAAATAACGATGCCAGTGACTCGCGACCACCACTATATTCGGAGGTGGTTAAAGTATACAAACTTTGTGGGCAATGTTTCACACATACTCTGTTTGCAGTGCGTATGCGGTGCATATTTTTTTCCGTACCCATATTAATGGATTAGAGCAGTCTGGCAGTGCGTTCCAGGAGCAGTACGTCTGCAGCAGTGCAGCGATCATTTATACACAGTCTATTTTTGCTGTGCTGCACCGTGCTGAATTAAAACAATAGCACATTGTTTGCATTAAAATAAACATGTATTGACGCGAAAAACTAGTTATTTCACCATAGATGCATATAATTTAAAGTCTCTGTTACACGGTCAACACGTGGCTTTTTTGCCTCGGGTAAAGCAAAGAAAATGGCACCTTACCTGGCATTTAGGTGAACAAGGAGACAGAGACAAGATAGCACTCGTCTTTTTGTGAAGGTGGAAAAACAAAGGTCTTTATGACCTGAGGGATTTCTTGTACAAAGATTTAAAAGGAAAGAAAAGACGAGAGTCGCCTGTTTTTGTCTATTTTAAGTTTTAATTTAAAATGTTTGTGATTTTAACATAAAGCTTATGTTTAAATGTTTTGCCATTTGCGTGAGTAATGTAATATATAAATCAAAAGTATTACTTTATATAAATATAAAGTAATGAATTGAATAAAACTTTTAAATGTTGTGCATTTAAACGTGACATCTATGAAATATAGTGTATACAAAGAGAATCACAATGCTGACAGGCCATGTTCAGTAACAACTTTTGGATTTGGAATAAAAATAAGTAAATGTTGTGTTTGTGATAAACAGCCACGGATCAGTTGTGCACTGAAAGCACGATAGCACATGACGGCATGACGGTGGTGCTTCTCCGCTCTCCTCCGCTGGCCTCCCTGCGTTGTCTTTGGTCGATATTAACCAACATTTTATTTCATTTCACCTGCTACAACTGATGCTGTTGCTAATATTTCGTTAATCTGTCGTAATCACCTCAGGAGTCACGGTGGAGGGGAAGGAAAATCGAAAGGTTGATGGCTTTTTTTATTTGCATGGTTTTTGTTTTTAATTTAACAACTATTTTTAGTATTTTGTACAATTACTGATAAAATATGCTATTTCTAATCATAAAAATTTTTTTTTTATTTTTTGTATTTCTGGGAATCATCTCGTGACCCCTCCCTCGATGACTCACGACCCCCCGGGGGGTCCCGACCCCCACTTTGGGAACCACTGACCTAAATCAACAATAATCAGGCCATGTTGCCTGATACAGAAAGCTGCAGGAATGAGTCCTAAAACCTGGAAATAAGTTGGCACTTCTGCACTTCTGGTTCCATTGTTAGTGGATTTTTGGTTAAATGCCTAAAATAAAGTCTGTGGTTAACACAAGCTCAAGATATTTTCAAATTTTATTCTATGACATAAAATACATCAGTAATACCCTGATGCAGCCTTGTTGTGTTTATACTCATGCTCTTGCAAAGTATTCTAACTCAAACTTTCCAACTTATACAGTAGATTTTAAACAAAGACTTAAAGAGTTGTCAGAAGCTTTAGGGGTGGTGACATTGAAGTCATGTGACCATTGTGTAGTTTGTTTATAGCATAATATTAACTTTTTATTTCTGCCGATTTCATTTAGGCTTCTAAATTCACAAATGTTGTGTTCATTTGTGAAGATTATCTTAAATCATAAATGTTTCATGGTCACAGAGCTTATTTTCTGCACAAATTCAAAAGCCAATGGAAAAATCCTATTGGCTTTTTGTTGAGGGAACCAGGGTGATGCTGACTTTCAGGTTGGCCTACAAAAATACATCATCCCTGCAGCGCTTTATTTGGCTATTTTAAGTTTATCAGCATTGGCTACTTAGGATGTTAGCAAGGATGCTATCTACTATCCTGTAGGTGGCTCGGATAATTGGAGGTGAAGGTGTACAGAGGTTTATCTAGTCCATACAGCCCTTTAGGCAAGATCACAAACTTCCTATCAAGCGTTTGAGGATTAGTTCTCACCTGCTCCTCCGTCTTCAGGTCTCCAAACTCCTCCAGGAATGTAGTCTCGGAAGGGAACTGTGAGGGCTCGAGAAAGTTAAGCAGACTGAAGAGTTCCTCAACTGAGTTCTGCAAAGGGGTTCCTGTGAGAAGGACTTTATGTTCCTTGAGGGAGAAAAGACATAGAAACATTAAGTTCAGCCAACTGATTCACTAAAAAAGAATGTACATTTTTAAGATATCTATATACTAACTTTCTCAAGTGACTATATACTTCTATTTTTAGACTTTAATACTTTTATCTACATGGATGGTGAAAGATAGCACATGAAATTATTGGGAGAAGATTTGGAAAGACTTGAAAATATTAAGCTGGATTTTATATGGTCTCACCCCTTTTGGCGCCAACAAGAGGGTATATTTCTATGCCGTGGACCAAATAAGAATTTGGACACTGAAGTCTCATTTAAAAAATAAATGATATCATGACAACTCTTGGAAGATTGTTAGCATGGTAATGGATATGACAATGTTAATGTATTTGGTCTTAGCGGAATATATCTGCTACGCTGCTGCTGATTTGCTGCTGCTGTAGATTATTGCTGTTGTTGTAGATTATTGCTGCTGCTGCAGAGCAAGTACAGGAACTTGCTACTGCCAATACATATGCCGATACACTGCTGCGAGTAAGACAGTGCTGCTGCTAGTGACAAATAGCATATATCAATAATCCATAGCAGAGCTATACAGGTGGAGCTGGGGAAGGTGGAGGCTAAAGCATGCTGCAAACTGCTATAGTGAATGTAACCCGCCATTTAAAAGTGTGAGCAACAAGCTCATTGGCTGCAGATGTGACATGGAACAATCAGCTTGAGTCATGTAGTCATCTCTCTAATTTTCATCAGCTTGCGTTAAGACCCATCAGCCTGTGCCATCTAGAGTTTCATGACAGAACTATGTATTTAATGTATTAGAAACAAAATATCAAACCGAGTGGCATTATTTACACATTTTAAATATAGCACAAATACACTATTTAGACACTTTCTGGTTGTCATTCACTATTGCATCATGCGGCTTGTGTGTCCAAATACTTTTTGGGGCTACTGTACATCAAAATGCATCTGTGGACACCTAATCAGCTGTGAAAGGTTTTTTTTTTTTTGGAAAAAACAGCACTGCGTCAAATGTAGTTTGCACACGCTGGCCATCACTGCAGTCAGTGATATGTAAAGTGAGTGAGATGAGATTACTCATTCTGTGTCCAGAGAGGATGTGTGTATGTAAATGTAGTGAAGCAGAACTCAGCAGCTAAATGAGATGTGTGCAAGAGAGATGGCACAGTAGTTTAGCTCGCAGATGGCTTTACTTCCCCTTTTCTGCATTTAAACCTGAACTATATAAATCAGTTGTAGATATAGTATGTCAATTCATAATATCTACTGCTCTGACACATATACCCTATTACAAAAATGTCTGGACAAGTTTCCTGGTCCACAAATGAGCAAAAAAATAAAAATAAAAACAAGCATATTAAACTGACCAGGTTCATGAGTTTGAGACCCTCCAGCAGTTTACAGTTGCGGTTTTTTAGGCGATGGGCCTCGTCAATTACCACACAGCGCCAGTTAATCTTCTTCAGCTCTGGACAGTCAGCCATTATCATTTCAAATGTAGTGATTACGCCATGAAACTTAAACTGACCAGACAGGATGTTTCCCTGAAGGAGCAAGAGAAAGTCTGATTGTATACATTGTACTTTCAAATATAAAGTCTACAACACCCCATAACTGTGGTAAAATAAGTGTAAAGTAAGGTCAGACATTAACTAGGGTTTGTGCCACATTGTGAAGTCCTGTGTTTTTTACACTACCATTCAAATATTTGCAACTACTGAACCTGAAATCACAACTCAAAATGAATCGCTCTGTTTGACCGACCTGTTCATCTCGGTAGTACGTCTCATACTGCATAATCATCTGCCGACTGATTTGGCTGCCGTGATAGACAATAACGTTCATTTCAGTCCATGTGCGGAACTCTCTCTCCCAGTTGGTGATGGTGGAGAGCGGGGCGATGATGAGGAAGGGTCCTCTCAGACCCATGAGGAAAATCTCAAAGAGGAACGTGATGGACTGGATGGTCTTCCCCAGCCCCATCTCATCAGCCAGAATACAGTTTTTCCTACATCAAGAGAAACATGGTCAGGTGTTCATTAATCACATCAGATTGCAGTTTTGAGAAACAGGATTTGGAATCGGTCTTTCTTTTGTGTGAAATTGTAATCACTATCACTAATTTGTTGTTATTTTTAATATATATTTATTATTAGAGCTTTTATTACGTAACACACAAGATGAGATTAATAATAAACAATAATAAATATGCTTATTGTTGCTAATTGCATTTGCTTAGAGATAGGGCTGTTAATTATTAAAAAATGTATTTCATTATTTGTTGGTAAATTAACCAAATTCATCACATCACATTTATTAATTATAATATAATATTTTCTAAGTGTCTTCAGATAAAAGATAAAGACATTACATTGTTTTAGACAAAATGATCATTTAAACACAAAAAGTGGCTTTTGAAACCAATATATTGCTTGTTTTAATTTTTTGTAAAAAGACTAAATTGACATTTTGAAGTAGCCATACCTAATTTCAACAAATTGAATATACACAAATTAATAATAAAAAAAAATTATATATATATATGAATTAGATTAGTATTGATTTGATTTATTAAAAGTCTTAGTTTTTATTATTTTCAATTGAAATGAGACTTAAAAAAAAACATTATATTACTTTAATTATGATTGACCTTAGTTTAATAATTAAAAAGTGACTTTATACCTTAAACTAGGATCATAATTTTGTGTTGAGCCTACAAGAGCGGATATTAAAAGTCTCTTTCACCTGTTGTACCAGTTGAAAAGAAGCCAGTTCATTCCCTCTAACTGGTATTCTCGGAGCTGGTTCCCATTCCTGTATTCTCTGGACTTCTCCAGTTTTTGCCACTGTTCTGGCAGAGGCCTTTCCTGTGTTATCACAAAAGACAAGAGAAGTGCCACTTCCTTCAAGATACATACTATAAAGAAGAATGAACATGTTTTGTCTAATACACAGAGCTGAACCATGTGATCATAACATAAACATATGCACTGGAAACATCCAATAAAACTTATCTTATAAGAAAAAATGTAAAACAAATATCATTCATTTGCAATTTGAGTGCTTACCACCTGTTTAATTTCTGGAATTTTCTTGAGGTCTTCAAACTCTCGGATTTTCACAGGGTCAACATCTTCCTGTAGCTCCCAAGTACTCTCCTCATATGATAAAGAGCACCATTTCACCAGGTAGTGTGTAACTTCCTGTCATGCAGACAAACCAAACCTCAAAACACTGGCACTACAAGCACAGGTTTTTTTTCAAGAGATCATTTAAAGAGTGCCTCACCTCTCCTGTTTCTGTATCGGTGGTGATAGCGATCTCTAAAACCCGATCAACCTCAATATAATCTGGATTAAAAAGGTCTTCATCCGGCTGAGGAGAAACACAACATCATCTCAAGCATATTTACACAAATAATACACATGTAGACAGGAAAGTGGTCTATGACTGAAGCCATAGATTTAAAGGTGAAGTACTTGCACAAAATTTTCCACATGGATTTCAGTGTTTACATCATAATTATATTTGATGCATTTCCTGGTTATAACTTTAAATGAGCAACAAACAAACTGCAGCATGTTTTGGCAGACAAACCTCTGTGAAAATGTGCTTCATTTGCGCCTGCTTGTTTCTGAAGCGCTTGATTTTTTGGTGTATGCGTGGGTCCTTCTCCAGTTCCTCCAAGGTCGCCCATTTACAGTGCAGATAGGAGCTGGCAACAATGAGAAAATGCTTTCATAGCTAACATTGTGCTATAAACAACACTGAATGCATTTATCCTGCATACATTTCATTTAAAATAGTATTGTGTTTGTGACAATATGTCCTTGTATGGTTTCTCCATACATATTTGTGTTTATCACACAAAACTTGTAAAGAACATGTCTATGTCACATTTAAACTCAAAATCAAAAGAAGGAAATAAAAAAATGATATTCTGCATAAATAAAATTAAGCATTTTTTAGGATCATTAACATCAATTTTCTGTATTGTGGTATTAGTGACATGAAAATTAAGCACATATCTACTGTGCCTGCATCAATACTGTAACACAAAAATAAAAACGATATATTACCTAAATTGTAAATTATTTATACATTATGGTAAAATTAAAGGATTAGTTCTCTTCAGAATTCAAATTTCCTGATAATTATGTCATCCAAGATGTTCATGTCTTTCTTTCTTCAGTCGAAAAGAAATTAAGGTTTTTAAGGAAAACATTCCAGGATTTTTCTCCATATAGTGGACTTCAGTGGGGTTCAACGGGTTGAAGGTCCAAATTGCAGTTTCAATGCAGCTTCAAAGGGCTCTACACGATCCCAGATGAGAAATAATAAAGGAATAAATATCTAGCGAAACGATCTGTCATTTTCTAAAAAAATAAATACAAATTATATACTTTTTAATCACAAATGCTCGTCTTGCACTAGCTCTGCAATGTGCCACGCATTACGTAATCACATTGGAAAGGTCACGTGTGACATAGGTGTATCTAATTTTCTCCTCCAACTTTAAAATCATCCGACATTGTTGTTTTACCTTTTTTTTGTAGAGGCCATTCTTTGCACGTTTGCTTTGTAAACACTTGCTCGGTATTTCTGCTTACGTCACGTCACGTGTGACCTTTCCAACGTGATTACGTAATGCGTGGCGCATCGAAGAGCTAGTTCAAGATGAGCTTTTGTGGTTAAAAAGTATTTCATTTTTATTTTTTTAGAAAATGACAGATCGTTTCTCTAGTTAACACCATTATTCCTCGGCTGGGATCATGTAGAGCCCTTTGAAGCTGCATTGAAACTGCAATTTGGACCTTCAACCCATTGGTAGCCACTGAAGTCCACTATATGGAGAAAAATCCTGGAGTGTTTTCCTCAAAACCGTAATTTTTTTCGACCGAAGAAAGAAAGACATAAACATCTTGGATTACATTTACTCACCGTAAATTATCAGGAAATTTTAATTCTGAAGTGAACTAATCCTTTAAGCAAAACATATTTCTTTTTTTTTCCTTTTGTAATTTACAAAAAAATACAGCAGAAAAAGATCTTGTTTTAAATCCCCCCATTGTTAATTCAGCAAATCATTTCATGAGGCATTGTGTATTACCACTCTACCAGATGGATAATTTAATGCATAAATGATTTGAAGTAATGCATTACACAAAGGTGAGTTAGGAGTTATTTGCTCTGACAGCTTGACAAGCTGAGTGTTCGACAGTTTGAGAGCCCAAAAAGGAAACAGCAGTTTGAGTCACATGAGTACACTTACAAATTTCTGTACTTGACGTAAAACTCCTCCAACTCTTCTGGTGGTTCATCAGGGGATGTCTAAATGAAAACCACAGAACAAACACTCAAACACAGAAAATATTCTTTTTAGGCAGATGTTATTTGCACCTCAGTGTAAAGAAGAGTTTGTGCTGCAGTACTGCATTTAGGTGTATTCAGTACTCTTTTAGCATCATGGTGTAAATCAATGATTTAATAAAATGTGTAAAAGGTGGTGGTGGAAAAAATATAAAGGTTTAAGAATCCATCATTGAACAACACATTTTGTATAACACATTTAATATAAACTTCATGGCCATATAAGAAATATTGTTGCTTAATTTTATATACCTAACAAAATCATTGTGAAACTGGATGCAGTTAATCCAGTCTTTATAAGTGTAACATGTAATCTGATCCCTTTACCTCTTTCTTGACCGTTCGCACTGAGAGTATTTTCTCAATAATATTAGCCTCATCTTCAGGAGGTTCCTGGAAAGAAAGAAGGTGGGAATTATTTCAGTGTGTGTTAGCTCCGCCCCTCCAGAAGTAGGGCAGGTCTGTGGTGTGGCATAACGGCAGATGTTGCCACGGTTACCTCGGCCTGC
Source organism: Elopichthys bambusa (assembly GCA_037101425.1). Taxonomy (NCBI): domain Eukaryota; kingdom Metazoa; phylum Chordata; class Actinopteri; order Cypriniformes; family Xenocyprididae; genus Elopichthys; species Elopichthys bambusa. The sequence continues at coordinate 4,360,667 of CM074440.1, read as the reverse complement.
CAGGCGAGAGTAGAGGAAGACATGGCGGCAATTCGGCCCGCGCCCAACACAGCAATGGTCTCACCGTCATCATCCACGACCTTGAAATCAAGATCTTCGTTGTACTTCCGCCGCTTCACTTGACGCCCTGATCGCCTCTTCTGCACAGAAAAGGAAGGAAGGAAGGAAGGAAAGAACAATTTTTTCTTTAGTTTGTTTAAAAATCCTTGTGCATACTGAAAGAAAACTGGTACAATGTTACCGGATCAGTAAGCAATTTCATATTTCCCATAACACATTTAATGTTCATGTTTTCAGGATACACTTTTTAAAATCATGTGTACTTTAATATTTATCCCCTCTAAAATGTTTTGTATTTGTGTAAATAAACCACATGATCCATGAGTATTCAGCACCGGAGAAACCCGGAGGCCCGATGTAGATCGGTTCAGGAGAACTCACAGTGTTATCCATAGGGTCGGTGCTTTCCTCACCGCCGGTGGCGAGCGTGCAGAGAGAGGCTGTGTCATCACTCTCCACCATCTCAAGTACAGCATCACTTTTCCTCTTTCCCTTCTTCTTCTTCTCCGGAGGCATGGCACCCTGCTCTCTGCATAACAGCGACAAATGCTCTTAAAATCCATCTTACCGCCACAGTTTTGCACAGGTTGACAAATCTTATAGCAAACCACGCAAGGGCTTCTTTGACTGACAAATATCAGGCCATATTATGGTACAAAACACCAACATCTGCTGTGCAGACGCTTCCTGGGTTATAAGTAGGCAACTTACACAAGCAGTACAAGAGTTTTGCTGGAGTACAGCACTTGAATAAAATTGCATCATTTCATTGCTTTACGTTTGGAGAGATAAGTGTTGAGAGGGAACTAAAAAAGTGGATAAGAAAATTTAAAATGTTGAAAAATCATAAAAGATGATTGGGGCTAGATGGTCATTTAAGAGCCATAATTGTGGCATAAATTGCTTATTTGCAACTCTAGGGCAAATTACGTATTTGAGCACCTTATGAATGCATGCACAAAACTGTACCTTTATTTCTCCAAATACACTAGAAAAATAACCAAAAGTTCAAATAGCCCTTCACATGGTTGCAGGTTTTATTTTTTTTACCTTGGTTTCAAATTGCAACGCCTTGTTACCTTGTAACGCCCACAATCCTTGTATCACATTTCACCAAATCAAGATATGAAAAGGTCTGTAATTGAGTGTAGCAAGAACAGTGCTGATATGATGTTTTGTCAATTGATATTTGTTAGTCAGAAACCAAAAATGACTTGACTGATGACTTGAAATGACTGATACAAAGCTAGTTTGCTGCCTGCCGTTAAGATATCTCTTAGTAAACTAGGCACCAAGTGTCCTAAATATACCTGCCATTATGGTCTTGTTATAAAGCACATATAGAACTCTAGTGTTAGATCAAAAACACTGAGAGTGAATATTACTGGTTGTAGCATTGAAAACATCTCCATTTCATGTCATGTGCAATACCGTTCACAATTTTGGGCTGTGTAAGATTTTTTTTTTTTTTTTTTTTTTCAAAAAAAGAAATTATTCAGCAAGAACACATTAAATCAATCAAAATCGACAGTAAAGATATTTACATCATATTGTTACAAAAGCTTTCTATTGCAAATAAATGCTGTTCTTTTAAACTTTATATTAATCAAAAAAATGTATCACGGTTTACAAAAAAATTAATATATGAAGCACAACTGTTTTCAACATTGAAAAGACCTTAAAAAAACATTTAAAAATCACTTCACTTGCTTGTGAACGGTTGTGTCTGTATATTCATAAACCCAAAAATGACAATTCTGTTATGTTTTAACCAACTTACTTTGGCTTCCTCCCTCTTTTGGAGGGTGGATGTGTTGCAGTGTTCTTGGGCTGTGATTTCACCTTCACATCTTGACCTTTCTTGACCTTTTTGACCTCCTTTTGACCTTTCGCCTCCCTCTTATGATCTTTTTGTTCCTTCACCGCCTTTGATTTTCTTGGAAGAAGCTCTTTCCCTTCCTTTTGCTCCCTTCTCTTTGGTTTAGCATTGCTCTCTCCACCTTTGTTCCACTCAGACTCTTTCTTGTCTTTTTTCCTTCGTTTCTTCTTCACCCTGGTCCCGCCCCCTCCATCATCCTCCTCACTGTTGATTGATGAAGGGCGGAGACTGTGACTGCTAGCAGCAGACCCTGCCTTTGTGTGAGCCATGCAATGATTGGGCGGCCCTCCGATAATCCGTAACTGTTCTTTGCCCAAGTGGCCGATGGGAAATGTAGTTTGTGCGTTTTGGTCAGAGACATTCGAGGCAGCAGCGGATGGAGTGTGCTTTAGTACATGGGCGGCAGACATCTGGAAAAACAGAAAACAGATTAGAATTCGCTCCTCTAATTAAACACTATTAGTGTTGTTTGAAACAGGCAGATCTAAGACTGTCCCATCTAGTTAAAACCATCTTCTGGTTATCAATAGAACATACGTTTTGTGCACTTTCATGATGCTTTATTATATATTATATATACTAAGCTAAAATGGAGTAAATAAGAGATCTGAGTCCACTTTCAAGGCCACGGTCAGTGTGAATGCAAAAAGAACTGGGTTTTTTGCTCACTTGGTTTATTTTTTAAACCACTCACAGCTCTTTTAAAGAGCACTCAAGTTTTAAAGGGGTCCTTGATTATGATTTCAATTTTTTAATTTTAGTTAGTGTGTAATGTTGCTGTTAAGCGCAAAGGGAGATATTTTCTTTTACAGAAATTGCTTTTTAAAGACTACAACAAACAGCTGGTAGGGACTACAACAAGCTTCTTTCCGGGTTGGTGACATCACAAACCCCAAAATTTACATAAACCCTGCCACCGAGAACACGCAACAAAGGTGGGTGAGGCCATGTTGGGCTGCTTTAGAGAAGAGGAAGAGTTGTTGTAGTAGAGTGTTGTTGCCATGCCGTCATTTTACACCAGACTGCTTCACAAACGAGGGTCAATTCAACACTAGATTTGCACAAAAGATTAACATGACGGCACATGCTAGTCGTTGAGTTGAATCAACTCCACAGCAACTACATAAATTTATCCACTAACCATTCAGAAACTTCCAGATGCATTCTAAAAATTGTCTCTCCATCAGTGTCCAACTCCGGTTTGAACAATGTAAGGCTGAACACTAGGGGTGCAACGGTTCTCGGTAAAAAAATCAAACCGTACCGTTCTTCACTAATGGATCGCTTGCACGCGCTTGCACCGCGGTTCATCTCGAGAAAGTGATTTTCTTTTGTTCTTTAAATAACATGACAGACAGCAGCAGAAATATTGGACTGCTGTCCCTTTAAGAGTTTATGAACGCACCCAATAATGTTACACAACATGTCTTCTCTTTCTTAGCTATTTAACGATCCGAAATTGACTGTGTTTATCTGAATAATCGCCAAGACGTGCATTTTGACATAATTTTGTATGTATTTGACCATTTAAGCGTAGTAAGCCACTCATTTTAGTACTTGTTGTGACTGTTTGACTTCAGTCTCTGTTTGAGACTGAGCGTGGCTTGTCTGCTCCACTAATATAGATTAATGGTGCTCGCGCTTTTGGTGTGAGCGCGAAATCTGCGGAAATGACTAAAATTATACGCAAAGCACTATTTAACCGGAGTGAATGAGACGAGTGAGAGAGAGGAGGCGCCCGCGCAGGTGTGTGTCACTTTGCCGTCAGAGAGTAGAGAGCGAGAACGCGTAACTGACGTTATTGCCTGTTCTGCTGGTAACAAAACAGATTGGCTCAGAATCGGTAAGAAGTGAGACTGATCGGCCGATCACCGATCCGGGCCGATCATGAGGAAAATCGGCTGATTCCGATCCCTGGCCGATCGACTGGTGCATCTCTAAATCTATTGTGAATACAGATTACAAAGCGCTCACCAAAACCATACGTTTTGTATTGATTTACCATCTAACAAAGTTATCATAGTTGGTTAAATGAAGTCGGTGTGCCACCTACAGGCCTTTTGGGTGAAGTGTAGGTTGGTAAAGAACGTGCAAATTGGCCCATAACTACATTAACCCTTTTTGATAGAATAATCATGATAAATAATTGTGATTATAATTTTTTAGCAAATATCAGTTTAACCATTATCATGCAGCCCTACTGGGGACAGCAGAGACTTATATTAAATCTTGTGAAAACGGGCATTATAGGTCCCCTTTAAAACACCCTAAGCTGTTTTTATCAGCTACCCTGTAATACAGGCTATTTTTTAAGGCACAAAGTGAATAAGCTTTATAATGTATGGAAAAATCTCTTCACCTTAGTGCAGTCATGAGGTGCCCAAGCAATTAGACATTATAGGGCAGATTAAACTAATAATGTTCTTCTACTTCTAAAGGGAAACACATTCATGAATTTAACAGAATTCACTGCAGTCTGTGAGCTTTGTGTTTCTGGTACACATTTAGCCCCATACCTCTTATTCCACAAAGCACGTTTATTTTTAACTGCGCCCAGTGTTGCAGTGCACACGTGGAACAGCGCATATGTGCAGACACACACACACACACATATGCACTCCCCGACAGAGCATGCGACTGCAGGCAGGTATGGGGATAATGTCAATGAATCACATGCTTTCCAAAGCAAGCAGGCTGGAATCAGGGCCGTCGTCATGGCAACAGGCTCAGGACCAAGCTGTGGGAACCGGGAACGTAAACACGCAGTCTCCGTGGTAACCCTTTCCTCTCTCGGGTCTTAAAAGCATCGACATCATTGTTCTTGAAGGTAATATTAGCAATATCTACATGGGTGAAAAAACATTACTTTTTGAACTTAACTTCACTTTACATACACATAAAGGGTAAACGGCAACTTCCTGCAACTGCTCTTTTCACTTTTGCCCTTACATTGACCTTTTTGTGAATGCTCTCTTTATGCATCACACACACACGCATGCAAACTCAATGCACGGAAGCGTGCATACATTCCCTCTCACATAAGCATGCGCAAACACTGCAGACTATTCCCGTGACGTGCTGCAGTATGCATGCTTGCCAGGCAAAATCTGCCAACCGCAAGCGCACACACATACACACGTTGCAATCAAATTCCCTATGAATCAATACCAACTCCCAACTCCCAAACGCGACAGCTGCAGTTCAGTCAATGCCAGATCCAAACCCGAACACACCTTGCTCAAACGTGCTTTATAAAACATGCACACACATCACTCCTACTAACATGCATCCACCTCTCCACCAAATGCACGACAGCAGTCAAGCTAATTGCAATAACAAAAAGCATAATCGTGAAAGAATTTATTGTTTTTTGTCCTTTAACTGTAAACCTCCCTAAATAAATAAAAAAGTCCCTATTGTTTTGCTCATGGATTCAGACAAAAGCCAAATAAAAAGCACACTTGGATGGCCACAGGCAGATGCATAGGACATCATCTATTGAATGGAAAGATGATGCGTTCTTGTGTTAAAAACACCTAGACAGAAAAGAAGAAGAAAAGCAGGGGTCTCAAGAAAAGCTGGACTATTTTTAACATTACATGTCATGTTAAACTACAACACTACAACATGTAGTGCTCATGGCAGGTAAAAATATTATTACAATTCAAAATCTGTTTTCTGTTTTAATATATTTTAAAATATAATTTATTCCTGTGATGCAAAGCTGAATTTTCAGCATCATTACTACAGTCTTCAGTGTCACATGATCCTTCAGAAATCATCCTAATATGCTGATTTGCTACTCAAGAAACATTTATTATTATCAATGTTTAAAGCATTTGTGCTGACTAATATGTTTGTGGAAACCATTATACATGTTTTCAGGATTCTTTGATAAATAGAAAAGAACAACATTTATTTGAAATAGAAATCTTTTGTAACATCATAGCTGTCTTTTCTGTAACATTTGATCAATTTAGTGCACACTTGCTAAATAAAAGAATCAATCTCTCCAAACTCACAGCATATGCAGAGATGGAGTTTGAAATGCGCCACTCATGTAAATAACAGATCACATGAAGCTGCATTTACTGTGAATGGAGCCGCATGAGACGCACGTGGATAACCTACACGTATGCAGAGGTGGGTAGTAACGAAGTACATTTATTTTGTTAAATTTACTTAACTATTTTTTGGGAAAATATGTACTTTTTAGAGTATATTTAAATGTGGGTACTTTTACTTTAACTTGAGTACATTTGTAATGAAGAATCTGTACTTTTACTTCACTACGTTGGGCGACTTTCCTCTCGTATTTTTAATGCAATACTGTATACATGTTAGTTTATTCCAAGCGCGCTGTCTCTTTTTTTCATGAACGATGCCCCATTCACAAATGAATCGCTCTTTTGAGTCGATTCTGTTCAAAGACTTGATCAAACAAGTTGGCGAAACTCCCTGCGTTCCATTCGGAAGGGCTCATCCCTATGCCCTAATCCCTTCAAAGGGTTTACCCTCCGGAGTGAGAGCTTCGAAGGGATGAAGGGTGTAGGGGTAAAAAAAACGAGACAATCAAGGAAGAGTAGATTGTGCAAGCTGCGCCTTTTGTTTAACGTTAGTTTATTTATTTATTTATTTTTGGTTTATCGCACCATATTGTATATTGTGTCTATGTATTTGACACATTTGAATGGACTGATAAAGGGAGCTGTAAAGTATTTTTGTTGAAGTACAATGTCGTTTTGACCATAATAATGTACCAATGTACAATCTAACTCAAAATATTATAAATTATTAAAAAAATATATAAATATTACAGTAGTATAGAAAAATACTATACATACATTTATAGGTAAAATCGAACTCCGAGCCTCCTGTATCCATTCTGTGACGACAAACAACTTCCCTGTGCAAAGGATCATGGGGGCCCGAAGTGTCCATCAGTTGTACCCTTTGAAATGGCCAGTTTTGAGCACTTCGGTTTGGAACGACCCTTCAATATGGTGGCCATGATTGTCTTCACTCCGAAGTGCCCGTTTGGAACGCACCGACTGTCTAAATTGGTTCGCGAATCAGTTTGAATGATTTGTTCAGTTCCCTCAAGTGGTTTCTCACTCGGCGTGTAGGATGAAATGGCAGTGGACCTACAGTCAATTAAAAGCAAATCTGCAAATGCATCCTATTGTTTGCCAGCGATGAAGATCTTTATTAGCTGAACTGCGTATTCTGTCTGTAAACAATTCCACAGGTATCGATTTCATTTGATTTCAATTCATACAGCCAATAGCCTACATTTTACAACCAAACAGATTATTACGCCATGATAAAGTATGTAGCATGTCTTTACTGTTTTTTGGACATATATCTTAATTTATACATTAAATAAGCTACCATTGTTTAGAGAGAATGAAATGGACACCCGCCGTCCCGCGGTAATTTGTGGGTATTGCGCAGTGGTGGCGGCAATGGCGACCTGTTCGTCTTGAAAATTAATGGGCCTGTTTACACCTGGTAACTTCATGCGTTTTCTCTGATCGGATAGCTATCTGATTTATAAAAACGATTGCATTTACACTTGGCCACATAAATGTGTCTCCGCAAAACGGATATAAATCCGATCTTCAATTCCCACGCTATATGCAGATTTCATGGAGTTCACGTCACCAAAAGCAACAAATATGAGCTGCATTTTATTGATCATCAGCTAATTTCAAAATCAAAGACCGCAATAGGAGAGAGCACAGAAACAGCACTGGTAAGATCACTTAGTCTCATTACTTTTAATGAAGATGATTGTGTTTTGAGCGCCTGAGACTTACTTTCAGTTTTTGATTTGTGGCACTTTGCGCGTTGTCTTGCTGAACAGATACTCAGCTGCTCATCTGCAGCGATACGTGCTGCAGTAGCACTGTCATATCTGGCTATAACATGTTATTTAGCCTCTAACACGCTCTCACACGTTTATTTTTTAGTATTTTGGGGAGGAGTTAAATTTTACATACAGTGGGTACGAAAAGTATTCAGACCCCCTTAAATTTTTCACTCTTTGTTATATTGCAGCCATTTGCTAAAATCATTTAAGTTCATTTTTTTCCTTATTAATGTACACACAGCACCCCATATTTGACAGAAAAACACAGAATTGTTGACATTTTTGCAGATTTATTAAAAAAGAAAAACTGAAATATCACATGGTCCTAAGTATTCAGACCCTTTGCTGTGACACTCATATATTTAACTCAGGTGCTGTCCATTTCTTCTAATCATCCTTGAGATGGTTTTATACCTTCATTTGAGTCCAGCTGTGTTTGATTATACTGATTGGACTTGATTAGGAAAGCCACACACCTGTCTATATAAGACCTTACAGCTCACAGTGCATGTCAGAGCAAATGAGAATCATGAGGTCAAAGGAACTGCCTGAAGAGCTCAGAGACAGAATTGTGGCAAGGCACAGATCTGGCCAAGGTTACAAAAAAATTCTGCTGCACTTAAGGTTCCTAAGAGCACAGTGGCCTCCATAATCCTTAAATGGAAGACGTTTGGGATGACCAGAACCCTTCCTAGAGCTGGCTGTCCGGCCAAACTGATCTATCGGGGGAGAAGAGCCTTGGTGAGAGAGGTAAAGAAGAACCCAAAGATCACTGTGGCTGAACTCCAGAGATGTAGTCGGGAGATGGGAGAAAGTTGTAGAAAGTCAACCATCATTGCAGCCCTCCACCAGTCGGGGCTTTATGGTAGAGTGGCCCGACAGAAGCCTCTCCTCAGTGCAAGACACATGAAAGCCCGCATGGAGTTTGCTAAAAAAACACCTGAAGGACTCCAAGATGGTGAGAAATAAGATTATCTGGTCTGATGAGACCAAGATAGAACTTTTTGGCCTTAATTCTAAGCGGTATGTGTGGAGAAAACCAGGCACTGCTCATCACCTGTCCAATACAGTCCCAAAAGTGAAGCATGGTGGTGGCAGCATCATGCTGTGGGGGTGTTTTTCAGCTGCAGGGGCAGGACGACTGGTTGCAATCGAGGGAAAGATGAATGCGGCCAAGTACAGGGATATCCTGGACGAAAACCTTCTCCAGAGTGCTCAGGACCTCAGACTGGGCCGAAGGTTTACCTTTCAACAAGACAATGACCCTAAGCACACAGCTAAAATAACGAAGGAGTGGCTTCACAACAACTCCGTGACTGTTCTTGAATGGCCCAGCCAGAGCCCTGACTTAAACCCAATTGAGCATCTCTGGAGAGACCTAAAAATGGCTGTCCACCAACGTTTACCATCCAACCTGACAGAACTGGAGAGGATCTGCAAGGAGGAATGGTAGAGGTTCCCCAAATCCAGGTGTGAAAAACTTGTTGCATCTTTCCCAAAAAGACTCATGGCTGTATTATATCAAAAGGGTGCTTCTACTAAAGACTGAGCAAAGGGTCTGAATACTTGTGATATTTCAGTTTTTCTTTTTAATAAATCTGCAAAAATGTCAACAATTCTGTGTTTTTTCTGTCAATATGGGGTGCTGTGTGTACATTAATGAGGGAAAAAAATGAACTTAAATGATTTTAGCAAATGGCTGCAATATAACAAAGAGTGAAAAATTTAAGGGGGTCTGAATACTTTCCGTACCCACTGTATGTGGATTAAACAACCAGATGCATCCCAGGAATGCGTCCCAGACCACCTCCTGAAGTGGGTTGAGCAATCGGATTTATATCAGTCTCGAATGCGTTTTGAAGGGCATTTAGACCTGGTCTTTTCACGATCGGATAACTATCCGATCAGAGAAAATGCATGAAGTGACCAGGTGTAAACAGGCCCAATGCCTTTGCGTTGACACATTTAACCATTTACACGCGCCTGCAGAAATATACATTTGATTACATTTTGGAGAACAGACGGAAGAAGATCCGTCAACATGCATTTGATCATTGTTTGTGTTCAGATGTTCAGTGGTTATGAGCACGAGCACATTCTTTCAAATGTAGCTGTATACATTATTATTATCATAGCAAAGGTCGATCCCAAACTTTTGAGCGGTAGTGTACACACACACACACACACATATACATATACACACACATATATATGTTACAAAGTAACTAGTAACTAGCTACTTGAGTAGTTTTTCATTGGATACTTTTTTACTCTTACTCAAGTAACTATTAAGATTATTACTTTCACCTTTACTTTGAGTAAATATTTCTATATGTACTTTTACTTGAGTACAGTTTTTGGATACTCTACCCACCTCTGCACATATGTAAATAATTACAGCGCATATATATTAAACCTGCAGCACAAAATTAATTTCACATATTTTCACAGAAATCTTTAGATCAAAGGATCATAAGAATCATATTTCATGTTTATCCAAATGCAAACAGTGATCTAAACAGTGGTAATTTTTCTACAAGATTAATGACAGCAGGCTCTTTTGCAAAGCAAAGTTAATCACTATTTATAAACCTGCAGTGATTTCAAATTGGTCAAAAATAAAAAATAAAAGTTTTTTAAGCTGGTGTGAATCCCTGCTGGTTTTTCAGAAAGGCCTGACAATAAAGCTCTCAGGGCATTTAGGAAGTGCCTTTTGAATCACTCATCTGAGGGAGGGAATAATAAAACTAAATTGGGCTACTTTAATTTGACACCACAAAAATTCTAATCAAAATGTAGATCAGATCATTTGCATGACACTGACATGAACCTTATAGAAGCGTCTCTCAGTGTGAAAATGTTTCTTTGGCATTTCTTTTTTAACTTTTAATCTCTTATTATAGGGCTGGACGATTATTCGAAAAGTAATTGAAACCGAAACTCAGAACCTGTAACTGACGTAGTTTTCTAGGGCTGTGAATCTTTGGGTAGACAGCGAATTAATTTGATTCACAATTCATGGGTGTTCGATTCAAGAACGATTTTTGCAAATTCAGAACGATTCGATTCGAGACTATTTACATTAAAATTCGATACGATTCAATTAATTTGATTCTCCATTTTAATATGCATTCATAGGGTTACTGAAATGCTTCTCCCAATGTGTCTTAGTCAGGATGAGAATTACACAGTGACCTTCAGGCAGTTAGAGAGTGGGGGCAAAAAATAAAAAAATAATTATATAAATATAATAATAATTATAATAATAATTTATATATATATATATATATATATATATATATATATATATATATATATATATATATATATATTTCCATTATAAATGTTAGTTTATGTTAGTTCTTAATGATGCTACATAACTTTATTTTAATAGCCTATAAAAACTGACATTTGTGGAAATTTACATAAGCCAAAATTTGAAAAGGCTTAAAAGTGTTGTTAGGCCTAGTTCATGTTAATTATAGTGTAGGATAGTGTTAATGGCTACACAACCTTATTAAAGTGTTCCAGGTACATTAAACATACTACTGTAATGCTTACATGAAGAGATTACCTTAGAATATCATGTACTTTACCAACTAATCCTAAACTAACTTTTCTCCACGGAATAGTAAGAAAAGCCCTCTTTGTCCTCTTTATACGGAACATTTCCCTTATGATCATTCTGAAAGAAAACGCGTATCTGATTGATAGATAAACCGCAGTTTGACTCAGGACTATTGCTGTCTCAATAGAGAGCTGTCTTCTGCTCATGTGTATTGCAGTGGCTGTCCTGAGGAGAGCTCAAACGTGGGCTGCTCAAAACTGTCAATGAGAGCTACGGACGGAGCGTGAGCGCAATCCAGTGAAAGTCGGTAAAGAGTGCAGCGCGTATCTGTACAGAAGAGCTGTGAGGGCGAATTACGGCGCACAACGTCTATTTAAAAGCACTGAATCGCTATAGTATCGCGATTAATCAGAGTCTTAACATTTTACATCGATTATTGGCCAAAATTAACGATTCACCATTCGAAAAATCTGTTTCAAGATCGATGCATATGCATCGTCAGGATTTGTAATCGATGCATTGAGAAAACGAGTGAATTTTCCCATGTCGGTTATTTCCTTTTTTAAATTCTGTTAATACTTCCCACTTAAAAACATACTACTGCGTGTGTAGCCACATGACTCCGCCCCGTCCAGTCAACACGCAGGTGAACGCAGAGTCAACACACAGAGATGGCGTGCGAGCGGTGAGCCTTGTGTCTTCACTAAACTTTGTCAGTTGTATGTGTTGTAAGGTTCGCCAGTTTAGACATTCAAGCGATTTAGACAGTCGGATTGGATTATAATATCGAGCTGCCATGCTCGCGCAGCTGCTTTGTGGCATGAACACTCATACAAACAGTAACGTTAGCTGCACAAAACGTGAAGTTTGTGTGCAGTGAGGAGCAGAAACTAGTAGTCAGCGCTGTCCTGTGATTTATCACTAAAGCAGCTTAGAAACTCAAAAGTTATTATAGCATATATTTTTCTACTTTTGAAGTAACTATTTACAAACCACAGCTTCACAATTAATAGAGAGACGGTATGACTAAAGGCCTTTTATGACGGACGTAAGTTTCGGAAGCCGTGTGTAAACATGATTGACACAACGTATCTATTTTTTAACGTGCGAAAATTTTGGATGCAAATTTCGGACTCTGTGTGCAAAGACCTTAAATCACACACGCAATCGCTTTCATTACATACTGGTACTGTGCTAATTTATATTTATCTGATTTACAACGAGCAGAAATCTGTAAGAAATGTTACGAACCATAGATAAAATAACTGCTGAGAGTGAGCTATGTTATGTTAGATCACTCTTTCAAAGGGAAAAAATACCTAACCCTAACCCACCTTTAATAGTCAAGCAAATTTACAGTACAAACCTTGTAAGTGAACTGAGGGCAAAAAAAAAAAGAAAACAAACAAAATAATCGTTCATTAATCATAATCGAGGTAAAATGTTCAATTAATCAAGGTTTTGATTTTAGGTCATAATCATCCAGCCCTATTTTATGACATCAATAATCTGCTGGTGTCCTTGACATGCTTCTATCATAAATGCAGTGAAATTCAGGTGATTACAGTTTCAAAGCAACGAACACATGAATCCCGTTGAACACTATATACAACTGACAACGTGAGAGAGGTTTATCCCTTCCAAGTTTACTGCTTCGCTGCTTCGCTGCTACACTGACTACACACAACCATTCTAGATCCTCTGCACCTGTCAGCAGACCAAAAGCCTCCCAGATCCAGCTGACAATCCGACAGCTCCACAGAAGTGTCCTCGGGTGGTTTTCCACATGAAGGTGAATAAAGCTGTACACTTCTTGAAACCAGAAAGGACTTACTACAACACACCAAGTATAACACTGATATTTATTTACTGACGCAGCAATAGTTATCAAGAGACAGAAGAATTTTGAGTGATGCTGACAATGATTTATGTTCTGCCTAACTGATGCATGATCACAACGCTGGCTGTGATTTATTCACAACTCATAAATGTCACAACTGATTCTTTGCACTAATTACTATGGTCTCAAAAGCGTGGAAACAGACAGACATGCCCGATCTATGATAAAAGGCAATTGATCAAAATGTTTAAAGTACTGTATTGTGGATTATTTTAGTGCACAAGTAAATTTTTATCAAGAACACTTTTCTACCCACCTAAATCTTGACTAACTAAAATTTACCACACAGATAAATACACATTAAAGGGTTAGTTCACCCCAAAATGAAAATGGAAGCTCAAACATGCTGCATAACACAAAGAATGAACCTCATTGGTTACACAGTAGGGATGTCAATTTACAAAAATTCCCATGATTGATCATTGTTTAAATTAACGATCAATTAATTGATTAATCATTAGCCTTAATACTGCAATATGCCTCTACTGCAGTGGCATATAGTCAACAGCATAACAGGGTGCGCAAATGCAGCTCAACGCCATGTTCCTCACCAAAAGAATGAGAAGGGTATAAAATCTAAATAAAGAACTAGTAGGATTGTAAAATGAGTCGATGTTACTGATCATTTATTAAATAACTTTTTTAATAATCAAATATAGCGACTAATACAATGTGTCACCAACGCCGCCTCAGATGCGTGCTTGTCAGAATGTGTACTGTTGTGGACGCGCTCTTCCTGGAACAACACGCTGAAAACAGCATCTAAAGCCATTGAATTCACAACAATTTATTAAAATAGTGTTCTCATTAATGTTATGTAAAATGTTTGAGCTGCATGCGCTGTAAAATGGTCCTTGTGTCTGTTTTACAGCAGCACGTGCATGAACCTGCTTAATCGACAATCGTTAAGTTTTATCGATTAAATGTATTATCGTCAATTAATCGTTAACATCCCTATTACGTAGCACGTTGGAGCTTCTGGAAGAGGTTTGTTCTCGTGCGTCATTCATGTTCGGTTGAGCATCTGTTTATGTTCGCTGATTAATGTTTATATGCGAGTAATTACATCTGTTCATAATAAAAAGCGATTGAGTCTCTACAGAAAATTTGGAATAAACTGCTCATGGATTAGTTTTCCAATTTCTTTATGAACTTTTTGAAGCGTCAAAGATCAAGTTGCAAAGGCATTCATTGGAGGGACAGAAAGCTTTTGAATTTCATCAAAAAGATCTTGATTTGTGTTCCGCAGATGAACGAAAGTCTTATGGGTTTGGAACAACATGAGGGTAATTAATGACAGAATTTCATTTTGGGGTGAACTAACCCTTTAAAGACGTATTTAAATACTATTTTCACTCTCCAATGCATTGAACTCAAAGCATATTGTGGTAACGTTCAACTTTGACCTTGTTTTCCACTGACGTTTCCAATGATTCCTTGAAAATTAGTGTGATTAGCATGTGGGTGTTGCTAGCCTGAAAATCAAAACAAGCTGGAAGAGAGATTGCATCGAGATGTACAACACAAATTGAAAGGCAAATCATGAAAGCTGCACAGTGAATATCTTTCTACACAATGCTACACCTCCCCCATCTTTAAAAGTACTTAAGTTGGATTTCATGAAACACTGCTAAAGAATATAATTGATTCCCAATCAAACGTTAACAAAGCAAAACTTTGTTTAAAGTTAAACATTACCATCATCTCAACATCCTCATCTAGAAGTATCAGATGAATGGAGGTTAACCAACTGAATTTTCTGAGTACTTATCAGACATGTGCAGGTCCACACGGGGGATTTCCACAGATTTCAAACTTACATCACACACATATTCCTTGCACTCGCTCTTAGCTCTGTTTAACACTTAACACTTAACAAATAAATTCCATGGATTACATTACATACAAGAAAGTTACATAAAATATGATAGATATTCTTGAAGACATGAGTATATCATGTTTTATGTAACTTTCTCAGATCTAGGAAAAATACACTACTTGATAATTTTGCAAATGTAACTTTATATCTTAATGTTGCATCAACTCATTTTTACCAGCATTTAGTGGGACACAGAACAACATTTAGATTCAATTGTTCATGCCAGTATTAAGAGGAACTGAGTCATTATTTTACAAATATCCATTGATTATTTTTTGTTCATCTGTAAAAAAAAAAAATTAAGTATTCATACATATCCAAAAATGCTACAGAAAAGGAATAACATTACTGTAAATAACATTAAATGTTTAGGAGTTGCCAGAAACCATTAGTTATTAGTTTATAATTTAGTTTATTGCATAAGACCTTGCTTAGCTAAATGTACCTGGGTCTTCATGCACACTTTAATACTTTAAGAAATTGAGTAGTAGTAGTAGTTAACACTCAATGGTTTAATGGTTTTGAAAATTTGTTAATTTAATTTATTGTTTTTAATTACTGTATTAACCTACATCCCAGATGACTCTCTATATGACTCCTTTGTGACATCACAAGCATAAATTGCTAAATACGGATGTAAAAAGACAACACAAGAGTGTTTACAATGCATAAAAAACAAGGTTTTTAAAAATTGGCATAAATAAAAGGGTAAAAGCCTGTGCAAATAAATCTTCGGTATGCTTGATATTAATATGCAGTACAACACTGAAGTAGTAAGTGATGTAGACTATGTAGTCAAAGGAGATGGATTGGAGATGCATGCTAATACCAGGTCCTAACTTACCACTTGTGATTGAATCACCAAAAATGAGTGTAAATACCAAGTGTATACAGAGCCAATATTTAATAGGAGAGTTATATGCTAACACTGTAATATAACAGGCACAGATGGTGCACATTAATTAGACATGTAGCAGTAATGTCAACTAAATACCAATGTGACTATTGCCAAAATTACAAAGTTACATTTCAAGTCAACTTCTTGCAACTTTGTGTGCATAATTTACACTGGGATTAATTCATATCATGTAGGTGCTGCAGACAGCATATTTGCAGCACATGCCAACAGATATTGAATTCAAAATCTTAGCATTTACCTATAGGACAGCAATCATTGCAGCAGCCAGTCTGCATAGACAGTACCTACTCTTCTAGAGAGCGTCTGACTCGAGCATCAACTGAGAGCAGGAGTCATAGCGATGTTGTGGTCAGTTTGGTCAAATAGACACTGAAAAACTGCCTGGTTGTTAACGGTCATTATAAAAACTCTAATTCTTCTTGAAAGGAAAACTTCTAAATCTACCACTAGTGTTTTCAATGATATCTTCCACATATCTGATGCTTCAAATCTGCCTTGAGTCAAAAGTCACTGAGACCTGAAAAGTACATGAGAATATAAAATGGATAGATTCTGATACTGAATGAGCCACATCCAAAGCCATATAAAATGCAGATATGAACACATCTGCACATTCTATATAACATGTCAAGCTTTGATCCTTAGCAACTATAAACACCCTGTAGCTGTTTATTTAAGAACACACCTTAGCCGTGCTTCAATCACTACAACGCAAGGCCTTTCATGGCATTTTGTTTGAATTTATCAAGTCAAGTCATCAAAATTAAGACTAGAATCTGAGTCTATTTACACATCTCCAATTCTAATTCTGGAAAAAAATTCATTGAATTAAAGAGTAAAACTTCTCAATCAAAAGGGCACAAGGACATTGTCTTAACTAGTCTTAAAAGTTAGTCATTAATTTGGATTAAGACTGCTCCTAACTTTTTAAAATTGATTTGAATAGGAAAAGTAAGACTGTTTGCCTCTCAGCTCTAACTAGTTCTTAAGACACAGTCTTAACATTGTGGCTAAGTTTATGCAACTGGCCCCTAGTTCTTAATAGCTTACATTGAAAAAAAACACACACACACAAAAAAAACAAAAAACATTTGAATATTTTGTTTCTCATAGGTAGCAACAGCTATGTTTCCATCCAAAGTTCTAAATTTAACTTGTGCGCAAAATTGGAATATCGCATAAAACATCTGTGAATAAACCAGCTTTTCCATCCCATATGTTCAAGAGAACAAAATTGTCACTTCCTGGGAAATTGGATAACTGTAATAAAAATGGAAGTTGCTGCAATCGGTGAAGCCACCGTGGCTCTTTTTTCCTACATCATAAATGACTTGCGTATCAGCGCACAGACGAAACGCAATAAACGCTGTCATGTTATCTTTCATTCGGATGCTGGTGTTTGTGTATGCAATCATGTGAGACAGTTCTGGGAGGTCATTATACCAAACCATTTTGATGACAGACTTTGGGTCAGACATTTCAGAACGATCACACCAACATTTAAGAAGCTGTGCAATGAGATTGGTTCACTGGTTAGTCCAGTTATCCAATCACATCCTCTGTTGAGGCAAAGTCACATGAGTTTTTTTGTTGCACATTGAGGGATATATTCGGTAAATGTGTTTCCATTGTAGTTTACGCTAGGGCTGGACGATATGACCTAAAATCAAAATCTCATTTAACTGAATATTTTACCTCGATTAGGATTAATGAACGATTATTTTGTTTTTGTGGGGGTTTTTTATATTTTGCCCTCGTAGTTCACTGACAAGGATGGTACTGTAAATATGCTTGACTATTAAAGGTGGGATATTTTTTCCTAATGTAAAAAGTGTGCTCACTTTCAGCAGTTATTTTATCTGTGGTTTGTAACATTTACAAACTTACAGATTTCTGCTCGTTGTAAATCAGATACAGATAAAGTAGCACAGTACCAGTACATTTATTTGTATGCATTAATGAGAGAGCGAATGCGGGTGTGAATTAGTCATACCGTCTCTCTATTAATTATGAAGCTGTGGGTTGTAAGTAGTTTCTTCAAAAGTAGAAAAATATATGCTATAACTTTTGAGTTTCTAAGCTACTTTCGTGATAAATCACAGGACAGTGTTGACAACGAGTTTCTGTGCTCTTCTCTGTGCACGCAATCTTCGCGTAATGCGCAAGCTACTGTCTGTATGAGCGTCTCAATATAATGATACACATCCGATGGTCTAAAATCGCTTGAATGTCCAAACTAGCAAGCCTTTAGACACATACAACTGACAAACTTTCGTGAGGACGTAAGCGAAAGTGATTTCACTTTGGGGCTTGCGCGCTGTCTGTGTGTGTTGACTTGGCATTTGAGTTCGCCTCTGTGTTGCTTCCATGCCGCTGACTGGACAGGGCGGAGTCACGTGACTACACATGCGGTAGTATGTTTTTAAGGGGAAAGTATTAACAGGATTAAAAAAACAAAATAACAGACATGGGAAAATGATGTTGGTTAGAGGTTCTGAATTTCGGTTAAATTACTTTTCGATGAATCGTCCAGCTCTAGTTTACACTCATGTCTTCTTACCATATAAAAATATGTATCCACCTCAATTGAGCGCATCTTGGCATCCAGCGTTTTGTATGCAATATCCCAAAATGTGCATAAAATGTGGATACTAACATGGCTGTTGAGATTAAATGGAGAGCAAAATGAAGAAAAATATTTTCAGAAGTTTCAGAAGAGACCTAAACAACAAACTCTGCTCAGATTTGCCTGCAATCAAAATCCAGAGATCTCATTATGAACTCAACAATTGCTCATCAAATTCTTCCATGAGCAGATAATCTGAGCTATGCTATCCACATTAATTGTATAGCTCTTTACATATACTATATGGCAACAATTTTCTCCTTTGTTTATATTTTTACTTATCCTAAAGAATTGTAGGACACAAACTTGATACTGCAATGCAACATAACATCTGAGAACTCAAAAATCTCCTGGACTGTGGAAAAACAACAACCTCTGAGCGCTGAAACTATCTTTAGGGAGGAACCAGTGTTATCAAAAACTGCCACAAGCTTTCTTCACATTTTTGCATGCAACTTATTGTAAATATAGTCTCAGGTGTATTGCACTAGTGAAAGTTAGTATCAGGCTAAATTTACCTACCTAAGAAGCTAAGTGAGGGAAAAAAAACCAAGCAACACTATAAATATTAAAGTAAAAAAGGAGGCTAAACAAGATTGAGGATCGTTCTGAAGCATAGCTATAGTGCAAGGATTTAAAATTATGCTAATGACGTGTGAAAGTGTGAGAGACGGTGTGAGAGAGACAGATAGAGGGAACTCTCACACAGTGTCTGACAGCAACACATGTGATACACTGACCTGCTTGTCCTTCTTTTGTATTTTCATTGTTTCTTGATCTTTGTGTCTGCGTCTGGAATAGAGATATAAGGAGTCATGAATATAGAAATGATGCAACAAAACATAAAAAACTGGTCAAATAATTTAGAAAAAAAGCATTAAGAATATGATTCAAAATCAGAATGCACAACAAAATTTAAAGGCAGTTCAGTCATCTTAGTCACTGCATTCTTGTGACAATAAATAAATAGTGGGAAGAGTGCGTATTATGAAGAAGACTACAGTAGACAATAATAATGGTTAAGATATACAATATAAATGTAAATAATATAAATAAATGTATTGTTATTCAACACTAACTATTCATAACTATTGTTCAAGGTTTATATTGCATTGGGGTACAACAATAAGTAATGAGTCAGCTTTAACATAAGCTTTAAACTACCACAACATGATACCAAGACGTCACTTTATAACTAAAGTGTTCTGTCAAATGAATGACTTGCATTAATAGCAGGTTGTAACAACTTAAACTACTTTGCACTTTTGCAGCCTATTTAATTAATTGCAATCTCTTAATGTGTTTGATTAAAATCATCTGAAATAGAATATGAAATTGAATACATGCTAACTAACCCAAGGATTGTTACACTACTAGTTAGACATGTGTCAATCTACCTGTGGTGCATTGAATTAAAAATAAAACCATTATTAGTGACATAAATCCATAATAATCACATAATTATCATAAACCAGGTGAGATGGGACCCCTAATACTAACTAACCCTTTGCTTTAGGTAAGACAGCTGTCAATCTACCTGTGATGCACTGTAATAATTTTAAAAAGAAATTAAATGTTGACATTAAAACAACATTAATAGTGGCATAAATCCATATTATCACATCATTTTCTCCATAACCTAGGTAGGACCCATAAGACAGGTGTCAATCTACCTGTCACTACCTGTCTACCTGACACTAATGCAACATCATTATTGATAAATCCATATTAATTTTAAAAGGGCTACATTATAAACCAGGAGGGTCCCTTGATATTAACTAACCTATCCCTTGAGTTACGATGGGTGTCAATCTACATGTGGTGCATCGTCATTTAATTAAAAATCAAAACATTTTGTCACAGTAATGCAACATTATTAGTGTCATAAATCCATAATAATCACATAATTACATCATAAACCCGGTGAGGCCCCTGAAACTAACTAACCCACCTGTGATGCACTGTAATTATATTAAAAAGAAAAAGTGTTTAACTAAAGCAACATTATTAGCGACAAATCCCTATGAACATGTTTTACGTTTCTAAAGCGATACACCATAAACCAGATGGGCCCCGGTGAAACTAACTAACCCATTCCTTGAGTTAAGAAAGATCAATCTACCTGTGGTGCATTGACATTAAATTAAAATTATAAAGATATAAAGATGTTACATAATGTAATTCAACATTATTAGTGACATAAACCAATAATAATCACATAATTACATCATAAATCTGGTGGGACCCCAAATACAAACTAAGATATTGATTGAGGTAAGACAGGTGTCAATCTACCTGTCATGCATTATAATTGTATAAAAAAGAAAAAGCTTAAGTGTTGGCACTAACGCAACATCATCAGTGACATAAATATTTGCAAACATATTAATTTCAAAAGGATTACATTATAAGCCAGGTGGGCCCCTTGATACTAACTAACCCATTCCTGGAGTTAAGACAGGTGTGAAGCTGTGAGGCATTTT
This sequence comes from Elopichthys bambusa, assembly GCA_037101425.1. Taxonomy (NCBI): domain Eukaryota; kingdom Metazoa; phylum Chordata; class Actinopteri; order Cypriniformes; family Xenocyprididae; genus Elopichthys; species Elopichthys bambusa. The sequence goes on along the minus strand of CM074440.1, from coordinate 4,339,481 downwards.
CAGTGTATAAAAAAAGGAAAAGCATAAAGTTGTTAAAATACTACAACATAATTAATGACAAAAATCAATAAATAACACGTTAATTTCAATAGGGATATAGCACAAACCAGGGTTTGAAGTAAACCACATGAGTGCTAGAAGTTACATTGTTCCTAGTACTTGATAGCAGTCATGGGATGCTTTGTGCCTCAACAGATGCCAAACTTGCCTCATAAAACACTCTTATAAAAACACTAACATCGTGTCCCATATACATTAGCTCCTGTAGGGCGCTAGCCAGCGTGCTAACCGTAATGTCACGGCAACGGTGCTCTATATTTCAGGCGTTACACGCGTGAAGAGCCACTCAAACTCCGCGGAGGGACCGTCAAACGCGACCTCACCTACCTGGACACGCCGGCTCCGGACATCAGTTACCGCAAAAACCTACGCGTTCCTCTCTCCGCATTTATTTCCAAGGACACTAAACGCCATGACAGTTTAGAAAAATGCATAAAAAATTAGAGGGGGTGGGAGTCGGGGAAGGGAAAAAAAACTCAGAGCAATTTCTTTAATCCTAACGCACAAGAGCAGTTCATTCATGAGGGGATGCGAGAGTTTGACGCGTCCGCGCGCCACCTACCCCATGCAGTTTAGCGCACGACGCGTTAAAATTAAAAAGTTTAAAGATGTGCTTACCTAAAATGGCTACTGCGGCAGCCAAAATACAAACAGCTATTATTTGGTGAAGTTTAGCGCTGGCCGCCTGCTACAACAGCCTAACTTGCGTTTAGGCCCGTATTCTGCCGTTCGCCATTGGACGCTTCTAAGCGCAGCTGGGCAGCTGGATGTTCCTATTGGCCAACGAGCTGTCACGCAAGCGACGCTACGCTAAGCTTGTCTGAGAGACACATATCGCCAGCGACCATTGTGTACTTTTAGCTCCTTGTGTGGATGTGGATGTTTTTGCTGTAATTCAAGAGGTTTTTCTATTCCATTTCTTCACCGATGACCGAAAGCACGCGCTGGATTCATTCGCGTTTGTCGCGTCGCGTCCGGAGTGCAAAGGCAACGTTCTGGGGTTTATTTTTCTTCTAGCCTGCATCCACCAATCATGATGCTTTTTACTCCATCATTACGGCGCCTGAGAGAGAGAGGAAAAAAAATGTAACATTCCACGTCTTTGCTCATGTTTCATATCCCGGATGTGAGAATAGCAGGGGTTATAATGAAGCGTGTGGGTGAAGCTGCATATGTCCTTGTGATGTGTTCGGTTTCCTGAAGCTCTTTTGAGTATTCCTAATCTGTGTTTGACTTAGACAGAAATTCACGTTGTGCATCAAACAGTCTAGGATATGCCGTTGCTGTAATTCAGGCGTACTTGTCTTGCACTAACCAAAAAGTACTATGGTATTATTATGGTATCATTGTTTGGACATGGTGTCATGGTCTTCTGGACATCTACTACGTATTCTTTGAGTACTATCAATGTGTGGTAAATAGCATGGTGTAAGACTATGGTATCAGACGTTAATACTATAGTACTTTGAAATATACCATGGTACATCTCCAGAATAGCTTGGTAATGTCACTGTGTATAAAACCCTGGTAATACCGTGGTGCTTCTTGACACTTTTTTGTTAGGAATAACAAAAATGGCATCATATAAATACACTACCATTCAAAAGTTTGGGGTCAGTTAGTTTGTTTTGAAATAAATAAATACTTTTATTCGGCACAGGTGCATAAAATCAGTTTCAAATAAACTATATATTTCAAATAACTGCTGGTCTTTTGAACTTTTTATTCATCCAATCAGTATATTAGAATAATTTCTGAAGGATCATGTGACACTGAAGTAATGATGCTGAAAATTCAGCTTTGTCATCACAGGAATAAATTACATTGTAAAATATATTCAAGTAGAACAGTTAAGTTTAAATTGTAATAATACTTAACAATATTCCTCTTTAATGTATTTTTGATTAAATAAATGCAGCCTTGTTGAGCAGACAAGACTTCTTTCAAAAACATAAAAAAAAAATCGGTTACACTTTATTTTAAGGTGTTTGTTACAGTGTAATTATACATTTAAGTATTGAGTAATAATAATTAACTGCATGTACTTACTATAGGGTTAAGGTTAGGATGAGGGTTTGGTTTAGGTAGGATTGGTTTAGGTGCATGTAATTACGCATGATTTATTACTACAGTAATTACATGTAACGTGTAACAATGACACTGCAAAATAAAGTGTTACCAAAAACTCTTACCGTAGTGTATATGTTACTGGCAATGTGTGAAATCCGGCATTGTATAGAATGCCTGAAGTTTGTAGGGAAAGTATGAAATGGTTTATATTTCACACATTTCCTAGGCATTCTATACAATGCTAAAGGGCCAGCTCGCTTGCCATTTTGTATAATAGCTATAGGTAATGTATAGTATGCCTAGGAAAAGTATGCAACATAATCACAAAAACCAGACATTTCACACTTTGCCTACAAACTTTACGCATTCTATATATTTCCTAGGCATTCTATACAATACCTGCTTTTCATACATAGCCGGTAACATATACACTTAAAAAAAAATTAATTGTTGGATTTACTCAAAAAAGCAGTGTCTAGTGGTTCCATGCAACTATATTGAGTAATTTGTACAAATAACAATTTCGCTGTATGAACAAAAGAAATTCAAGTAAAGCTGACAATATTTCTTTAGAGTAAATACATATCATTGAATTTGTCATTGTTACATAATATTTATATGTGCAGTTTACTGAATGTTATGTTTATTACGTAAGGTGAACACATTTATGGACTTATTTTACCTTATTAAATTCTTCAATCTTCTGCATAATGGTAACCACAAAATTCAAAAACATTACAGAAACTCCTCTAAATGTCCAACATAACTGAACATTAAACATTAACATAAACTAACAACATCTTTCCTTTACTGAAAAACACATAAAATAACACTTTAATCCCCAAATTTTCTCTCCTAATTAGTGTTGTCAAAAGTACCGACTTTGGTACCAAGTTAAAATTGTGAGCGGATTCATAAACACCTCTGAATGGCCATTGTGTTGATGCACTCATCAGATATGTCTGTGATTTGCTACAATTATCGATGCTTTAAAAACATGTTGTAAATAGACATCAGCGACGCTCTTCATTGAGCGCTTACACAGATACACACGGGAGCGTTTGAAAGCAGGTGTCTATCAGCGGACTGCTTTCAAACACTCCCGCTTTCAAAACACTTTCAAATTCAAACACTTCCATGTGCTGTCAAACGCTCTAGTTCGTTGATCATTGTAGCCAATCACAGACATATCCGATGATCGCATGTACACAGAGGCCAGTCAGAGGTGTTTATAAATCCGCTCAAAGCATCACATTTTTAAAATTTCAGTACCAACTTGGTACTGAAGTTGGTACTTTTGACAACACTACTCCTAATGCAGTCCCTTGCAAAGCATGCTGGGAACTATGGATACACTGCCCAGTTAGTTATGTCAACATTAATTTGTACATTTCACTCAACAATGTTAAGTTGACTGAACAAGCACTTAAGTAAAGATGACAATACTCATTTTTAGTAGAAACAACTCAGTTAAATTAAGTTGATGTAGTTACATGAGTTTTTTTAAGTAATGTGAACAAAAATAACAACAGTGAAAGTTTTTTGAGTGATTGTTTGCTCTTTTTGCATGTAATAAAACATTTTACTTTTTCAGTCTCACCTCCTTTCTCTTAAAGTATGTGTGGATGCTAACTCTGTCTAGTGTCTTGACTAAATTCCTATACTATTACTTTATTCTGTCCCATATGAGCATTAAAACTGCTGGCCGTTACACTATAACGTTATTCCAGATTAAACTATTTCATAAATGTATGTATGCATATGGTACTTGTACAATTGTAAAAGTTTGCAACCTTGCAAAACTTTACAGGAAATGACACAAAAGCTGAATTTGGCATCTTCCGCTAACGGTTTTTGGCAGTCGTTTTGGCTTGTAATTGTGTTCTTGAGTGGCTGAGTTACATGGGGACTTCTGAGCCAAACAACCTTATTTATAAAACTCCACCAAGAGCATTGTAGATAAACTCTGCTGAAATGACTCTAGGACTTTGAGGAGCACACTGTAAAGAGACCTTCGGCTCTCAGCAATTGTTCATTTATAAATGATTCTTTTTTCTCTCTCTCTTTTTTATGCTTGGCAGACGCTTTCTTATTATAGAACGTGCATATCCTATACTACTAATAAACTATTACAAAGCAAGTGGTTTAGGATGCAAGTTAATTTTCTCAACATATATTGAAGTGCACTAAATGAGTAATTGGGTAGCAATTTATTTTACAGTCCTGTTGCGCGTGTACATACTGTGTACTTATTATAGCAATTACAATAACTGGGTTATAACTTGGTACTAACCCTGAACCTATCCCTAAATCTAACATTAACCCATGTAGTTATCTTATATTACCAGTACGTTCTTGGGTAACTACAGTGTAAGTACAAGTGTTAAAGTATCTCGCTCAAGGCCACAGAAGTCATGGCTCACAGAGATCAGACCACCCTGTGTTTTATCTCTACGACATCACACTACCTACTACTTTCATTGACACAAATGCACATTTAAATTGGACATTAGCATAATATTAAGGGCAAATACATGGAATACCTCTGTTGAGTCTGTTTTTAAGGGATAGTGTTCATTCAGCGCTGCAGTGAAAGGATGTTCCCCTCGTGTGTGTTCACCTGCACACGTCTCACTTTCACACTGATTGAGGTTCCTCACAGCAGCTGATTTCCAAACCATCTGTTCTATCGCTGCACATATGGTAAACTGACTGGAAGAGATGGAAGCAAAGAAAGAAGGAACGAATTAGGAAGTCAAGTTCCCATCTGTATGTCCTTCGACCATGTCTAACAAAATAGAAATTTTGTTTCATTTAAAATCTTGAAGTCTAGCAAAATGTTTACATTTTAATTATTAAAATGCATATGAAATATGTTATTAACATAATATGAATATTATAATTGATCAATAATATAATTAACAATATCAATTAATATTCAAACATTTAAATGATAGAGATCATTTTTTGTTTTTGCATTATAATCCTGCTCACAAGACTAAATATGAGTATTATTATAGTTTTTAATCAATATTTTTGAATGTTTTTTTTATTAGAATTTTAGTTAAAGTTTTAATTATTTTGTTGTCTTTTTAAAACATTCTTTTGTTTTTTTTATATGTCTATATAGTTCTTATTAATTATTTCAGTTTTAGTATTAGTTATTTTAGTACATTTAGTTATCAAGTTAAACTAAATGAAAATGAGAAATGTTGCTTTGGCAACTTTTTTTTTTGTATGTTATTTTATTTGAGTTAACATTCATTTTTATTTCAAGCAACAAACATTTTTTTTAATTTTTTTTATAGGTTTTAGTATCAGTTAACTATAATTACCCCACTAAATATGCAGATCAGCTGACACTTTTCAAGCTAAAAAAGAAGTTTGTTAGGTTTCAGATTAATTATACAATATATATACACTGATCTAAATTAATACAAAACATACTGTGGAACATGTTCATAGTTGGATGAACTTCACCTGTGGTTACATCGGTGTGAACTTCAAGAGAAATGCCTTCATACATCCACTAAAATACTAAAAACACCAGCTGATTAAAAGCAACAGCAAAAATGATGAAGAAAAGTTAATGAAGAGAAAAGATCCTGCAGCAATGTGCTTGATTTCAAGCAATGAAATTCAAGTGTCCAAATACGTTTGAGGCCAGATGACATTTGGTTTATGTTTATATGCATATTTTGTTACAGTGCTGAAGAGGTTGAGGATGTGCAGGTAAGAGGATATACATGAAGGAAATTATCAGGGCATCTGGTTAGGAGCACGTAACAAATCCCTCAAGCTCCCTGCCTCTCCTTCATTGGCTCTGAGCCCAGAGTGTCTCTGACAGGAGTTGAAGAAGTTGCTTCAAGAATATTCAAACCATAATCACTCCTGCAGTTCATCTTGCCATACTACAAACTTTATTTTTATTTTTCTTTCTTTGTGTTCTCAAGCCTAAACCTCAAATCCAACATCCAGGTGGAACCAGACGCAAATGTGATGATAATGTACAACCAGCAGGGGGCAGATGTGGCATTATTTTAGAAAGTAGAGAAGAGCAGGGTCATTTGTCAGACTTTTCACTCCAGTGAAAAGTCAATTTCTATATAGACACACAATCCTTAAGGTCTTGAGCTACTGACACATCCACCATTACTGTCCAAGAAAAAATATACAGTATAACGGCATGATTTCACACCATATACAATCTACAAGTACAAAATACATCTTCCACAACATATCTGTATTAAAACAATAATTTATTGCTTAAAAAAAACAAAATCATGAACGAGACAGAACGCAAATAGAAAAGTAACAGTATATTACTAATAATAGTAATAACATTACTATTATTACTGTATTTTTATCATATAAATGCAGCCATGGTGAGGGTGAATGACTTCTTTCAAAAACATTTTTAAAAAATCATACAGACTCCTTTCTCAGAACAGTAGCGTAATAAAGCATGTGACAACTTGCTCAAATATAAATGAGACAAATATTCTAAGGACGCAGTTCCACCACTTAGATTCACTTGCATTATGTTCACTACATTACAAAAATATGATCTTGAATTTTTGGAGGACAGAATTATGCCATACTATATTTGCCTGTCCATCTCTCAACAAACCCCAGAATAATCTAAACTCAGTTTGTAGACCCAATCGCCCCATTAAAAGGAATCATTCCTCCTTCAACACCAGACTATGTTTGAAAATATGTGGCAAGCAGTACGGTTTAATTCAGACGAGTCATTGGGGGTCTTGGCCAAGCGTCCCACAAGCGTATTCACAGGATATTTAATGGACTTGTACAGTTTGCACGGAAACCGTTCCAAGTTTTTCAGTTCATCCACACTGCCAAATGTTTAGAGCGGCCAAGAAAATATGGAAGAATTCTGAATTTACAGCTTTGATGTGTTTCCTGCCTGGTGTGACAGAGGAGAGAAATGACAAGGGAGTATGTGTGTATGTGTGTTTGTGTGTGAGAGACTCATATGAACAAAAATGGGAGGAGAAAAGGAGAGAGAGTGAAAAAAGTTAAAGCCGACGAGTGAACATTGTGAGACCGGCTCAGTACAGGATGAGTGAAGTATAGGAGAAAGCTACGGTCGCATTTGATGCATTCAGTCGCTTTGCTTTTCACCCTGTACAAGCAGCCTCTCAGAATCAGGTGTCATTTCTGCCTGCTGGAGAAACACACGCTATCAGGAGTCAACAGACATCTGCTGCTTCAACACACACACACACACACACACACACACACACACACACGCACACATGCACTCCGCTGCAGAGATGAGACCAAATGTGTGTTTGCTTAGTTGTCAGACGTAACCCAGCTCTGGAATAGAAGAGCTCTGAACCAGGTAAGACAAACTATTATAACTACAGACCTTGTTGCATGTGTAGATACATAGTAGCTTGAGCCATCCTGCTATGTTTTCACTTTTTTAGACAGAAAGAACATTGTTTTTCACTGAAAATGTGAAATTATAGTTTTTTTTTCCAGAGTAATATGAAAATTAGAATGCTTAAAACTTGATTTGTGTAATTGTTTGGATATTTACTAACATTTTTACTACTGGGGCGGGACTATCTGTTTGCCTGACAAATGGCAGATGAGGGTAAACCTGTTTGAAAAGAATCACTGAACAATTGTTTTCACATTGAAAGTGAACACGAAATTAAAATGGACCTTGTTTATTTTCCTAAAGCATGTTCTTATGAACAATTTATCCCTATCAGCGCCATGTTATCAAAAGACACCTGGGTAAAGGCTGTCAGAATCTCCCCTGCTGCCCTGTGTTTGTTTCTCTAAATTAACCCCAAACAGACGTCTTTGTGTATCAGTGGTCATCTGCAGCGTTTGGACAGGGATGAGGTTCACTGCACAGGTTGGTTGAAAGAAAAAAGCCTCAGGCTAAAAACTGGACGCTCTTTTCTCAGTCTGGGGTTGATGTTTATTTTTGCAGCTGCTGGCACGTGTTCTTGGAAAAATGGCAAGTAATAGATCTCTAAGCTAGTGAGAGAAAGGAACAGGGATGTATTCAGGTGATTAGCCTTTCGGAAAAAAATGAAGCAGCAGACATCAAAACATGCAGTAATGTTGAGCATTGTTAACTTATAAATAAAAAAAGTCATAAGTTTAAGTTCAAATCAAATAAGAATAGATACATGTTAAAAACTGTAGATTATGACTACAGTCTGTAACAATTAAAACCAAACAGAAATTGAGTTTACAGTAATGTACGTACTGGACATTAGATTAATGATACCTTCACGTTCTGAAGTCTTGATTATGAGCTTGTCGCGTTCAAGTGCTTTGTTGTCGGAAAAAACAGGAATCATGGAGAACACTAAGTTTATTCTCGCGCTATCTAGATAATAAGCTTGCTGACGATTCTGGAATTTCAGTGAAATATGTGCTATTTTCTCTGTGTATAAAACATACAATACGCTTTAAATGATTATTCATATTTGTAAATATGCACTACTTTAACAACAAGACAAGGCAATGTAGCTGTTGTGGAAAAAAACGAATAAAGAATACCAGTCACAGCAGTGATCTTTCTCCCCTCAGCCATGTTTAAAGTTTATGGCCCGCCCAACTTGGGAATTTGGGTATCAAAATTATCCCCAAGCTTCCCAGTTGTAAATACGACTTGGAAATGGGTTCATGTCCAATTTTTAACTAGTAAACTCGTATTTACAATATTTCCGATAGCACATTGTGAAGGCAGCATAAGTCTTGTTAAAGGGATAGTTCACCCAAAAACATCATCTTTACTCACTCTCAAATGGTTTCAAATCTATATGAGTTTCTTTCTTCTGTTGAACACAAAGTAAGATATTTTAGAGAATGTGGGTAACCAGACAGTTGATGGCACCCGTTGACTTCCATAGTAGGGAAAAAAAAATACTATGGAAGTCAGTAGGTGCCATCAACTGTCTGGTTACCCACATTCTTCAAAATATCTTCTTTTGGGTTCAACAGAAGAAATTAACTCATACAGGTTTGGAACAACATTAGGATGAATAAACGATGACAAAAAAATCCCTTTAACACAATGTCTCATGGCAATACTTTCATAACACTCTGTATTTCAACATGTATTTTGGTTCCATAGCATTACTGTAAACACATTTGTTTGTTCATATGAACTGAGTAAACCAACAGCGTGAGACTCTGATAGGTCTTAACCTGCATTTCACCTGCAACACTGCTTTAAAGGCAAATCTTCTTTAAATGCAATGAAAGAGACTACAAGCGTTTCCAAGAAGACAAATGATGTTTAATGGAGCTCTCTGTCATGGTTTAATACAAACCAGCAGTTGTGGAAAAAACCCTCAGACAGGTTCCTCTGCCCTCGAAGAATGAGTTCACAGAGAGGCTCCTCATGATTTTCAATTTATACTTCTACACAGTCCAGTTTAGCTCATCCCTCCATTCTCCCGACTTCCCCACCTCTGTCTCCCTGATGGCCCTTTGTGGGAATCTGAAACTCAAATCCCTGTTACAAGACTGCCCCGAAAACCGTGAGACTATGAAAATCAAGCGATCTCAAGATACAGATTCTCCCTCTCTCTCAATCTCTTTTATTTCTTACACTTGCCTCCCTTTGATTCCATTTGGATACAACACCCTTTGAAGGAATCTGGGAATCTAGAATTCCAATTAAAAACACCAGTTGCTTCATGGAAAGGCAAATAAGTCGACAGCCATTGATGGTTGTGTTACAGGATTGTCATGTTACATTAAGAAACTTGTCAAAGATTTGAAGACATGCTAGCTGTGCTTATGTTATATATCAGAGAGTGTGCGCAGGTCTGTAATTGGTTACCCTAAATAAGGCAAAAACAGCTTCCACCTTTCCACAGAGACATTTTATGGATTATAATATACACTGCCCATCCGGAAAAAAAGTCGCTGTTTGGATTTAAATAGGCTAATACTTACTCTATGACTGGATCATTATTCCTGTGATTCTAATGTTTCTAGCTTGTTATATGTCTGGGAAGAGTTCTTTTAAAAGTCTTTGGGATGTGATGGAGTAGTCTTTACAGAGTGCTTGACTCTTGCATTGTCAGTACAAGATGTTGACCAAAAATTGATGTACCTCTTGATGGAAATAGCGTCACAACATTTATTTCCATCAAGAGGTGCATCGATTTTTGGTCAACATCTTGTACTGACAATGCACTCTGTAAAGTCTACTCTAGCACATCCCAAAGAATTTAGGGTCTGGACTCAGAGGTGTTAATTCATGTGTGAAAATGATTCTTCATGCTCCCTCCCAACCATTCTTTCACAATTTGAGCCTGATAAATCTTGGCTTTGTCTTCCTGGAATATGGCCATGATGTGTCTTCCTACATGGTTGTTTAAGAAATGAAAAGCTACACACTCCATCAATTATGGTTAACAGAACTATTCCCAAACATATAACATGCTAGAAACGTAATAATCACCGCAATATTGATCCAGTCATAGACTCTTAAGCATTTGCCTATTTCAATCTAAACAGCGACTCAGCAGTGTATGATATACGAGCATTCATGGATTAACTGTTATTGTGATGCCAAATACAAGATACCCTTTTTGACCCAAGCAAAATACTAAACAAATATGTAATATATTTACATTGCTATAGCAAATGCATGGTTATATGGCACAAACATGTATTGCACTGGCAGACACAATGAACAAGAATCCAATTTTCTGCAGTTGATTAGTTGTGTCTGGAAGAATGTGAGTTCTCAGAACAGCCATAACTGCTTCTTCAACATCTGTGTGAGTTGGTGGGGCTTTCCCAAGAAGTGATCGTCTCAGAAGTGATGTTGTCTTCGCTTTTGCCCGTGAGAATTGAACACGCCCGTTTAATCTAATTTAAACCCTCGACATAAACATTCTAATTCACCAAATGTTTGGTAAATCAATTGCTTTCCTGTTCAGGAAATATATGCAATGATTCCCATTTCATTACCATAAAAAACTCTTCCATCCTGTTTATAAATGACCATATGTGTATATTCAACCGTGTCTTACACTATCTACACCCATGCACATAGACAACTTCTCAAAGTCAACTGGTGATCTGCTTCAGAAAGCACATGCCCAGGCACAAAAACACTATCTGTCTGAAACCTTTATCATTGGCTCACCAGCTTAATCAGGAACTGGTGGAAAGGGTTAGTTCATCAAAATAACATTTCAGAGGCTATATGGCGGACTGCATGATCCTAGACAACAACAGAAACAGAGAAAAGGAGTACATATTTTAGTCTGTAAATTGCCACATTCATGCTATATGCCATCAGGGGGTGAGCCTTTTTCATATCTGTTACATACATTAATGCCAAGCAGGAGAGCTGGAAGCTGAGACGTTTTTCTTCGATCAGATATGAAATGCAATTTCCATATATTTATATTACCTACAAAAGTACTGGAATGTGAGCAGATTACATTGTTAAAAGGTGTGGCATGGGTACGCACAGAAAGAGAAAGCGTATGTGCGAGAGAAGCAAGACGAACAGTGTTTTCATAACATCTAGTCATTGACTTCAGTGGTGGTACACCCTGCTGAGATACCCACATATCCAATATGCTCTCATCCCCGATGAACTCACCCTTTTTTGCAACGCTTTATTCGTTTACACAAGAAAAACAAAAGGAGAGAAGTGCAGGAAGTGCAGAAAAAGGAGGGATTTGCACATCAAACATGCAGCCAGAAGTACAATCGCTCTGGTGGAAGAACTTAAAGAGAGGTGGACCCAGGTGGACCGAAGCCAGAGCGGAAAGCCCCACTTTGTAAAAACACACCAGCAAAAGTAGTTCCATCCGCAAGAACGAAGAGCTACTAATTGTGAGGACTGTCAGAGAGGGCATATCATAATACCAAGAGTTGAGAAGGTTCATAAGTTCTTCAAAATCTTAGGTTAGGTTTGGCAAAGCTCTGTACAAAACTACACATTTTCAAAAATCTAGGTTGGGTTTAGTCTACCTGACACCCATCAGACACGCTACTCTTAATCATATATGGATGCTAAGTACAACCTTGACAGATATTTAACAAATAAACACAAGCCAATGACACATTGCTCACAGCAATCATTATGAAACCTGACATGTAATTGTCTTGAAAATTTACAATAAAGTTCTTACCAGCCTGCTGAAATAATTAGATTAAGTTTAAGGTGATCTCACAGTCTAGACAAGCTGGTGTTTAGCCGGTCAGAAAGCTGGTCCTGAAATCCAAAACCATGGTTTAAACCATTTTTCAGCATGGAAAATTAGTGCTTTGACTGTTAGCGGCAGCAATATGCTAAAAAAAATCACCTTCACTAATAAAATATTAAAGCTAAAAACAAAAAATAAATGGAGATAATCTAGTTTTCTCTTTCTGCTTCCCGAAAGAGAAAAAACAATTAGGACGAACCTTGTCCATGGCGAATTGTTTCTATGGTTGGATGTTGTGGTTTGCTATTGTTGGATCTCATGTGATTGACAGGTTGCCCCGCCCTAGCGTCAGTAAACACGTCATCAGAGATGTTGGAAGAAAAAGGGGAAGTTATTTTGATTAAAGTTTACGAGGGACATGTTTTAATAAAATAACGATGTGCAAAAATAAGAAATAATAATAAGAATTGTCTATTTTGATTTCACTGCGACTTCAATTGCATATAAAATTAGCTTGAAAATAATGTTTGAGGACTGTAAAACGTGACCTCAAAACCCACAAACAAGTCTGTCTTTTTGAAAAATGACATGACTTGGAAGTGTACTAGGAACATCTCTGTAAACTATTACAGTGGAAAGAAAGAGAAGGATACTGAAAGAGAGAGAGAAACAAGAACAGACAGAGAGTGAAGAGTAATTACGCTTACACTGTTCATGGCCTTCTTTACCGACTGCCCTCTCACACACTTAAGCTCATATGGCACACACAAACAGGATGTACAGCCCCCTAAAGCTCTGGGATCTATTAAAACAACTCAAATGCAGCCAGAGCAAAAATAAATAAATAAATAAATAAAAAGAATCCCTAATTGAACCTTTTGTTTCTGCTTTGAAGACTCTCTTGCACTTTCAAGTGGCCACTGGTTTTCCGCCGAGATGCAAGGTAGTCATTTGGATTTGTTTACACTCTTAAGAGCAAAGCTGAAGACATTCAGTGCTCTAACCACGTAATGCATTTCCTCTGTTAATCATATAAATCTCGACATCTGAAGACATTCATGCTGTTCTGCATTTGAGGACAGTCATGTTTGTCAGTGAAGTGCAATTTGGGTGTTTCAAACATTTTCTGTTTTTGATACTTGCTTATGGAAAAATACATATTGAAATATAACTGCACAAATTATAGAAAATAGAAGAGTTTTCATTAAAAAAAGCCAAACAATCGCCTATATGTTTGATATAAAATTAAAATCCATCAACACTTTTAGGAAACTATTGGCAAAGAATGTGTCCAAGCAGCATTAAACCCTTTTTGACCTGATGACAGTTTAGAGAACAAACCATCTAGCCACAAACCCATCCACCTAAATTCATCTTGTGAACATCTGCTGAATAATCCAAAACCTCATATATGGTTTGGATTGGACAGCTGCTTCTCCAGTGTCTTGCCATCCATACTTCATGCCATCCAAGAAAGCATTCAAGCCAATGTTCAATCTTCACCAGAAACCAGCCAAGGAGGTGAGGGAGTTCAAAGTAAAATTGAGGCAGTGCCTCACAGAGAAATACTGGATGAAATGTTAGCCCACATCCTCTGGCAACAACCTACATTCTCATTGGCTCAAAACTTTTTTATTTCACTATTTTTCCTAGTTGTTATAGTAACACAAAGCACTGTATTCACATTGCTGGACAAAATAATCCATATAGACTGGACTGAAATAATAACTACAAAATAAAGCTATTTAGAGGAGATTTAGACGTCTAGTGACTTTAAACTCTCGAGACACTAACCAATTTCGTGGCTGCTGCAACCTTCCAGACAAGCTAAAATACTAAATCCATGCTTTACTCCTGGTAGTTAACCAACTTCACAAAGCACATGGAAAAATATCTGTCTAGTTTCAACTCTTGCACAGCCATTTCAAGAAACACTGAACGTCATACACTAAGTACACCCATAAGAAATCTATTAGACTTATAAAATCCCCATGTGTATGAAAGCTTAAAAGCTTAAAAACATTGTTTGCATGTAACCAACCTTAGTAAACAACAGTATTGCTATCACTAACTCTGGGCTTTTATATTCCTAGATTTACATGGACAAAAAAAACAAACAAACAAACAAAAAAAACAGCTCCATAAATAATTCTAATCATGAGATAGCCGATCAGTATTACTATCAGGAGAATACATAGGAACCTCTTTTGGCGTAGTGGAAATATGCGACAAAAATCAGGAACTGATTATTGAGAGACAAGGTCATGAATCATCATATGACTAAAAGAAGGAAAAATAGGAAGATGCAACATCTGGCGAAAACATTCCATTCAACGACCAAACATCAGGAGCTCTCATATAAAGACCATCTCCATTAGCCACGATCATGTTAAGCTTTGCCACATTTTGGGTTTAAGGAGGAATTACGAGCAAGTTTGTTGTAATAGTGAAACATGTGGTTTTAGGTTAAATTAACACAGGTTTACAATCTACCCACATTCTTATGCCCTCTTAACAACTGCCTTTATTTAATGACTATTAACATTTATGATTGTGCATGTTTGAACAAAAAAGAAAAGACTGAAAAAGACAGAGAAAGAGATGGGGAAATTGTGCAACACAGCCTTGTTATTATTATTAAGAAGGCATTTGAAAATAAAACTTGCTCATTACAAACAAATGTCCAGGCCACATTTCACCATATTTTCAAAATAAATAATATAACAATAATATAAAAAATATTTTATCTTAATATGTTTAATATATTATTATTTTAAATTATATTTTACATACAGAAAATGGATATTTTTAGAACCAATAAAAGCACCATTTCATATGAAATAATATTGTGTGTGTGTGTGTGTGTATTTATATATTGTATAAATATTATAACAGTAATATAGTTAAATAACAGAATAATGTACATGTAAAACAAAATCATTTAAACATTTCCAGACTATTCTAAAAACCTCAAGAGAGTCTGTAAACATTTGTAGGTCTAAAGTACATGTTTAGAAGCTGGCCACATTGATATTTTACACATTAGTGTATATTTGAACATTAAAAAACTGTATGAGTGCATTTTACATACAACTACCTATGAATCCTAATGCGATCATCTTGAATTGTGAGTGAAAGCACATGAGTATGTGCGGGGGCCTCTGGGGTCCCAATGTGATGCAGTGGAAAAAAGCATTCTTAACAATTACGTCTGACCTCTCTGCGATTTATACGGCCTTTCTAAAGCATGCACACTCACTCACTCATATATCACACACAACACCATACACATCACTGAGAAGCAGAGGGGCCAAATGTCCCTCAGAAAACATAAACAAACCCATGTGAGCAGACAACCCTGTTTCCTTGCACATCTGTTTACTGTCTTTACCCACTTCACACTGATTTTACAGGTGCAGTTAACTGACAAGTTTGCCAAACTTTACAAAAACAATGGTTTCTGTCTAGTGCCATCTATTTATGACAATGTTTACAGGCCATGTACAAATTTTGTCCAGTCATGCTGTCTTAATTGAGAATGCCTCTCCCTGATGCATGGAGTTTCCACTTGCCTTCATGTTTTACGCAAAAATAAAAAATTCTAACTTCACTATGACTAATTAGTGATAATACACCTGACCAGCAGAGGATAGCATGGAGTACAGAAAGAAGTACAGTAGAAGAGAAGTAAAAACGCCTAGATATGTTTATACTCTTGCAAACAAATGGAGAGGCTGCTCACTGCAGAGTCATGGGTGGAGCATGAAGTCCCGGTCCCCCTTTCTAGATGTAATTTGGGCGCAACGGGTGGAGCTAGAAGGTCCAACCACACCCTAACCCTACTCATAACTCTATCCTTCCACCCATTAGATCCACAGAAGTGGAACTGGACTAGGTCAAGATCAACCCATGACATCCAGAGGCAGGGAGCTGGAAGTCATTTGGCTCTGCAGTGAGCACCACTTGAACAAAAGTTAAACAAACAAGATGCAGAGATCTTCTTACCTCCTCTCGCATGAGTCCTCCTGAAGTGCACATCCATTTTTGTTGTTTACACCTTTTTCTTCTGTTGTTTTTCCTTGCCATGCATTTTCCATCTTCTTTAACTAGTTCTGCCTGAAAGAAACAACACAATTGTCGTTGCCACCTAGTGGACTCACAAATGAATGCAGACAATTCCATGAGCAAGTGTGCATGTTACAAACGAACAAAAAAGTTGCTTTGCATTTTTTTTATTTTTCACTGTCAAGTACATGTTAAAAATCATAGCTGATAGTTGTGTCCCAACTATCAACTATAGGCTGCATCCAATATTGCATAATTTCCTACTATATAGTAGGCAAAAAACAGTATGTGACAAAAGAAGTATGTCTGAATTCACAGTACTCATAAAAGAGTAGGCAAAAAAATACCCAAAACCTACTGCTTCCGGAGAGATTCTGAAGTGTGCATGCGATGGACACTTTACTATCCCATGATGCCAAGAACCGACATAACTGACGCTGGTAGGTCACATGATAATGACAACATGGCGAATATAGTATGTCCAGATTACATTCATACTACACACACACTATATAGAACATACTTTTTAGTGGTTGTGAAGTATTTACTTATTCAAAATAAGTACCTACTCAAGAGAGTATGCAAATTCGGATGCAGTCTGTGTACTTATGCACGAAGTACTAAACAGTGTAGTGTATGAATGTCATTCAACATCAGAGTCTGATAGACCCTCCCCCTCTGCTACGTAAAACTGCGACAGTTCAGTGCATGAAGTGTCCAGCATTCCACACTTTGTTTCATCAGTGCATCATCCGGATATATAAAGTGTACGGTTTCTTTTTGGAATTTTCAGTGTGAACACACTACTTGCACTAATTATACTACAAAACAGAATAGTGCATAAGTATGCAAATTGGGACGCACCTGATATCTTTTCTGGTTCACTCATACTAAGCGAAGCCCCTTGCATTGTGGGATACAGCATTCCTTGCAGTGGTTGTATGCTGCACATTTCAGTGAATGTCACTGAGGTTTTCCGTGCATACAGAAAATGTATACTCAGTACATACTGCAAAAACAGTGGTAGTTTGCTTTTTGTGAACAAAGCCATGGTTTTGCCCAGCTGTGAAGCTGTAAACTAACATAAAATATGTAAACACAGAAATTAAAATTGCTTTGGTCAAACCAAAGGTCTTTAAATATAATCAAGCACAATATATGCCTTAACACTTCATAACTTGATTTTGACCATCATTTTCAGCTGTCATGTTTAACATAAGGCTTCCTGCAGCTGTGGATAGATTAGTTACTATCCTAGTAAGCTGTATTTTAGTAGTATGCATCATATGAAAAAGAAATTGCTATCTTCTTGTATTGTGGTAGGTCCTCAGATGGCTGTGATTAAAAAACAAATATAAATGGTTTGTGATTTTTCCTTTGCTAGTCTGTCAAATTCCTCTTTTTCCCAAAGCAACCCTCTCTCTGTACTCCTTGCTCTCCACTTACGTTGCTCTCTTTTTCATTACTGCAATAAAAACATGTTTCTGTCATCTAATATGGCCAAACTTGGACCACGTGTAATGTGTGTGTACTCTTAATAACTTACATGACTGATGTGCGTAACTCCCCTGTTAATCTCTGCACAAGAGCCCTTAAACACAAAGTTATTTAGCACCTTTACTAATTCGTGACCTCCACATAGTACCTCATAAGTCTTATTAAATGCTAGAGGTAGTGAGCTTACTTGTGCAGAACTGCTAGAGTCTTGTAGGTTGCAGTTGTAAAGTTGTGGTTGCTAGTCATTAGGCAGATCACTTAGAAAAAAAATATTAGCACACCTCTTCTCAAAAATTATGACAATTTGAGGTAGCATTCATGATATCAGCATGAATGATGAGTTAAACTGCAAAGATTAATATTTACGTTTAGGGGCCTATTTTATTCCCCAACCCCAAGTGTGAACAATAGCTAGTGATCTTTGCTTTAAGGCACGTTTCCACCACAGGAACTTTCCCCAGGAACTAGGGACTTTGGGGTGGTACTCGGTGTGTTTTAACCCCAGGGACCAGGGTCTAAATGAATATCCGGTGTCACGAGAAATCGAGTCCCCCCCCCAGGATTCGGGTCTCCTTTAGAATCCAGGCTGTAATGCCTGATCAAAAGTTGTTATCATGATATCTTGACTAAGTATAACCTATTTCACTAGTGTGTACAAAAACATGCTTGAAATAAATGCTTATGTATTGCATAATAAAACAAACTGGAAAAATATATTGGGAGCAAAAAACATACCTAATATAATTTAGGCTAAGCTAGCAGGCTAATTGCATAGATGTATGTTATGCTAGTACATAAACTAACTAAAAATAGTAAGAAAGAAATGCTAGCTTCAGTTATATAATAGTATATGAACCACAAAAGACATTAATGGTCATAACGTAACGGACATAACGTGATTTTGCAGGAATTATAACCAGGCGCTTACAATACTACCCATTAAAAGCCTATTGAACCAATAGGATCACTCGGGGTCCTAAAGGAGACCCGATTCCGGGGGGGGGGGACTCGATTTCTCACCACACCTGGTAAAAATTTCCCACTCAAAAAGTCCCTGATTGCTAAGTAGTACTTTCTCAAAGTTCAGGAACATTCAGGGGTGGGACTTGGGCATTTTGATTGGTTGACTCCACGCAGCATTTTATTTCAACCACCGTTTTTAAAAGTCTGTTGTGGTGCATAAAGTAAGAGTTGTTTGCTATTCGAATAAACAATGGAGTTTAAAAATTATGGGCTGACGACGAGGTTCAGGGTTTATTAAGCTTATATGTGGAGGACGAAATCCAGCGGGAAGTGGAAAGTCGCACGCAGTCCTACGTCACCGGCCTAATCTTTAGGGCACTTTAGACCGCGATGGAAACGCAGAGGGCAACAGGTCTGGGGGGAAAAGTTCCTGGGACAAATTGTTCTGGGGTAATTTGGCTGGAAACAAGACTTTAGTAAGCACCGCATAAAACTCCCATTATAGGTCTTGCTCTGTTGTATGTGTGGGTATTGGGTAATAATATTTCAAACAGCAGAATAAAGGTGATGATTTTTCGCAACAAAGCTTCAATTCAACTATTCAATTAATGTTCTGTATGCTGTCATCCATGGCTTTGTTCCAGTATGGATTGATAGGGGTGATGTGTTTGTGTGTGGGTGTGTATTGAGCTCTATGGGGTTTGCTCTGAGGGGGGCAGAGTTCATTTACAGCTAAGATCCCCCGAGATCTCTCTCTTGAAAGTTACTTAGGAGTGAAATCTATGACTCAAGCACTATTCAGCAGAGATTCAGTTCCAGATAACAGCAGAATCATAAACAATGAGAAACAAAAGGCAGAACGAAAATTGTGCAATCAAGGAGCTCACAAATCACTCTTAATACACAACATACGGTAGGTTCACATAAATCCACATGGAAATGCTTTCGATTTTTCTCACGTTAGAGATATTTTGTGGTCTTCAAAGTTTTGTCCGAGACCCTGTGAATTCAAGCGAAGGCCTGACCCTGACTAAGCTACATTCCAGGCTAGTTCTTGGCTGTAATGTATGGATATTTGGTTGATAGGTCTGTTTCTTGTTATGACTAAGTTCTCTGCAATGTGCAATTTGATGAAGCTTATTAAATTCTGTTAATGCATATTATATTGATGGTTGCAGTATATTTGTGTGCACAGACCAGCAAGGTTCAACTCCCATCTGGGTCATGGAAATAGGCAGGTTACATATCAGCATGTTAATGGGTGTCATTAAAAACTCATTACTAAACATTTAGCTAAGAGAAAGGATGCTGAGGGACTTCAAAAGATGCTGAGGATAGAGTTTCATCTCACATGAGGTGGTAGTTTCATGGTTAATGATCTAGGCTAATGACTGTAGATTCAGTGGGATAGTGCCTGTAATACCTGCATGACTTTCTTTCTTCTGAAGAACACACAAATTATTTTCAACAACGTTTAATTTTTGTTTTGTTTTTTTTTGGTCCATACAATGAGAGTCAATGGGGACCAATGTTGTTTAAACCCCATCATTCTGCAGTTTTTATAAAATAACTGGTAAAATACTTGGTTTTCACTGAATTACCCGTACAGAACTTTTCATATCAATCATAACATTCGTTATGTCCTGTTACTTCCTACAAAATCCATCCCCAGCCAATGACCTAGATTGTGAACCTTCCCCCCTTCAATGGCATCATTACCCTGTGCTTTTCTTGATCCACAGTTTTGTGTGCTCTGGACTAGCTATCTATTCCCTTTGGCGCAAAATCCCATGAGTCCCCTGGGCAAATGATCGATGGCAATCAGGCTGTTTCCAGTAAGATTTACATACTTTACTGCTTAGAGCTATCTATATATGTTAACACATAAGCCATGTTCAATTATCCCATAGCTGAAAATATACAAAAAGCCAAATTTTTGTGCTTTTTTTTTTTTTTTTTTGTAATGACAGCCATCATACCCTGAATCACAGTTCAAGCCAGTAAATCCACAATACCTCCCCTCTACACCCTTCTGTTTTTCTTCCTCCTGCCAAAAAACAAATGGAAAAAAGTCTTAGTATGGCAGTTTCTCATGCTAGACATGATCCTTGAGCTAATATTTTGATTGGCCAGCCCTCAGATGTCTTACTGTGCATCCCACTGAGAATGATGTGTGTATATATATAAATAAATAAATGCATATTCACTATGGACACAGACAGGACTATATGTTATTTGCAAATAAGTATATTATTATGCTTATCAAATGTACGTTTCTTAAACAAATTGTCTTAAAGGAATAGTTCACCCAACATTATCATCAACATTGTAATTATTTAATCACCTGTATGTTGTTGTACACATAGTTTGGAATGCCATGAGGGTACGACGACAGAATTTTCATTTTTGGGTGAACTATCCCTTTAACTGTTTGTGTAAATGTAATTAAAATGGTGATATAATTTATCATAATGCATCTCTGTGATCTGTTGACATGTAAACCCAAACATTTACAAGATTCCCTCTTCTACTCCCACATATTGTGTCTGGTGTTTATGTCCTCAAGGAAATTCCTAAATTCTTTAGTTTTCATTGCATCTGGATTCCCGCCACTACTTTTGGAGAATGAAAATTTGTTTTTTGCGCGGTTTGGGTGCTCTTTTTTGGTTAACCTCAGTGCCATTTTCTCGAAGGAGTTTCAACATTTCAACACTGTTTCATGGGCAGGCACATATTAACAACACTTCAAATTTGTAGGCTACTTTTTTGACGAATGAAAGCACACAACACCCTCTGCATGTTCTCAAAAGAATATAATGGCACTATCACTTCAAAAAAAAAAAAAAAAAAGAAACTTGGTATAAGTACCATGGCCAAAAATGGTACATTTGTTACAGACATAATACGTTACATTAAATCGCAAAACTTGTTGAGGAGATTATCACTTAGCAGTTGATAAAATAGGGTTGAGTATACACAATTTCAGACATAATATTGCCAGTTACCTTTGTCTATTTTGCACTTCCAACGAAAACAGTTCCACCACATGAAAAGCAGAATTACCGATGCAACACACGGTAGTAGAGATTCGTTCCTGAATGAATCAGTGTTTTGAACGAATCGAACGAGTGAATGATTCAATGACTCACTCGTAAAAAAAAAAAAAAAAAAAAAAGTTTCTGAATGTATTTGGAAGAATTGAACGAATTCATATCATTAAAACAGTCTTGTCGCCAACCACTGGGCTTTCGATGTAACCTAGAGAAGGAGGTAATTATATAACATATTGCATTTGCATCCATCCATCTTACAATACATTCAAATATCATTGTATGTAATTAAATCTTGACATTCAGTGAGTCCGAGTTCATGAATGATTCATTAATTCGCGAATCAATCTGTCTGTGGTTATGCAGGACAACTCGAGGCGGACAACTCGATGGAAATTTCTCGGTAAACAGCCTTTTAATCTTATCACATTTAATTCAGACTGCAAACTATGGTAAAATATGACTTATTTTGCCGCGTTGCTGTAGATTCAACAGCGGTGGTTCGCTGTGTAGGAAAAACAGCTGACAAAAAGGCTGTTTTTTGGGGAAATATGGAGATCTCTAGATCATTTAAATAAAGATCCAGATTAACTGGAAAATCAATATTTTACCCAGCGCTAGAAAAAGATTAACAGACTTATAGTGAATTTTATATTAATAGAATTAACGTTATATTATATTGAACCCGAGTCATATCGTAGAATCCAATGTTTCTTTTGAGGTAACGTTAGTAAACAACTACCCTGAACTCCATAGCAACCACCCGGAACATATTTACAGGCAAGCATACTTATTTTCTTCGGGAAAAAAGTACTTTAGTTATTTTAAAGTCTGCACTTGTCATGGTAGCATGGATAGCATCTGTCAGAACATTGTTTCCATGGTTCTTACAAACATGGTTTTCTGAAACTCCCTGCTCATCTACCCCCCACAGTTCTTCATCTACCTCACATATCTCTCTCTTCCTCTTGTAGGAAAAGGAACATGAGTTACTGTCCTGTAGAGAATGATAACTGCCTCTGCGTTTGCAATCAAGACATCTCCCTCTGTCCCTTTCCTGTCTTCTTCTCTCTCTTCTTCATACTTTCTTCCTCTCACTACTCCGCTCTGTCTCTCTCTTGTGTGCCACTGTCAACAAAAATGTTTCCTTTAGCCAAACAGGTGCAAAAGCCATAAATGAAGATTACAACCAACATGGACTTAGACCCATGCATCAGTTGCGAGTTTGCAGTGGTGGGTTTAAGTGGACCAAATGATTAGAGAAGTCCTGCATACATCACCAGAGAGAAATTTGACATTTTCCCTGGAAGGTCCAGTTATGGCCATTTTATTAAACATTACAAGGTCAAAAAATGTAACATGCACGGATAAATTGTCTACAATAAGATCTATAACCTGCATTTAGAAGATAGATTGGGAGAATTTTCATTTCACAATAACTTTGTGTCTTTTTGGGGCCACTGTAGGTGTTTTGGGGCCTCTGTGTCTGAGGAATGTTCAAAAACTGTGTACAATAACAAAAGACAGAAGAATTATGGGATAAGGAGAGACAGAACAGAGACATGGATATTTCTCATCGAGGAGGACGGGGTGGCTGTCACTGAGGTTGAATAATGAGGAGTTCGTTAGGGACAGCTTTATGTTCAGCAGATGTGTGTGTAACACGTGTGTGCATGTGTGACAGTGACAATAATTTGTCCTGATCCTTTCTAGTTTTAGTTTTGCTTTTATTATTGTGACCGTAAAGTAGGGGGTTTACCAGGTTTTCACAACAAAACTAGCCCAGTCTTTTTCCGTGAACAATGTGAGAGTTGCTTGCCTGTGCAAAAATCTCTGCCACAATAAAGTGTTGTGAATGGCTGTAAGAATGTTGCTATGCACATGCTAGGATGTTCTGAGCAGTTGCCAGGGTGTTGCTAAGGTGTTTTGAGTGGTTTTTAGTACATAGATACATGGTTGGGCGTTGCCATGCAGATGATAACGTGTTCTATTTGAGAGTGCGTTGCTATGTGGTTGCTAGGCTGTTGCCAAGGTGTTGCTATGCGGTTGCTAACATGTTTTAGGCTAGGCTATGACTAACAAAAAGCAGATTTCTAACTGCTTTTCTTGTGTTTGTGTATGTTGTAGTTGGGGGCGAGATGTCAGTAAAGCTGAAGTTTGATTTTCCGGCTGACGGCGGCATGGTGCAGAGGAGCCGCTCCTTCACTGGAGTAAACGCACTCGGTGGCCGGAGAAGGTAAGCAAGTATTGTTTGTGTTTGAGACAAGATGATGTGTAGTTTCCATCCGCATCATAATGTATTACTTGACTTTTCTTAAGACAAATGTCCTCAAAGCAGGGGCCATGGAATCTGACTCTTGTTCACTGGAATTTATGCCATCTTGGGGAGGACTTGTTTCAAAATTTTGCACAAAGCAAAACATTTGTGAGGAGTCTGAATCTTTCCTGCAATAAAGCCGTGCATGTTGTTATTGTTAAGTAAACGAAGGGTGTGTCTCAATCAGTTCCCTAGCTCCCGAGCTTGTGAATCAGTATATCGTGTACACGAATTCGGGCTCTGGTAAGGACAGTAAAGGATGTTGGTTCACTACACATTGGGACACTGATGACTATTTCTGGCGACATGACAACATTTTTTTGTCGACAACATCATTACTGGTATTTATGCACAACAGCAGAGCTGATATCTTTCTGACATTACTTGTAATGTTATTTAAAGTACATTATGATAAATACTTTGCTCGTTACATATATGTGCAACATTTCAGATGTAAATGAATTATAAATGTTAGCTAGATTGTGTTCATATTACCTGTCTAACGATATATGTTTATGTTGAAATATAATAAATAATGGTTTCTGTTTTAAAAACATATATCACATGTCGTTATCAGTCGTTATATGTAGTGAGTTGGCTCACGTGATTTAAGTTTTGTGCTTCAAAACTTCCGTTAAGGGAACATAGTGAGCATCGATGCACCCTGGGTTTTGCGGTGCATTGTGGGACTTTTTAGGGAGCTAACGATCCAGTGCACTGGAACGATTCTATGACTGAGACAGCCCTTAAAATGGCTGATCAGTGCCCTGACTACTGAACTAGGGAGCTGATTGAGACAAACCCAATAACTATTACAGGGGTGGTTGATTATGATTTCAATATTTTAACTTTAGTTAGTATGTAATGTTGCTGTTTGAGCATAAACAACATCTGCAAAGTTACGACGTTCAAAGTTCAGTGCAAATGGAGATATTTTCTTTCAAGGAATACTCTGTTTAAGAACTACAACAAACAGGTGGTAGGGACTACAACAAGCAACTTCCTGGGTTAGTGACATCACTAACCCTAAAATTTACATAAACCCTGCCCCCGAGAACACGCAACAAAGGGGGTGAGGCCATGTTGGGCTGCTTTAGAGAAGAGGAAGAGTTGTTGTAGTAGAGTGTTGTTGTCATGCTGTCATTTTACACTGGACTGCTTCACAAACGAGGGTCAATTCAACGCTTGCACAAAAGATTAACATGACGGCACATGCTAGTCGATGAGTTGAATCAATTCCACAGCAACTACATACATTTATCCACTGACCATTCAGAAACGTCCAGATGCATTCTAAAAGTTGTAACTTCTTCCTGAGTCTCTCCATCAGTGTCCGACTCCAGTTTGTACAATGTAAGGCTGAAAACTGATACTGACAATCCTCATTTTGGCTGCATGAGATTCTCCAGCTTTGTTGTTGTTCAGCAGCCGAAGCGTGAGCTGTTAAAGCTCCACCCTCTTCTGGAAAGTGGCCAGGAGCAGCAGCTCATTTGCATTTAAAGGGACACACAAAAATGGTGTGTTTTTGCTCACACCCAAATAGGGGCAAATTTGACAAGCTTTAATAAATGATCTGTGGGGTATTTTGAGCTGAAACTTCACAGACACATTCTGGGGACACCAGAGACTTATATTACATCTTGTAAAAGGGGCATTATAGGTCCCTTTTAAAATAAAAGCTGAAATAGAAAATAAATATTACGTTCCACATTAGTCACAGGCTCCATATCAGTTAGGATGCAGCCTTTGTAGGGAATCTCACTGGGTTTTGGAGCTTAGTTTATATTGGATGTGGTTTACAATTTTTCTTTGATTGCTTATAGTTCTAATTCGCCATTCCACACAATCCGAAATGTAAACAAGCATGCGTTATTATGTAACAGCAGTAGTTATTTCAAGAACCAAAGGTCCTGAGAGGATGCACGGTTCAGATTCAAGCACAAGCATCCTCTGTGAGCAGTGTGACAGCTTACATAAGTAAACACAGCTGCCTCTGTGCATGTGTGTGTGTGTGTATGCATTTTTGCAAGTTTTTATTTTGTCACAATAGCATTACATTCCTGCATTCCCATCCAAGTAAAAGATTGAAACTAAATGATTGCAGACAAAGGCCAAAACAACTTCACAGGCGTATCCGCCTGCTTTCAATTTGTAAACTCTTTATTATATGGCAGAAGCTTCACAAAAGTGCATTGTGAGAAAATGCTTTTTAAGCATGCAATCGCTTAGTAAACTCATATTAATCATTGCTGTCAGCTACGATCCTGTTAAGATCATGGATTTACAGTTATAAAGATTTCAACCACTCTTTTGACTCTTGTAGATAGGATATTTTTGAAAACATTTTTTTAAAAATCAGGCAATATCATCTTAAGGATGAGGCTGACTGACCTCTTCCTGACCTCAGACTAATAGTTTTGTTTTTATCATTTAGAGGTTATATTTATTTTTTGTGTTAAAACCATAACCCAGAAGTCTGTAACCTAAATTATAACTAATTTGTTTGGGATTTTTAGATAATTTCCCTTATTTTAACACAATTATTATCATTAGAAGAAGAAGCAGGAGGTTGCATCAAAACAAATACCTCTGAAATTAATGAATACCTCTGAACATTTTTAATTGATTAAGATTGCTTATTGTGAGTGTATTCTGGTTTTTCCAGTTTTGAATTATGTCTTACTCTTAGCTGTATGACCAAAAATGACGTATTTGAAGTTATTTCCATTGTTATCAGGAGACAATACAAGGGATCATTTCTTTTTTTTTTCTTTTTAAGTAGAAAATCGAATTACCAGAAAGTACACAGACCCCAATTCCAGAATTGGAATCAATTTTCGATTCCCAACCCTAGTTGTAAAATACACTAAAAGACTCTGTATGTTAGGAGAGCTCTTTATTAAAGCTCTTTATTCCTGAGAAAAAGGGCGTTACTTGTGTCATTGTCCACTGAGGGACCTTGAGTTACAGCGGAGATGTCAGTGATGGAGCCAGGAAGGAATATACCGATGTGAGAGCCAAAGCTTGTGTTATTAGTGACCCCCAGAGCAGCGCAGAGGAATGCCTTCCCTAAGAGAGTTTATTTACATTGCAGAGTCATTGAGTTTGTTATGATGTGTAAGCATACACTGTCAGTACGTCGTAGATTGTAAATATGTAGATTGTATTGTGGGTGTAACTAAAATGGGATGTCAGGATTAAATTCAGAATATAAAAACATATACTACTGTTTAAAAGTTTGGAATTGCTAAAACAAATGTTGGTTTTGGAAAGAAATCGATACTTCTGTTGACCAAAGTAGTATTTAGTTTACCAAAAATACCTTCAAAAACATTATTAATGTTCAAAATGATTATAGTTTGAAATGACCACAATACGATTATGAAAACCACCATTTCCAGCAGCATTACTGTAAGAAAACAGTTTTAGGAAAGTGCTAATTTGGTACTAGAGAAGCTGTTCTTATTCTCCTGGCCAACTGAAACTATTGTGCTGCTTAATGAAGTGTGGAAATGGCAATTTCTTTTTTTTTTTTCTTTTCTTTTTTTTTTTAGTTTTTGAATTATTTCATGCACTTCTGAAGTTAAATTATGGGTTCAGAAATGGCCAAAAGAAACAGCTTTCCCTATAAATTCCCTATAAATCCCTATAAGTTTAAGTAAAAGGCAAAATGCAAATCAAATAGGCAGAAAAACATAAAGATTGGATCATGGTAAATGATTAGAGAGACTATTATGGATGGATAAGTCTAAATATGAGGTCTTGAGCTGCTTATAACTGTCTTTATTGTCATTTTTATTGATTACTGAAAGTGATTTAATAGTGATTTCAAATGTTGAACTGTCATACACTATTATTCAAAAGTTTAGAGTCAGTAAGATTTGGAGTCTCTTATGTTCACCACTGCATTTAATTGATCAAAAATACAGTAAAACAGTAATATTGTGAATTTTTATTGTTATTTAAAATAAATGTTTTCTATTTTTAAATATATTTTAAAAATTAATGTATTCCTGTGATGACAAAGCTGAATTTTCAGCATCATTACTCCAGTCTTCAGTGTCACATGATCCTTCAGAAATCATTCAAATATGCTGATTTGATGAATACAAAGAAAAGCATTTATTTTAAATAAAAATCTTTTAGAACATTATAAATTTCTTTACTGTCTCTTTTAATCAATTTAATGTGCCTTTGTTCAATAAATATCTTTAAAATTGGACAATAGTGTATATAACACTATTTTATTTAGTAATTCAAACGTTTTTCAACATCTCTACCATTCCATCTCACCCTGCAGACTTTCCTCGGCTCGTAGCTCTCTCCGCACAAAAGTCATAGTAGGGAAATCTCCCAGAATTCCCTCTTCGAGTCGGGTTGGCAGCAGCGTCTGGGGGCAACAGCCTGAGCAGGTGGACAGAATATTCCAGGCTTTGAGGAAAGGGCTCAAGTATGTGCAGTCACTGTAGTAGAGTAATGTAGCCATTCGTGGACTGCACACACTAGTCTTGTGAATGTTAATGACATCTCATCCTGTATAGGGACTACTTGGAAAACCATCAAACTGAGCTGGACTTCCTGTCATCCCAGCAGAGAGACACAAAGAGGAACTCCAGACTGGTGAGACTTTGTACTGAGAATAACTTCTATTCTAGCTTTTTGTGTATTTTATTATTATTATTATTATTATTATTATTTTTACACAGTTTGTAAAGTTAATATAAAATAATACATTTTAAAAAAATGTTTCTTCATTTCTCAGGGTTTTTTCTATGACCTGGAAAAGGTACGTTGTCATTAAAGAATGCTAATATCCAGTAATTTGAGTGTTGTTTCCCTTACAAAAACATATTTTTGGGATTTGTACCATATAGTTTATTTAAAAAAATGGTATTTAAAACCAAAGGTTACAAAATGTAATCTTTTATGTTCTGCTTGCTAACAACAGGAAATACGAGCCTTAGAAAGATACATACGGCGCTTAGAGTTTCAGATTAGTAAGGTAACACAACCTGAAAACACTAATAAATAATTTGATTATATATAAACACTGGTCAGATTTGTTAAGAATAAACCTATATCATGTGAATGTGGATGTCAACAGGTTGAAGAGCTGTATGAGTCCTACTGTATCCAGTGGCGGCTGTGCCAAGGCGCTTTGAACATGAAGAGAGCGTTCTCTCTGTCCCCGTCTTCACGACAATCTAGAGAGAGTTTACTGGAGCTGAACCGCAACCACAGACACAGCCTGGAGGTAAAGTCCTCTCTTGGACACCATACACACAACGAACTACAAGCTATTTGTGTGGTCATTTTCCCAACAAGCATAAACACTGTGGCTCAGTGGCTTTTTCAAAACATCCCGGCCAACCCAACATAACAAAACTGGCTTAACCGCACTTTGCTTTTCATTTGTTAGCGAATGATATCTAACCAGTGCATTGATTAAAAAGAACCTGTAACTTCAGAAATGTCTCTGTTTAACGCTCGTCTCTACCTGCAGGACATGTGTGCAATGGAAGGAGAACTGGAAATCTTGCTGGGAGAGCTACAAATCAAAATGAAAGGTACACAGCACTTCACATATGCAGGAATTTGAGTTTCAGATGAACGTTAGTCTCCTAAACAAGCTAATGTTTTCTCTCTTTTGTTGAGGCAGGGTTGATAGGCTTTGCCCGGCTTTGTCCTGGAGATCAGTATGAGGTAAGGAGGTTTAACCCAACATCCTGTTGCTGGACCAGTTATTGTTGTTATACACTTAAAGGGATAGTTCACCCAAAAATGATAGTTCTGTAATCATTACCTCACCCTCATGTCATTCCAAACCTGTATGACTTTCTTTCTTCTGTGAAACACAAAAGGAGACTTTTAGCAGAATGTGCATGGTCTCCCAAAATGACAAAAAGCACAATGAAAATATATGACTGGAAGATAGAAAGTCATACAGGTCTTAAACGACATGAGGGTAAATAAATAATCACAGAACTATCCCTTTAATACATAAAAGCAAAACAGACATAGAGGCATTTGACCCCAAAACATCACTCTTAATCCAAGACTCACTGTTCTATCAGCTTATGAAAGACACAAATGCATTATGGTGCTTTTAATGTTAAAATATTTAGCAGAAATGACACATTTTACCAGCTATTCGGATTACATTTTTAAGGCCAGGTTTCCAGTGACTTCATGCACAATGGAATGTGGTCACAGGAGCCATCGACTGGCTGATGCACGAGACCACACATTCACATGCAGTCGCCCCAAAAAGTATTTGGAAAATTTAGACAGTGTATGAATTTCATTGTTTTAGATATCAAAATATATGCAAACGTTATGCTAGACATAAGAGAAAGTGATTTTTAATGGTTGTATGAAGTTCATCACATTAACTAAGAACATGTTAATTTAACTATGGATGATTCACAACAATTTTCAACATTCTTTCTTGATTTTGAACACTACATCTATTGTTTTTGTTTTGTTTTTTCATTTAAAACCTAACAATTTTTTTTTTTTTGCAAAATGTTTTTTGCTTGTAAAGTGTGCTATTTTTCTTTAATATTAATGCCACTTGGTTTGATATTTTGTTATATAATGCAATGAAATTCAGTTGTTTACACTATGCTTGTTTCTATTTCTATTTCTATTTCAAGTAAGTGCTGTTCCTATTCATCAAAGAATCCTGAAGAAAAATGTACAATGGTTTCCACAAAAATATTAAGCAGCACAACCGTTTTCAACATTGATAATAATAAGAAATATTTCTTGAGCAGCAAATCAGCATATTAGCATGATTTCTGAAGTATCATGTCATGTGACACTGAAGACTGAAGTAATGGCTGATGAAAATCAGAGGCGGCCTTTGCAATTCAGAGGCCCATTTCAAAGAAGTCACAGTTGGAGGCCCTCCAATGAGAAAAAAAGACCTAACATTGTATGCAAAGTGACTACAATTACTTTATTATCTCTGTTATATTTAACAGTGTTATCTCATATTTCACTCTTAATATTCTATTTATAAACGCATTCTATCTCTTTAACCAGAACTATAGTTACAGTCACAACCAAAAATAAAAAGAGCGTTCAATCTTCGTCAATTTCTCAGCCCCTCAACTGAAATGAAACTCTACTAAATAGGCAAATCTTTGTCTTAACAAGTGAGTCATTGATTCATTCAGTCAATTCGTTCAAAACAGATGATTCATTTAGGGACAAAGCGAGAGACTTGTCTTTATGAGTGAGTCGTTGAGGCATTATAGATGCAGATTCATTCAGTAACAAAACTGAAACTGTGACATGCAATGGCTCTACTGTATGGAATTTTTGTTGGCAAAATCGAGGAAAAACAGACAATATTGACAATATTGTGTCTAAAATGTAAGTCACCTTAATATTAACTCACTGTTCATTGAATTGTTGTATTAAATTAGTATCACATTTGCAAACATGCTGATATTCAGGAAAACAGCACTCGTGCTCATGTGGTATTGTTTATAAATATTAAAAACAAGAACTTATACCTACAGAGAAATTTTTTTGCAACATATCTTGGATTTTGGAGGCATTTTTATTCATTTTGGTGGCATTTTTGACCCATCCCTCCTTTAATTTCTGACCATGGTGTGTGCGCGGCGTGATTGGGCTCTTTTTCGAGCACAATCAGAGGTCCCTTCTGTTGTGAGGCAACAGGCAAAACAGCAAAAGGCACTACAGATGTAAAGTCAGCTTTGCCATCACCAGAATAATTTACAATTTAATTTCAAATAAGAAACAGTTATTTTAAAATGTTATATCACAATTTTTTACTGTATATTTGATCATATAAATAAACTTTTGAATGGTAGTTCAAAGTGTCTGAATACATTTTGGGATCATTGTACACATTTTAAACACACACACACACACACACATTGAATGTCTCGTTCTGTGTAGGTGTTGATCCGGCTGGGCCGTCAGAGATGGAGAATTAGAGGGCGAATCCAGACAGATGACCGACAGCTGTGGGACGAAGAAGAGATGGTCTTCCTCCCTCACATCCACGGGAACTTTGAGATCAAGGTGAGATCGTCCACGTATACTCACACACACACCTGTGCAAATACCACTTCCTGTCAGGGTCGCCTGTGGGGGTTGTGATGACAGAAGGTTCCAGGCCTTTTGTTTATATACTGTTTATTAGATCCAAATAGATTTTCATAAGCCAGAAGAAACCACCCACAGACCCCTGAGAGAGAATGATAGAGATGTTTAACAGACTGTCTGAAGCTTTTTGACTAGTGAAATAATGCTTATAAAAGGTTTGATTGTCTGAAATTGATTCCATCCTTGAAAATACAGACATGGAGCCAAACTAATTCAGACGAAATTCATGATTTCCTCTTTCTCCTCTCTCCTTCTCAAATTAGTGGCACTTGCTAAGTCAGGCGGCTTGTTAAGGAGAGGTGTGCTGTTACTTTTCTAAGTGATTGGACTTCAAATATTTTGCCTGATCAATGATGAAATGGGCAAAAAAAAATACCCAAAACTAGTAAGCAACCACATAGCAACACTCTACATAGCAACTCGCTGATAAGCAATATGCTAATAACGATGCTTCAAAGGATATCATGGTTTTATCATGGTTTTTAGTTCCAACAGTACAGCCCACCCTGAGAGACCTTTGGCCCACCTTGAAATTGAAAGTTTAAAAAATTACATACAGACATTCTTAAACTTGTCTTAGGACCACAATATGGAGGAGATGGTAAGCATGTTTTTTCACCCTGCGGTCTCTTGTCCTGTAGGTAACCGAGGTCAAGGGGTTGAGCTCTATCCTGGTCGGCATGGTAACATGCAGGAGTGCAGATTTTTTCACAGCACGGCCACAGATGATGGTTGTGGACATAACAGAACTGGGAACCATCAAGCTACAGCTAGAGGTGGTTTGGAAGTAAGTGCATGTGTGGCGTTTACAAGACAGACAAACATTTATAAAGTGCTAAAATAGCTGCTATGTACTTAAAAAGTGAATAACGGGGCACTTTAAGACATCATTGACCAGGTTTAATATCAGTGACATCAAACTATTGACGTTTGCACATATCTTGTACACTACTGTACGAAAGTTTGGGTTCAGTATTTTTTTTTTTTTTTTTTAAACAATACTTTTATATAGCAAGGGTGCATTAAATTGATCAGTAACAGTAAAGACTTTTACATTTTAACAAACAATTTCTATTTCAAATAAACACTGTTCATTTGAACTTTGTATTCATCAAAGAATCCTGAAAAAAATGTATCAGGGTTTCCACAAAAATATTAAGCAGCACAACTGTTTCTTAAGCAGCAAATCAGCATATTAGAATTATTTCTGAAGGATCATGTGACACTGAAGACTGGAGTAATGATGCTTAAAATTCAGCTTTGCATCAACAAAATATAACCCAGTCACTGTTACAGTGAGGTTACCATTCGTAGGGATAACTCAGATGCCGTGACAGCACACTTGATGGATAGTTTAATGTTCTAGCATCTGGATTTCACAGACATGTTGAAAACAGTAAGAGTGCTATTCACAGCATATTTTAGACCACTTTTTCATGTAATTGAGTAGACAAGACACTGATCTCACACACAAACACACCCCCGAAAGTGCAGCTTTGCTATCAGCTAACACACACCAGCTGTGGAAGAACAGCTGACGGCAGAGAGATGGATAAATAGACCATCGCTACCCCATCCCTTTCACATACACCGATCAAATTACATCGGTCTTTACACAGTCCAGGTGGAAAAGATTTTTCATAGCCTCTTTTTACAGCGTCACTAAATTAAACACATCTCACAGCCTGTTCAGCATCACCATGCTTTAGTGTGTGTGTGAGACTGTGACTGTGTGTGTGGGTGCATGTGTGTGTTAGTTCACTGCTGTCACCTCATTTCCTCTGGTTCTGCTTAGTCTCTGTTCACAGTGTCACTCTTCATCAACCAGTGAAGACAAACACACACTGTCACTCCACACATCATGTGTAATCAGAACCTGAGCGAGTTTTATTCATGCCATTTTTGAAGTCTTTCTTCTTTATCGACTAAAACAATGAATGTCAGCTAGTATATGTTAAAAAAAAAAAAAACATGGTTTAGAGCAAAAGAAAACTATATTCAGATATCTAATATCAGTCTCTATTTAGTATGAAAATAACTGCAGGAAAGAAGACCAATCACAACTCATTTGGAAAATTAGATTTCAATGAAGGTTAGATTTTGAGTGCTAAACATTCTAACAAAGTAACTTAATGGGAAATTATTAAATCTTAAATTTATTATGTTGAAATTTACAAAAAGCCAATTAAAAATATACACTACTATCAAATGTTTGGGGTCAGTAAAAATGTTTTAATATTTTTTAAAGAAGTCTCCATGGCTGCATTTATTTGACCAAAAAATTAAGTAAAATTTAACATATTATTATATTTATTA
Organism: Elopichthys bambusa; assembly: GCA_037101425.1. Classification (NCBI taxonomy): domain Eukaryota; kingdom Metazoa; phylum Chordata; class Actinopteri; order Cypriniformes; family Xenocyprididae; genus Elopichthys; species Elopichthys bambusa. The sequence continues at coordinate 4,304,820 of CM074440.1, read as the reverse complement.
TATTATTTATTTTAAAATAACTATGATTTATTCCAGTGATGGCAAAGCATCATATTCAGTGTCACATGATCCTTCAGAAATCATTCTAATATGCTGACTTGCTGCTCAAAAAACATTTCTAAGGATTATCAATGTTGAAAACAATTGTGCTGCTTTATATTTCTGTGGAAACCTTGATATCGTTTTTCAAGATTTTTTGATGAATAGAAAGTTTAGCATTTAATTGAAACAGATCTTTTGTAACATTATAAATGTCTTTACTGTCACCTTTGATCAATGTAATGCATCCTTGCTGAATAAAAGTTTCTTTTTTTTCTTTTTATATATATAAATACAGATTTGAAAGTGTAACTTAAACTTGAAAAGCATTTTGAACATCAGTTGGTAGTTTATTGTTGGGTACAAGTAAGTATAGAAGTCTCAGGGAGACTCTGAATTATGCTCACTCTTAAGGATAAGAGTGGGATTATGGGATAAGGTTATGTTTAAGGTTTGAGGGTGGGGTTATGTGTAAGGCTATGGTTAAGGTGGGAGGTTGAGGTTACACCTGCAATTGTGACAATATACGGGTAACAACTAGCTAAATCTGTAGTTAGCTCTAAACACAATGGATATTCCAGTTTAAATCCAAACACCCAATATTTAATCCGTGGGCACTACTCTTCTGCAGCATTCTTTTTACTGTCTGTGTCTTTTCATAAAAATCATTGTTATTTTGGACATCTAAGCGCACTAGAGTCCATTTGTCTTGACAGTTTCTTGTTCCCTCACTTTTTCTTCCTTTAGTCCATTTGATAGCTCCGAGGTGAGGCCTCTCACAGCGTCCGCCAGCCGCCAGTCCATCCACAGCAGAAAGGGATCCGTATATAGCTGGACACCTCCCAACACACCCAGTTTCACTGAGAAATACTTTCTAGTGAGTTTGTGACCTACATCCACACACACACTCCCAGCATGACCACTCATAAAGACTTAAAGGTGAAGTGTGTAATTTCCTATGCTAAAATACATTCTCCTATCCCGGTTTAATGTGCAGAGACAACTATAACTGAAGCCAGGTGTTGACTGTGAGATTTTATCTGTGCTTTTTGATTGTTACGTGACAAGATTGTACAATGTGACCCAAGTGAGATCTTGGGTAAAAGCCAATGCAGACTGTGCAACAATAACAAAAATCCTAATTTTGACATCAAGTTGAATTGGTGCCACACAAACCCAAACAAGATTTTTGCTGATGTTGGCAAGGTTTTCGAGTGTCTGGAGTCGCTAATGACGTCCGAATTACCCACTTCACCTTATTAAACTCTTGTCTTTGCAGTGAAGAGCTTAAATGTTATCATGTGATTTGATCTGTCTTTTTATGCTGTAGTCTATGATGCGTCAGATACAGGATGCAGATGGCACTTTTTCCATTGGCTCACGTGAATCGAGGGGCGTGTCTCTACTCAGCTACCTTGCTGACTCCACCCAGGCACTTAGTCCTCCTGCCTATGAAAAGACAAGCGACCCACCACTCACACGCCACCCTGTTCTAGACACTAAGTTACAGGATGACGATCTACTGAAAACGCCTACAGAAGATGTATATATATTTATATATATATATATATAATATATACATATATATAATTTTTTGCTGTAGTGGGATTTTTTATATTTAAAATATATTAAGATATTAAATATTAAAATATTAAAAATGTGTCATAAATAATATAATGTTACTGTATTTCATATTTTTACTATTAGAAACAATAACAGTTTTAGAAAAAAAGTCCTTATACATTTTTTATATTATTTGTTTTTTGTTATTTATTTAAATGTTATTATATTTTAATATAGTATATTTTAAGAAACCATTAATTATTATTTAGTATTATTATTTATTATTAAAAATATAAATATTTTAAATATTTAAAATACACACTAATGATGATAAATAATATTATGTAAGTAAATATAAATAAATTGCTAAAAGCAATAGCCACTTTTATAATAAAAAATTATGAATATACTTTCTTTCATTTTACTTCATTTATTTGTTTTGAGTGAAATTTTAAGAAACCATCAATTAAGATTTTTTTTGCTTTACATTGACTTTTTTAAATATAAAAATATTTAAAATATATAAAATTAATAATAAATAATGATTTTAGTTTATTGTTTTATATTTTTATTATTAAAAGCAATAACCACTTTTATAATTAAAAGAATCACTGTAATATTGTTATATTATATATTTGTTTAAAAATGAAATGTAATTGTTTTAATATATTTTATATATTAAGAAAATATATGTTAAGATATGTAACATTTTTTTAAAATAAAAAAGCTAAACAGTATATATAATATTCAGAAATGACTTCAAATAGCAGGCATATTTAATTTCTTTCCATTTATAACTCCAGGCAGAGGAGAGTGTGGAATGGCCCTCGGAGACTGACACAGCTTCTGCCAGTCCTGCGGGCAGTAAGCGAGACTCCATATTCCTCTTCCACCGCTACAGCACGCCTGACATCCTCAAGCAAAATGGAGAGGTGACCCCTAGCACAGGTGAAGGAGACGCACAAGAGACAATGGCCCCAGATGAAGTCGCTGAAGAGGAGACCTCATTCAAGCAGGGAGTTGAAGATAGACTTCAACTGAAGGACAGAAAAGTGGGCAGAGCACAGAAGAGAGCCGTGGCTAAGAGAGTTAGTTCACTGCTAGAGGAACTGAATACAGCGCTGGAGGAAATGAGCAACGTAGAGACGTTAAAGAACCTAGATCTGCAGATACGCCAACTCAATGAGGTCTTGAAGGTGAGATGGATGGATTGATGGACTGGTAGAGTAATTTTATGAAATTGCTATTTACACACACTTTGAAAGAGTTCAAGAACATATCCGGTATATATTTCACCCCAAAATCAAAAGAAAGAATTTTATTACGCCTTTAAAGTTGTTTAAAGGTTGTAAAGCAAATTAGGTATATTTTAGGAAAAATAAAAAAAATATATATTTTTATTATTATTATTATTTTAAATGATTGTTTTGACAGTTAAGCAAGTCTACAATGCACAACTATATATATATATATATGTGTGTGTGTGTTATTATTATTTTTTTTTTTTTTTTTATGTAAATGACATTATTAAGTGGGGTAATTTCTGGGGTGAAATTGACCTGAACATGTTTTCATGAAATTGACCCTACACTGTGATGGAGTTCTGTTTTTCTCTATGCATTGTGGATAAATGTCTGTTTGCTGTTATCTTATTGACTTGTTTTTTATCTTTCCTGATGTTAGAAGGACCTCGACCCTCCACAGATGCCCTCATCTCAGACACTAGCAGTAGAGGAAGAGGAAGTGCTGGGCAGTTTTGACTTCCTCTCTGCAGATTGTAATGAAGATGAAATCTCATGTATGGGCAGCATCAGACTCGGGTACACTGGGTAAGTCACATTTTTAGCGGGGCTGTCTGAGTGAATCCCATAATGTCAAAATAATTGCAACAAATTCAACAGAGAAGAAATAAGAATAAGAATGTAAAATTCAAACTAAATATAGTGCAACAAATACTAACATGTATAAATACTTTAAAATAAAATAGCTTTTTTTCTCATTATAGAGCTTAGAATTAAGGGTGGGAATGGCACAAAAAAATAGGATTCATTTTCTTTATGTAAGATTTTTCTTTTTTTCTTTTTCTTTTGTTTGGATTTTGGGGTGAAATATAATTTGAATCTTATATTTGACAAATCTGTTTGTGCAAAACACACATTTTGATCTTCAGCATTGATCCGACCATTTGGCCCAATGAATGTAAGTGTATAAATGAATGCAAAAAGGAAAGTTGCTATGCTACGTTAAATTAAGGCTTAAAGTGCCATCTTGTGGATAAAGTGGAGTAATGCATGAAATGTGCATTCTCATATTTATTTGTCAGGTCCAATGACTAGTATGCATATTATATTATTTTACTTAATTTACAATTGGGTATTTAAATAATACATTATGTTTAATTTACCTTTGCATGGATATCATGATATTGCATCATTGATATTAACTTTTTTGCATATATAAATGTAAATGTATAACATGGTTAAAGCTTATAGCAAATATTAATTCAGGTTTAAAGTTGCAGAAAAAAAAATATATATTTTTAAATGTTCATGATTAAAATCAAATAATTTAAGTATGATTCTCTCTCTCTCTCTCTCTCTCTCTCTCTCTCTATATATATATATATATATATATATATATAAAGGCTAAACCTTATTATATTTTATTTTATTTCAGGATTGGTTCATTTAATGAGAAGACCCTGAAAAGCATGGGTCTGTTATCTCAGGATAAGAACTCTCCTTCCTCAGAAGACATGGGTGAAGCGCAGTTTAGACAGCGAGGAGACGGTGCAGTAAAGCTGTCACTCAGTACAGGGGTCTACAGTCTGGATCAAGCTCTTGAAACCCACCTCAGTGTGTGTGCAGTGCTGCTGGGGGTGAGGAAGCAGTCTCATCAAACCAGTGTCGATTAATCACACAGTAATTAATATATATTGTTACTTTGTGTAAGTGTGTGCATGGTCAAGTTCTGTCTCCTCCCAGGCATTGAAGCATTCTGACTCCGATCTTGTGCATAAAGACATCATGGAGGAACTGTCACGCCAAGTTGACGTGCTGGACAAAATCGGTGCTCTGGCGCAGAGGATAATAGATGAAATCTTAGTGACGGAGCGTAAGTTTTGCAACACACTAAGTCTTGAATGAGTAGATACACTACTGAGATATTTCTCCTTAGATCCTAATAATTGAGATTTATAGATTTCCCACAAACACTAATACTAAAAATTTTTTATTATTGATTATGACACATTTTCTTTCCCATACCATGTAAGGATAGCACTAGAATATGCATTCATGTGCTATGACTGTTACTTTATACTGTTTGTGGTCACAGGCTGTTTTTTGTGTCAGTGTGAAGCGCTGTAGATGCATTAGTCATGTGTGTGGTTGTATCTCAGTGTTGGCCAGAGCTCCTAAGGGGATTGAAGTATTTTGGAAGGACTGCTGCGAGAGTGACTCGCCTTTCTGCTGCTCCGCAGATGGTTTTCTCAGGACACTGCGCAAACATTACATCCACAAAGTCAAAGCCAAACAGCCAGGCCAGACTGATGCAGGTGCGGATGTTCTGTTCTAATGTTCCTTAAAAACTGAATCCACAAACTACTGAAATATTTTACCCAAGGCAGAATGGAATGAAATAAAATAGAATATATTCTAGAATGTTTCTGTATGTTCTATTTTCTCTCTTGAGAATCTCACTCAAAAACTTCTTAAATATTGTTCTAAGTACTGCAGGGATGTTCTGTTCCATTATATCGTTGGTGCTCAAAATTATTTTTTGAAATTATATTTTTTACATTTTTTACATTATTACATTAAATAATTTAATAAGCTTTGTATAAATAATACTACAAAATAAAAAAACAAAATAATACTTAATTGTCTTTTAAATAATCAGATAAACTTTGTATAATAAAATAAAGGTATATTATGTTCTTCCTTTAAAATGTAATAATTACTTTTCAAACAACTAAAATCCATAATTTTGTAAATAAATATCTAGTATTATATATATATATATATATATATATATATATATAGAGAATAATTGTATATAATTTTATAGTATAATTTACTATAATATTATCATTTTATTATATTTTTAATTATTATTTGAATATATATATATTTAAATTTGTTTTATTATATTATATTTTTCTGAAAAATATTTCTGTTCTATTCATTGTTGATCAGAATTAAGATCTCTTCAAAATAATTGTCTTTGAAATAATCTAATAAATTATAATAAAATAAATGTATATTCTGTTCGTCCTTTAGAATTTAATAATTAATTTTCAAAGAACTAAAAATCAATTTGTAAATAAATATCTAATAATAGTTTATTATATGTAGAATAACTATAGAATTTTATGGTATAATTCACTATAATATTATAATTTTATTATATTTTGATTATATTATTATATATTGTTATATATTATTATCTTATATTTTTTCTGAAGAATATTTATATTGTATTCATTGTTGCTCAGAATTAAGATATCTTCAAAATAATATTTAATATTTAATTGTTTTTTAAATAATATAAACTTTGTATAATAAAGTAAATGTATGGTTTATTAATTGTCATATATTTAATTTTCAAACAACCAAAATATCTAATATTTTATTATATATAAAATAATTGTACATATTTTATTTTACTATAAATATATATGTATATATATATATTGTGTTGTCTTTTCTATTTTATTGTTCTTTTAGAATTTCATTCTCACACTACCGAAACAATCTACTAATTTGCAAAGCATGGATGTTTGTCGTCTCTTTCTGCTTCCTGATGACCGTTTTCTTTTGTCCTGCAGTTCTCAGTCAGTTGCTGTATCAGGTGCAGTGCAGCTGTATGATGACGTCTGTGACTCTGTGCACTACAGACCGAGTGACAGTGTTTCAGCTCTTAGTCTACCTCAACAGATGGAGTATAAGTGACTTTGGGGAGCACATCTCTCTCCTCTCTAAAGAAGGTAACAGCAAAGAGTGTTTGCCATCACAGAAACTAGTCTGACATACAGTAAATACAGATGCTTCTGTCCTCGATGGTTCACTTCCAATTTACTGCTTTCAACATCAATCAATCACCCTCAAGAATTCTTCCCAAAAGATCTTATTAAGAGACTTCCCTCTGTGTTTCTCCCTCGGATCGGCTTGCTGCAGTGTATCTGATAGCCTGTCTGGAGAGTCCCAAGAGGAGGCGAGCTCTGAAAAAGCTGAAAGGGAAGCGCATCTCTGAGCTGCAGCCGACAGGACGTGCCCTCCAGCTCCTAGCTAAGCTACAGACAGACGCCAATCACAAGGTGGCTTCGGCAGCCACGTCCTGCCTCAGCAGGGCCTCGCGGTCCAGATCCTTCAGGACAAAGGTAGAAGAAACCTAAAGGCCCATTCACATCAAGGACGATAACGATATAGTTTTTTAAACTAATAACTATGAAGATAGTTAAGATAATGGCACAGAAGAACAAGATCGTTGGAATCGCTTTCAAAAGATTTTTTACATCTTATAAAAAATAAAAATACTGACAGCCAATCAGAATCCATCCTACTTTAAAGAGCTTAAGCATTTAATGTGGCAGACAGCATGTGCTTATAATAAACAATGTTATCGTGTGTTGGTGTGGAACTATATAACTAATATAGTTATATCTTCGTAGTTATCGTTCTTGGTGCGAATGGGCCATCAAACACAAATACTACTCATACCAAATGGTTAAGGAAAGGATCTGTGCTAAAAATCATTTAAACCCCAACCAGCTTCATTTTGTTTTTCGCAAAGCTATCTTTCTTATTGTTATCTAATGTAATCACATTCGAGCATTTTAAAGTGTGGATTAAAAGAGGTGAGCTTTTCATGCGATGTAGTTGTGTGGATGTTTTATAGGCAGTGGTTCACTACACGGATCTATTGAAAAACAGCAACACGCATGTGCGGCTTGAGGCCTGTCTGGCTCTGAAAAGTCTGAAGGTAAGTTCTTCTGCGAAGACAGAAGACACTACAGTGTGGGTTTGACCTTTTACTGCTGTTTATATTTATGATGAAATCAACTTAACACATTTAAGACATTTATAATGTCTTTTTAAATTCTGTTCTTTTGAATTTTCTATTCATTAAAGAGCCCTAAAAAAGTATGTATGATAGTTTCCACAAAAATATTAAGCAGCGCAACGGTTTTCAACATTGATAATAAGAATAAATGTTTCTTGAGCAGCAAATCAGCATATTAGAAGGATCATGTGACACTGAAGACTGGAGTAATGATGCTGAAAATTCAGCTTTGATCACAAGAATAAATTACATTTTAAACTATACCCAATTACAAAACAGTTAATAATATTTCACAATATTACAGTTTTTGCTGTATTTTTGATCAAATAAATGCAGACTTCGTGAGCAGAAGAAACTTCTTTCAAAAACATTTAAAAACTTTGTTCTAAACTTTTGAACACAAGTGAAAATACATTCTTGTGATGTTTCTGTGTGGATTATTTGAGATGATTAGTTTAGATGAAGTGGTTTTGTGTTTTCTTAGGCCTCAGAGAGCGCAGAGCAGGTAGCTGAGCTGTGGCGCTCCACAGATGAAGACCTGAGGAACGCGGCACGGGAGACCGTACTGTCCTTTGGTACATGACCCTTAAGCTGTAATTACTGCATCTACGTGATACGCTGTATTTGTCACACTATCACCACATACATGCGCTGTGTCCGAATACAAAGGCTTGCTTTGCTGCCTAGTCAGTCAGTAGACATGTTTCCATCCAACGTTACGAATTTAACTTGTGCGCAAAATTGGAATATCGCATAAAACATTTGCTAATAAAGCACTGTTTCCATCCCATGTGTTCAAAAGAACAAAACCGTCACTTCCTGGGAAATTAGCAGAAAATATGATCTGTAATAAAAATGGAAGTTGCTGCAATCGGGGAAGCCACTGTGGCTCTTTTTCCACAAATTATAAAACGCCTCAGATCACACAGACGAAACACAATAAACGCTGTCGTGTTATCTTATGTTTGCATGTGCAATCGTGTGAGACACTTCTTGAAATCATATTGATGACAGACTTTGGCTCAGGCATTTCAGAATGATCAAAACAACATTTGAGATGCTGTGCGATGAGATTGGTCCGCTGGTTAGTCCAGTTATCCAATCACATCCTCTGTTGAGACAAAGTCACGTGAGTTTCATCAAGGGATTCATTCAGTAAATGTGTTTCCATTGTAGTTTGTGCGCACGTCTTCTTACCAGATTTTTAAAAAATGATTTGCCTCAATTGAGCACATACGTTTTTATGGCCATTTTTAGAATTTATGCACATATTGGTGTTTCCATCCAGTCCATGCGATAACCCAAAATTTGCATAAAAATAGGTGGGTGGAAACATAGCTAATGATTTAATATAGACTGTGTTGTATGAAGTTACCTCCTTAGTTTTGAGACCATCTTCTGAAAAAATGTCACATCTCATGGTCAATTCAAGTTAGTTTTACAAATAACAAAGCAAATATTTAATGATTACAATGCTTATTTCTCAGTAAAATGGTGAAATAATATCTATTACAAGTTTCAGACAGAATGACTTAAGTTTACTGAAGGTTTTTTTTTTTTTTTTTTTCACTGGGTATCATTTATGTTCACACAAGTGTTTATTTTCTTTTCAATGACGTGTAATTCATCCCAATACTAAATATAACAAGTGCAGAGGAGCTGTCACCATTTTTTGTGTTGTTTCCCAGACTGAGCCCTTGTTCTTTTTTAGGTAAGAAAGGTCACATGGCATTCCAGCGAATGGACCAGATCTATGAGCTACAGGACGAGGCTTACAAGAACCTGGAAACAGAAATCACAATCTTATAGAGAGATCACAAACTCAATATGTCACCTGATTGGATGGTGCTGAGAGACTGCGAGGTTTTGATTGAATACATTCCATCCGTGTGTACACATATTGCCAAGTATTTAATATGCATTTTATTATTTTCTTTTTATGTAATTTTAACTTTTTAATTTTAAGTGCAATATTTATGAATAAACTGTCTTCTATATTTCATATGTATCAAAATGAGTAAACATGAAATATATTGATAATAAATGTACATAAGAGAACTCTGACTTGTTCAAAAACTTTGTTAAGTAAAGCACTAAAGAAACTTCTCAGTAAAAAGCAACCCAAAATCAAATAATTATTAATTTACTCACAGCTCCAAACATCTACATCCTACTTCTAAAGCATTTATTAATCTTAAAGGTCCAGTGTGTAATTTTTTAGGAGGATCTATTGACAGAAATGCAATATAATATACATAACTATGTTTTCAGTGGTGTACAAAGACCTTACATAATGAACCGTTATGTTTTTATTACCTTAGAATGAGCCATTTCTTAGTGGTGTGACATTTGACACCGAAGCTTCGAAGCTTGTATCAAAAAAAATTAAACATCTCAGTGAAGCACTGTACCGGAGCTTGATTCATTTTGCCATAACCACGTGATCTGTGACGTCCGAAGCTTCGTTTTCGCACACAACCACGTGACTGCTTCATATTCTGATTCAAATAACGCGAACCCTTGCACAGGTGTCAAGCGTCATTCGCTTTTTTAATAAGAAAAAAATCATAATACAAATAAATATTACATGTGTAGCTTTGTGCATGTTCAGTTTGTACTTATTCCCAGTTCATAAGTACTTCAACTGACCATTCTATGATCATCTTCGTTTATTTTGATAAGCTTGCCTAAGCTTACGCTTTTCATAGCAGAAACAGATTTATTACATGAAACAGTCCAAAATGGCTGGGTCGTCTGGGACGCAAAGGCAGCTTTTTCCACCTTTTGACCACAAGATGTCGTTAGTGTGCACCGTTTTGAAAAGCTTCTAGTAATGAACCTTTTTACGATACAGTTCAGGGGAACGACTCGGTGCTTCGCAAAGCTTCATTTCACCATCACTACCATTTCTATCTACACACACCACGGGTCCCCTTACATATTAAGTCGCCATTTTGCACTACCTTGTTTCTACAGTAGCCCTAAATGGACAAACTGCTCTACAGTGTGCGTTTGCTTGACTGGCTACTCTTCTTTTACCCTATGGCATCCTAAACACTCAAGGCCTTCCTACGAGTCCGCACTTTCGTGAGGTAACGTCGCTTTGACTGTCGGGAAGACGTCTGCCGCGGAGCTCGCACCCTTCTGAAGCCTAAAATTAACAAATGGGACACCCTACGGTCTCGTAGACTTAACGGACACGCGCACGCGGCAGCCATTGTAAGTCCAGAAGACCGAAAGCGCGTGGAAGTGTGCCATTTGGGACAGGGCCTCAGACAACATCTTTGTCCTGTGTTGGCCACCGTAGCTTCTCTATATGCTTCGAAAGGGAGGGGTGAGCGGTGGACTGAGCCGTTGGTTGCAATTCGCAACCTCACCATTAGATGCCGCTAAAATGTACACACTGAACATTTAATTCGTATTAATTTCAACATTTACTAATACATTTACATGATTAAAATAAAAAAATCTGTTAATGTTATTTAATGAACCTGAGCGAATTAATAACGAACAGTTGTATTTTTATCAAGTAACGTTAACAAGGATTAATACTGTAACTAATGTATTTGTCATTCTTAGTTAATGTAATGTAATATGACCTTATTGTAAAATCTTACCAAATTGTCTTCTATATTCCCAAGCAGTCTATTCCATGTCTAGTTTTTTCATTTTACCAGGATTTGTCTCAGTATTTTACAAAAAAAAACACTGCTCGGGCAAATCTCACAAATACAGGTCATATTTCACATCAACCAAAGAAAAATATGTTTTGTATGAAGGATATTTTTCAGACTTGGATTTGTTACTGTCATGGTAGTTAAGCACAATTTTCCCATCAAATTCTCATTACTATGATATAATTAGGATTTTTTTTTTTTTTTTTTTTTGTGACCAGAACATTTCTTGACCGCTTTATTTTTTATGCCAGTCAATTTTCAAAGCAAGAATAGAATATTTTAAAATATGACAAACGATAAACAAACTCTATAACTATATATTTCAATTTTTTTTTTTTTTCCTGGTGACATTTTTTTTAAAACATCTGTATGAATAAACCTTTACCTAGTGAGCAGGTTTGTCAAGTAAAACTGCTTTAATGAGACTCACCCTGCTGGTGAAAAGCATTATAAGAATGTATTGCTCAACCGAGAAATCCCATCAGAAAAATGCATGTTCATCTTGCACAGAATGGATCCAAACAAGTATAATATCATGATTGATCCACACAGCTGTTCTAAAGTTGTTTATAGCATCACACTGTCAAAAAGAAGACAAATTTTCATCTGCACACACACAGCATCTCAACTTAGATCATTAGAAACTTTATTGAATTAAAAGTGGTGACAGCATTTGAGCTGACTCAGCAGTGTAGAAGCACACCTTCAGCTCAACGTACGTGACAAAATTCATCCAGCGTTTATACGCTTAACACTTGGACTCATACTGATTATTGACACATGAACAGAATCCCAAAATCGCAATATACAAACGTATACACACGCACACACATTATCATCTACCCCTTTGGAAAAATTCAGCATCCAGAAATGAAAGAAAGTGCACCGAACACAACGAGAATGGAACCCATGCAAGCTTCAGACGCCCTTCGCCACGGGGAGGAGACTCAAGTCAGGGAGCGAGGGCGCTTTGTTATGGGTTACAGCGGAGAGCGGTTTTCAACATGGGTATAACGAACTGAATCTTTCCAGCATTCCCCGCGGCTCTTCTACTCACAGTCCGGACTGAGACGGCCCCAGGGTCCTTGCGGAAAACCAAGTCTAGGTGCCAACGATGTTGGGGTCATGTGCTGAGTCCGGCAGTGGAGAATCATGGCAGTGATACAGAAAGCAGTTTCCCCAGCAGCTGTAGCAGATGAGAAACAGCGCCGCCAAGAAGACTAAGGCACAAATGGTACACGGCTTCCTCTCCAACAGGAAGCTGAGCAGGTAGAAGCCCATGAACATGGAGTGGTTGAACCACAGGGCCGGATTCAACGGTTTGGGGATCAAGAGGACCGGGAGTAACCACTGGAGGCAGTACATGGTCTCTGCGTGTGGGGCCGCCTAGTATGAGCTCAGATAACCGACGTGACGCTACACAATCACAAATCCCCTGTGTATCTGCAAGGGATTAGACACGGTATCCAAATACCAGGCCAGGCCTTTGGAAAAGGAGAGAGAAAGAGAAAACAATTTGATACTCCACTCACACCACCTTATAAGGAACCGAGATCAAAGCATCGGTGTGTATTTTAAGAAATAGTGCAGCTGAAGGCTATTTTTAGTTCCTGGCCTTGAGTCTAACTTCTATCTACGTAAACATGACAGCACCATTACTTAAGTCATATTCACTAGTGTTACTTGATTTCATCAAATGATTCAGAATAGGAAGATTTAATAGACATAATTCTGATACTGGAACATTTAGGACATTTTAGTAGCTTAGCATACATTTAAAAGATGTATGGGTGTTCAACATAAAAAAAGGAGCAAAACATGCGCTTATATATATATTTAATAATACATTTTCCCCATTTAGACTGACATTACACTGTTTACATGAAGGATTGACATTATAATTAATTATGGACATTTCCAATATTTTCAGTTTGTTTTAAATGCTTGCTAAATAGATGGCCTAAAACTTCCTTGCTCATTAATCGGATGCTGGAACATTAAGGCTATTTTAATAAATTAGTATGAAAACAATAGCAAAACATTTAGACATCTAATAAAAACGCTAATTTTCTAGGAAAATAATAAAAGTTTCCCTATTTATACTGACATTCATTACACTGTTTACACGAAGGATCGACAGCTAAAAAAAGGGGGGGGAAAAATGATACAAATGTAATAATTAGTTTGGCATTGTAATTAATTAGGTACATTTCCAAATATTTCTCTTTGTGTTTTGAAAACTGATCTTTGCACACCACTGACATTTTACATGTAATCTAAATTTCCCCATTGATGACTTTCTACACTCCTTACACGAATGATCGACAATAAACACCAAAAGAACTAGAAAACTGACAAGTAGTGTGGCATAATAATTAATTATGAACATAACCAAAATTTCAGTTTGTGTTTTATATTATGTAATCAAAACAAAACACATATAAACAATAAAAACATTGTGATGTTAGCGTGTTTGCTAACCGCATATCTAGCATGTGGCTAGGTGTTAGAACGAAAATAAACTTTCCGACCACAAATGTAAACATTTATCACTGTGGCAGTCTCACATAAGCAAGCTTTGAAACTCAAAAAGACTGAAATGATCATGTTCAGACTTGCCATTCTCTAAATGCAATCCTGATCTCGCATATAAGCCATCGCCATTGAGTTCTTTAGGTGATTGCGTAGATTTGTGCAACTCTAAGGACCCAACCGACGGCCTGTGTCCCGCAGATGCCTGATGAAAATTCATTCAGTGTTTTCTTTAAGATGTAAATGATAAAAGATTCTCTCTCAGTTTGTTTATTGCATATATACATGCCCTTTTACCAAGGTATTGTGTCCAAAAAATACCATGGTTTTTGTAACAGTCTTTGCCCATCGTCAGGTCCTTTTTCTGAATTGGATATAGGGTGTTTATTGATGTAGTTGTGCTTAATGTAACTGCAAGGTTGAAAGAAAATATGTGTATCTTTGTTAATAATGCTAACTATTGTAATGTGTTTTGCTGACCTATATTCCTACACATTGATGCCCTTGGTCCAACACCTGGTTTTTAGTGCTTATGAAGCATCCATTTGTGCATCCCACACCATTCAAACTAGGAACTAATTTGCTATATATATATATACAACTGAATTGTTTGTTTACCCGGATGGCAAATGAAGGATACAAAACCCAGCCATACAAACATACACAAATAACAGAACATCAGCATCAAGGCAGAAGGGTAAAAAAAATCAGTGGAAATGTTATTCTTTGGAAAGATGGATGAAGAAATATGAGTCTGAACAAAAAAATAGATATGCACCATTCATCTTTTATGTTTCCATGGTAATCTGGAAATTTAATTAGAATTTCTATTCACTACATATCACTAGATCCTGATCACGGGTAGGTTTAGGGGTAGAGGTAGTGTAGGGGGATAGAAAATATGGTTTGGTATAAAAACCATTATGCCTATGGAATGTCCCCACAATAACAAATGTGTGTGTGTGTGTGTGTGTGTGTGTGTGTGTGTGTGTGTGATGTTTTTTTAAAATGTAAAAAATACAGAAAGTTGGTAGAAAGATGGGTAGGTTTAGGATTAGGGGATATAATACAGTTTGTACAGTATAAAAATCATTATGTCTATGAAAAAGTCCCCATAAAACATGAAAACCCAACGTGTGTGTCTATAATAGAACATATCACTGACTGTAAATAAAATATAATTTCATATAATATATAAATTAATATATGAGCAAAAACACCAACAGTCTGTCAGAAGCCCTCACAGCATGTAAAATCAATTCTAATAGTTTAATATTTAATTAAATATAACCTATACCCACATCCCTGATCGAGGGCATCTTAACAGACACCATTGAAGCTGATCTAGTGCATACTAAAGGTGCACTTCAGAACTAACATAACGCAAAATGAGCCTCGACAGCTGTGGACTGTGTCGTTTTATAACGATGAATAATCTGACAGGTTTTTTCATTTGTGTTTAATGCTGAAAATGACAGTGTTTCTATCGCGCATGGCTAAATCTCCCCTCGAGATCTCCGTGGAGTCTTCCTGTCAGCATCCCACCGTTACTATGATATCTGTGGAGCGATCGCCCCTGAAGGTAAGTACGCGTTCTCTTGCTTACCAATAACATAAAGGACCCGAAAAACATATTAGGAGGTGTTGATCGCACGATACACTTGTATTTTTATAAAGCTGGTTGTTAAATATTCAGATAAAAACATAGAACTATTTAGGTGTTACAAGGTCACATCTGAAGCTATAAATATACGCGTTAATGTGAGCTTACACGGGTAAATAACAGTCGATTTTCGTCGCCTAGTTATTATCGCTGTCAAGAATTGAGATTTTGCGCGTGGGGTGAAGTCAGGTAAAACGGACCACTCTCTGGTAAATCATCTGGAGCAGAATTAGATGTCTCTGCACATTGTCCAGAACGCTGTTTGTGTTGTGTGTTATGTATGGTCTCCTTTATTCGTTATACATATGTCGCAAAAACAAATGCTTAAGCCCAAGAAGGCATTTAAATGACAGAAGTCCTCCTCCTTGTCAGCACGTTCAGCCTTCAGGTAAAACAGGCCAGAGAATCTAGCAAAACACATCATTGTGAACAAAGAAACAAATAGCCTGTTGTAAATTATAACATTTATTTCTAATTGAGTGTATGTGTACGTTTATGGACAGCGAAATATAGGCTACTGTTGCTTTAAGGGGGAACTGTCTATTTTAAATAATTTTCAAAAAGGAATTTTAACATCAGTTGATTGATGGTAAATGTAAAAGTAATTTTCGAAGTATCGAGGTGTGTCTCACGCGACGCAAACTGCAGTTATTTGCGTCCACTTGTGGTAACATTTAAAAATGTTTTTCTCATTAAAAAAACTAAAAAAAAAAAAAACTAAACTTCCACGAACAATGTATCAATAACGTTTTTGTGCTAACGTTTTGAGAACATTACTGAAGACCAGATAATTTGAATGAACATTATAATAACATTACTGGAAGAATGTTAGCTCACAACATTGAGAGAACCTTGCTAGAACGTTAGTGGAAGTTCTGAGTAGGCCCACTATATAAAATTACGTTTTGTTTTTTTGTTTGTTTTTTTCTCTTCTTATGCAGAGAAATAATTTATGATACATTACTTTTGGATATTCTTTTTTTTTTTTAATATGAATATAACCCTATTAGTGTAAAAACAGCATGCAATCTTAAATTATTCCCATCCATTTACCCACAAAAACATATATTATTGTGGCAATTGTTTAAAATAGCTTGAGTGATTGAATGTTGATTAAATTCAGTGTTATTATTTAATACATTAATGAAACCACTAAATCAATACCAGAGCAGAGTTATGCTGCTAATGTGACATTTTGATCCTTCAACTGTAAACACACATAAAACCATGTGAGATCACTAAAATGTCCACACCAAGCATGTACACCACAGTATACTGCAGGGACAATCCTCTGGAGATAACTGGGTTTTATACCACTTGTTCAAGGGCACAATGTTGATATAGCCAGCTCTTGGATTGGCCTCTGCAGAATATAACCTGTAGCCTAATCTTTTGGTAACAATCTCAAGTTTTATTTTATTTACAGTGCCACACCTCCCAACTTTGACATGTTTCCAAAGAGAAATACAAGTTGATTGTCAATCCATAAGCGATGCAAACAATGCCTCGTCTTGTTGATACACAGGCAATCGGTTTTGAATACCAGTGTTATCAGTTTGATAACTTTTGTCAGACATGGACTGAAGGTAATCTGAATTTTTGAAAACAGTTTGTATGGTGATTACTGAAACCACATTCAGCAGATTTACCAGGGCTGCCTGCCAACTTTTGAGTTTAGCTTGGAGTGAGAATTATGGATGGGAGTGGGTGATTCGATTCATAAGCTTGCGATTCGATTCTGATCTTGATAAATATGTAACTTAGTGCATATATTTAGAAAAATGCTCCTCTCTAGAGTTCATTTTTCTAGCTAACTAACATGTTATATGGTCATTGATTGGCTTTACATGACATATTGTCCGCAAGCTGTTTTATTCATGTCTTTCCATGGTTGAAACACTCATTGAACGATTACATGAGACATGATGCATTTCAGTAAGCTGTACTGTATCTTTCAATATACCTTCTGATGTTCATTCATGTTTATTTGGTGCTATAACTAGTAATAAAGAACTGAGGCGCTACAGCGATCTGTCACGTCACATTAAAGAGCACCAAAATGCATTTATTGTTTGAATTTTGTAATAAAATCGACAGAATTTGAGAAAATGGATGTGTGGCATGAGAGTGTGAGAACAGTGTAATTAGCTTGATGTCCCGTTTACACTAGTGCGCTTTCGTTTTAAAACGGCATTTTAAAATGAAAATGATCCTCGTCTGCACTGGCGTTTCCACAGCGTTTCAGAAACGATCTCCGTCTACACTCCACGCCTCCCCACGTTCGCTCTGCGTATCCTTGACGACCGTGTAAACAATAACATGGAGACTGAACTGCAATCTTTGCTGGCTTTGTTGTCATTTTTAGCAACCATTGTTCATTTAAACTCTGTATTTTTTTTAATACTGCAGCTACCTGCATGTGCAAGGCAACTGTTTACACTTGCCCAGTGTGTATGAACGGTCATGTGACATGCGTTTTCGGTCGTGTAGTGTAGACGGAGATCGTTTCTGAAACGCTGTGGATACGCCAGTGTAGACGAGGATCGTTTAAACGAAAACGCACTAGTGTAAACGGGGCCTGAGTGAGTCTCACGCTTAATACTTTGGCAGCCCTGGATTTACAGTAGTACAGTTATTTTGTTTACAGTGATATACCCCAGTTTTGAGATATGTCACAGGCTGCCATGTTTTATTTTTTTAATATTTTTTGTCAAAAAGTGGCATTGTATAATAGATTGACTTTGTGGGGGAAAAAATTAAAACACACCTAAGAAAACTGATGGCCTTTGGAATGGATGTCCTCTCATTTGAACAAGTTATTTGTTGTTTTTAAACATTTCAAAGACATCTGTTTTATGCCTTTTTTGTTCAAAACATAATATAGGCTATATTTTCTTTTGAAGGTGAAACAAGAGGCATTTGATTCATCATGAGTGCAAGCGTTCAGTGTCGATGGAGTCTCTGAACGCCGTGGAGCTCCATGAACTGGGGGATGGGAGCAGGCGAGAACCTCCTCAGGCCTCCCGAGGACCGCGGCCTGCCACCGGCATCGAAAATGCATCGTTCGAGGACGAGGATCCGGGAACGAGGATCCGGGTTACCTCCAGAACATCTGGAACTGGCTTCACCTCTCTCGATTATCAGTCAAATCCGTTGCCTATTCAGAGAGAAGTGCCGTCACCACGCTCCGAAGAAGAACCTGAGCTCGAGTATAACGACCATTCGGTGGACTACGGGTTTATTTTCGCACTAATTTTCCTTGTAAGCGGAATCATATTAGTGGTAATCGCATATACGATCCCAAGAGAGGCTAAAGTCAACCCGGACCAAGTGACAGCTCGCCAGATGGAGAAACTAGAGATGTATTACGCACAACTTGGCTCTCACCTCGACAAATGTATTATTGCGGGACTTGGTTTGCTCACTCTGGGAGGAATGCTCTTATCTGTTTTATTAATGGTGTCTATATGCAAAGGGGAACTGTATCGCCGGAGGACTTTCGCTAGAAGACCCATGAAATCTTATGGATCCATTAATATGAGGATGAGGCAGTTAGCTGAAGGTGATGGAAGGGAGACTCTCGTGGAATGTGAACCGAACGTCACCGCAGATGCCGCGAACGGTAATCAAGTTCCTGCTGGAACGCTGAACACGTAGCACAGCCAAATCACATTGACAAATAGATTTACATTCCCAAAAGGAAATAGTGCTTGCAAGGCAGCATAAATAACATGTTAATGTAAGTTTAAGTTTTTGGCTTTGATTATCAGTAAATGGCACGTCTCATCAGAGCCGCGGTTGCTGTTGCCATGACACTCAGCATCCGTCTTTTTTGTCTGCTGTGTTACCAGATCTCAAAAACTTGGTCTGAAAAAAAAAAAAACAAGCCCAAATAAAGAAACTTTTTTTCACTAAACATAAGCAAATAATAATAATAGAATTATGAAAATAGGATAATTGCTTTTAGTTCACCCAAAAATGAAAATTCTGCCATTAATTACTCACCCTTATGTCGTTCCAAACCCGTAAGACTTTCGTTCTTCTTCAGAACACAAATCTTTTTAATGAAATCTAAGAGCCTTCTGTCCCTCCATTGACAACTATCCATGTCCCTCCAACCTCTGCGCAACTACCACATGGATTACTTTAATGATGTCTTTACTACCTTTCTGGGGCTTGAAATTGGTAGTTGCGCAAGCTGTCCAAGGTGGGACAGAAAGCTCTCAGATTTAATTAAAAATGTCTTCATTTGTGTTCCGAAGATAATCGGAAGTCTTATGGTTTTGGGACAGCATAAGGGGTAAGTAAAAAATGATAGAAAGTTCATTTTTGGGTGAACTAACCCTTTAATTGAATCGATCAACATAAAAACATTTATTGTAATCATCATAATTCTTACATCCTTTTATATTTACACTGACTTGGGAAAGGAAAAGGACGTATTTACACACCATTGAGAATAATCTGAAAATATGCCCAATAAACTGCAACCAGTGACTGCCCACATTTATAAGCGACTAAAACAAGCACCAAGTCACATATAATAAGTGGACATGGCAACACCCATCAATGCACAAGGCTATTATATATGATTAAATAGAAAGCAAATACCATTCATGATTCAGTATGCAAATAAACAAGAAAAAAACATATTGCAATGGCATCATCTGTGAAATTTTCAGTGGTTAAAACTCCAAAAATGAAGTCATTGGCAGATTTTCACACTTTAATCTTAAAATTCTTTAAAAAGCCTGACATTTTCAATAAAACAAAGTTTTAAAATGAAAGAAACCTGTTATGGACATGCCCTCCCCATTCTCATTTTACTACAAAATGATTCATTACTGTAATGTGAAAAAAGAATTACAAATATATTTTTAAATGTAACATATTTCTACATCATAGTAGTAATCATACTGTCTTTAGTTTAGAAACAAACTGTAAAGGCAAGCATTATAGTTATTACCATTCTATGACTTACCATGACTAGTTGGCCTTCCGGGTTGACTGAACAGTTTTTTGTCACAATGCCAAAAACAGGCTTCATTTTCTTTGTGCCATAATTTACATTCTTATTTTTTCCATTTAATTCTGGGGTAAAATGTGACATGTTTTCATATATCTGTTCATGCTGCCTTGCAAGCACTGTCATCATTTTAAGTTGTAGTTGTAGGCAAACACACAAAACACATAATGTAACGGTGCAAAAAGAGACGCTAAGGACTCAAAAGACAAGTGAATGAAAGCACAACGGTGAAGCTTCATAATAACGTAACATGCTGCAGAACAAACCGCCATCGGCTACTTTACAAAACTTGAAATAAATGTCTGTATAATCTATAACATCACTATGACACTATGAGACACAACAAGACACTATGAGTGGAATATATACAAGCTATTACTATCCAAGGATGCAATATGCCTTAAGACGTTACAAATGTTCACCATCAACACAAACATTGGCTTATTTGTATTTGTATACTGTTCGTGTTTTGTATATGTGTCACACACTTACTCGTTGTCATCAACCCACGTTCTTGGATTAGAGGACAATGTACTGCAACCAAGGGAATAGACATATGAATGCTTAATGTTTTAAACAAGATATCTATTTTACAATATCTATCATTATGGTACTTTAGTAGATTTGTGCTAACAATTAACAAAAATGTAAAGTTTTACTGTAATGGTGCAATATGCATAGATTCCAGTAGAGAAATATATATTTCCATATCAATGTTCAGGTCGTGAAGTTGTTGTCTTCTCAATGACACAACAAATATAGGCTACTGTATGCTTTAAAGTGCCCCTAATATGCTTTTTCAGATATTACCTTTCATGCACTGTGAAATATAGCAGTTTGTGAATGTAAAAGGTCTGCAAAGTTTCAAATATCAAAGAGTTATTGTTTCCTAAAAGAAAGAATCGATTCTGAACTGCCGAAACGAGTCGTCAGTAATTCCAGTCTCTCTTCCTGCATGCTGAAATTGATACGGTAAAACTGACGCCATCTTTACTATTCATATCACTCACTATGTATCAAGTGCTGAGGAAGAGCTGAAGTTCAGATATGAGAGTGAGCGTTTTGTTTCCGACACACGCTATAAGTGTTAGGCCAATTACAACAGACTGGGCCATCTGACCAATCAGAGCAGAGTAGGCTCTTGATAAGGAGGGGTTTAGAGAGACTGAATCTTCAAACGAACCGTGATGCATATTTATGAGAAAACGAAAGTGTTTTTTGACTTTGGATGCATTTAAACCTATTGTAGGAGACTCCGAAACAAAATTAGGAACCATTAAAATAGCATAAAAGGGGCACTTTAAGATTATGCTCACCACCCCTTTTAAAATAAAGTTACTGTAATAGCACATAAGCAGGTTACATTTGACATTCATTGTGTACTTGATCCCAGATAAAGCTGCCTGCACCTTGGTCTGGTATTTCTGCTGAGGTAACTATTTTCTATAAGTACAATATTCAGAGATTGTAATCAAAACTAAGCAGAAACTTAATAAGAGCAGATGTATTACATGTCTTAGATGTAGTAAAGATTACCCTGGCCTGTTAAGATATATTTCCGGGTGTGAGGCAATCAAAAATACATACTCAGTATATTGCTCTGTGCAGAACAGCTTTGTAATGGTATTTATGGAAGTGATAACTAATATAACACCGTGTCTGCACAGGATGCTACCATTGTCGCTTGCGTCGCAACGGCTACACTGGACACGACGCCCATTGCAAAGCATTTGTCTCGCGTCGCGCCACATCGAGTGTAGACAACATCACTGATTATAACTGGTTCTAGTGTCTTTTGTCGCATCGCATCGTGCCGCTCGCGTCCGGTGTAGACACGGTGTAAGACTTTCAAAAGTGCACTTGATTAACTCCTTAAAACATGATTTTAAGAATCAGAATGCAAGTGAGTCACTGTAGAATTAAGGTTAGCTTAAAAAATGAAAACACAAAGTAACAATTTAACAAGAATTTGTCACTGTTACACTAAATCCAATGGTTAATGAGAGCACTGTGTCCGAGAGAGATAGAATATTGTTACAGACTATAATTTATTTCACATTCCAGCGTATTAAATATACTTTACACAATATATTTACTAAAGTCTGAAGATTGTTCGAACTTTACTATATACTGTCCTTTGGTGGTGTATAAAGTGTGATGCGTTTACTTGCTGCTTGATGCATCACTAACTTGAGTGTTGTTTAAATGCTGAATAAAGTGAAATGGAAGTTTCTTTGACGCCATCATGTTTCTCATTGCATCCCTAAATTATAGTGAATATATCTGTCATTTATTAACTGTAAGATGTTGGTTATGGTGTGATGTAAAGTTATAAGGAGAACAGGACGTGGTGAAATGCTTTTATGTCTTCAATTGTGTAAAATAGTGTCTTGTAAGCACAGAGGATCTAGTATTGAGCACACTAAGCATTTATCTTACACCAGATCTGTGCTCTTGGTCACATTGCTCATGCACAAGCCCCTAAATGAATGTGAATGCCGTTAAAATACCTTATGAAATGTTGTAACGCTTTTTTTAACACGACAACCTGAACGGAGCAAGTCACATTGACTGTATTAAGAGTGAAATATTAGCATACTTACACTATTGTTTAAATGTTTGGCATCAGTAAGATTTTTTAAATTAAGAAATTAATACTTTTATTCAGCAAGGATGCATTACATTGATCAAAAGTGACAGTAAAAAACAAAATAATTTCTACTCTTTAAAGAATCCTGGAAATCATGGTTTCTACAAAAAATATTAAGCAGAACAAATTGATAATAATAAGAAATGTTTCTTGATCAGCAAATCAGCATATTAGAATGATTTCTGAAGATCATGTGACACTAAAGACTGGAGTAATGATGCTGAACATTCAGCTTTGCATCAGGAATAAATAGAAAAGTTATTTTAAATTGTAATATTATCTCACATATTTACAGTATTTTGATCAAATAAATGCAGCCTTCATGAGCATAAGAAACTTATTTCAAAAACATTTTAAAATCTTAGCAAACTAAAATCTTTGAACAGTAGTGTACTTAAAAACAGCCTCACCCTATTGCATGTTATATTCAGCAAGTGGGATCGAGAAGTCCTGAATAAATGTGATTATTTCAATACAATTGTGTACTGCACATTTCATCAAATGTAGTAGGTCATCTGTGTATTCCATGCATACAAAAATGTTCAAATATTGTAGTATGCTATTCAAATGAGCACAATTATGGGGCTTGTATAGTTGTTTGGGCTGATTAGAAGCAGCTGCTCATCTTTGTTACTAAATTATCATCATTGTACAATCTGTGAAGGTTAATCATGGAGTCAGGCTATAAAGAGTTCCTAGAAATTCTCGGGAATTACAAACACAAGTGCAGCTTTCTAACACTGCAGAGGCTTAATGATGTGCATAATACTTGTGTTAGCCAAACAGACTGTTATATATTCAAATTAAATGAAGTACCATGGTACTTTTGGGCTTTTTCACTCTGTTTTTTAATGTAGAGTGCGGGGGTGTTTGATTTGCATGTGTATAATGTGAGCTGTGCATTTTAAGTCTGTAACCACTTCATGTGTGTTCAAGGCAAATGTGTCACCTTTTTATACTGTTTCCATCCGTGAAATAAATCTTTTTTGTTGCGATACCTGTTTGATTTAATTGATACATGGAATGTAGAGGAATCGCATGGGACAGTATTTGGGCAAAAGTATCACTTAAAAATGTCTGAATATCATTGCACAAGATAACAAAAGACCCATTTATTTTATTAAAAAGGTAGCACAAGCACACTTTTCAAGCAAAACATTTCATATTTTAAAGAGGTTTGTTAATAATAACCTTAGGATGATCAAAGTTAAAGCATTAGTTCACACCAAAAAAAAAATTCTGTCATTAATTACTCACCCTCATGTTGTTCCAAAAGACTTTTGTTCATCTTCAGAACACAAATGAAGACCTTTTTGATGAAATCTGAGAGATTTCAGTCTCTAGACAGCTACGCAACTACCACTTTGGTGCTTTAAAAAGTTCATAAAGAGATCGTAAAACTAATCCATATGAATTGTGTGGTTTTGTCCACATTTTTTGAAGAGACTTGATCGCTTTATATGATGAACGTATTTAATTTAGGCTTTTATTCACATATAAACATTGATCAGCAAAAATAAACAGAAGCTCAACCTAACCTGCTTAACACGCAAGAACAAACCTCATTGGTTCTTGCTGAAGCTCAAACGTGCTGCGTAACACGAGAATGAACCTCACTGGTTCTTGCGGAAGTTCAAACGTGCTGCGTAACATGAGAATGAACCTCACTGGTTCTTGCGGAAGTTCAAACGTGCTGCGTAACATGAGAATGAACCTCATTGGTTCTTGCTGAAGCTCAAACGTGATGCGTAACACGAGAATGAACCTCACTGGTTCTTGCTGAAGCTCAAACGTGATGCGTAACACGAGAATGAACCTCATTGGTTCTTGCTGAAGCTCAAACGTGATGCGTAACACGAGAATGAACCTCATTGGTTCTTGCTGAAGCTCAAACGTGCTGCGTAACACGAGAATGAACCTCATTGGTTCTTGCGGAAGTTCAAACGTGCTGCGTAACATGAGAATGAACCTCACTGGTTCTTGCGGAAGTTCAAACGTGCTGCGTAACATGAGAATGAACCTCATTGGTTCTTGCTGAAGCTCAAACGTGATGCGTAACACGAGAATGAACCTCACTGGTTCTTGCTGAAGCTCAAACGTGATGCGTAACACGAGAATGAACCTCACTGGTTCTTGCTGAAGCTCTAACGTGCTGCGTAACACGAGAATGAACCTCATTGGTTCTTGCGGAAGTTCAAACGTGCTGCGTAACACGAGAATGAACCTCATTGGTTCTTGCTGAAGCTCAAACGTGATGCGTAACACGAGAATGAACCTCACTGGTTCTAGCGGAAGCTCAAACGTGCTGCTTAACACACGAGAATGAACCTCATTGGTTCTTGCTGAAGCTCAAACGTGCTGCGTAACACACGAGAATGAACCTCATTGGTTCTTGCTGAAGCTCAAACGTGATGCGTAACACGAGAATGAACCTCACTGGTTCTAGCGGAAGCTTAAACGTGATGCGTAACACGAGAATGAACCTCATTGGTTCTTGCTAAAGCTCAAACGTGATGCGTAACACGAGAATGAACCTCATTGGTTCTTGCTGAAGCTCAAACGTGATGCGTAACACGAGAATGAACCTCACTGGTTCTAGCGGAAGCTCAAACGTGATGCGTAACACGAGAATGAACCTCATTGGTTCTTGCTGAAGCTCAAACGTGCTGCTTAACACACGAGAATGAACCTCATTGGTTCTTGCTGAAGCTCAAACGTGATGCGTAACACGAGAATGAACCTCATTGGTTCTTGCTGAAGCTCAAACGTGATGCGTAACACGAGAATGAACCTCATTGGTTCTTGCGGAAGTTCAAACGTGCTGCGTAACATGAGAATGAACCTCATTGGTTCTTGCTGAAGCTCAAACGTGATGCGTAACACGAGAATGAACCTCACTGGTTCTTGCTGAAGTTCAAACGTGCTGCGTAACATGAGAATGAACCTCATTGGTTCTTGCTGAAGCTCAAACGTGATGCGTAACACAAGAATGAACCTCACTGGTTCTAGCGGAAGCTCAAACGTGCTGCTTAACACACAAGAATGAACCTCATTGGTTCTTGCTGAAGCTCAAACGTGATGCGTAACACGAGAATGAACCTCATTGGTTCTTGAAGGAGCTCAAACATTCAGTGTAACACACAAGAATGAACTTCATTGGTTCTCTCATGTCAAGCAAACATGCTTGAGCTTCCATTTAACACAACAGATGTGTGAGTAGATGAATGTTTTTGTGAATAAAAGCCTAAATTAAATCTGTTCATCATATAGAGTGATCGAGTCTCTTCAGAAAATTTGGACTATAAACCACTCAAGTCATTTGTATTAGTTTTACGATTTCTTTATGAACGTTTTGGAGCATCAAAGTGTCAGTTGTGTAGCTGTCTATGGAGGGACAGAAAGCTCTCAGATTTCATCAAAAAGACCTTCATTTGTGTTCCAAATCTTACGGATTTGGAACGACATGAGGGTGAGTAATTAATGACAGAATTTTCATATTTGGGTGAACTAACCCTTTAAGTTTAGAAGTGTTTGGGCATTTTCCCTATAAATGTGAAGCACAGAAGTATTTCCCTCTAGTGTGACTAACAGCTCTTTATCTTATAAATTCCCTAAACAAATAAGCACTTGATTCTCACAGTGATATCTGCTATTTTAGTGCAGTCATGTCTAGAGGACACCCTAGAGAGTGTCTTTATCTCTAGCAGTAAAGGACAGTCACTCTGACATTGCGGGCATTATGACTCACTGTGGCCATTACTGGCATTGATTTCCATTACATCTGCTGCTGGTGCTGCTTTCCCCACATCCTTCTCACTGAAGCAACCGTCTCCAGAAGCTTTGGATTCATCTACTGATACTTTAAAGAGACTAATGAGCAAGTTCAATTCCACAACCTGATTTCTGACTTGTGATGCATCTTGAATCATAATCACACAGAGTTTGTTCGTTGGCCAGAGGAGAAGTGGCCCCCTGACTAAGCCTGGTTTCGCCCCAAGGATTTCTATTCAGTCACCTGATTTAGTGTGGGTTCCTTGCTACTGTCACCTCTGGCTTGCTTAGTTGCTTAGTCAACAATATTATTGATTAATATTATACTGACACTATTTGATGAGAACTGAACTGAGCTGGACGATGACATCACTGTTTCTGCAGAACTGCTGTACAGATGAAATTAATTAATGTGATAATTGATGATCTTTACAATGGAACTGAATCAACACTGAAGAGATTTCAGCTGAACAATGACACTATTTTCTTTTAGAGCTGCTGTCCAGCCGAAATGAATTTGTTTGCATCGAGTCATTTTCCTGCTATCACTAAAATAAAAACTATTAAAAATGATAAAACCATCTGTGCCAACAGCCTCATGGGCAGTGCGGTGACATGTTGGGTTGCCTGAAGCGCGAGTTCGAGTCCCGGCTCATGGACCTTTCCCTATCCCGTACCCCTCTCTCTCCCACTTCGCTTCCTGTCTGCTTACTGTCCTATCATAATAAAGGCAAAAATAAATATATATATATATATATATATATATATAAAAAAAAGACAAAACCACACAACAAAATTAAAACTAAAAAAGGTCAAATTAAAACAAAAATTTAATAAATAAAACAAAATCAAATATTAATAAACTATAACACTATCTCAATGATACTTAAATAATATTTTTTATTATAACCTTATTTTTTACATTTTATTAATTTTATTTCTTAATCATCTGTTATTATTATTTTATTGTTATTATGTATAGCACTTTGAATTACCGTTGTGTATGAAATGTGCTGTATTAAAAAATTGCCTTGCCTTGAATATCAGACAGAGATCAATCACATGAGAGAAATTGGACAGAATAAAAGTAGTTTAATTTACTAATGCAGAATGAGTCAGTAGCAAAAAGAACAGGAAAATAATGGAATTATAAGTAATATATATATATATTTTTTGTCATTGTCAAAATGAAAACGAGTTGTGCTATATATTTTTTAAGGAATTCTGTTTCACAACAGTTTATTCAAACACAAAGTGCATATGACTGCAGAGCAGTGAGAATTATGGGATGTTGCATAAGGGCGTCCTTCTTATTCTACATGAACATGTCATCATAGCCTGGTGGGGGCATGTGATCAGGGTCTGGCCTGAAAGATAAAGCCAAACAGAAGACATTAGAGGTGAGGATATGATGTAAAATGAGGTAAGTGCAGTTTTACAGCTGAACTCAGATCATTGGCAGCAATAAAGATCCCATTAAAGCTCTTACCCGGGTCTGTGTCGCCCAACCGGACCGAAGGGGTCAAAGCGTGCACCAGGGGGCACGGCGCCTGGAGGGAGGACTCCAGGAACACCAGAGGAGGGGTCAAACCCTGAGCGAGGAAACCCGGCACGTAATGGATCGACGATCATTCCTCCTGTCCTTCCCCTGGAGAAAGAACCAAGAGACAAGACCTATTAATAATTCAGCGCGCAAGGTCGTTCCTCGAAGGTCGTTCATTCATTTTAATTCCTAATTGTCCTTTGATATCTTTTATTCTTACTACTTTTTCCAACTGTGTTATTTTACATAAGGTTGGTCCAAAAATCTCAGGGAGCTTTTACACTGGCAGTTTAGTTTGCATGAACAAATGGTGATGTAAAAGCTGTCATGCGGACCCGGGGTTACCGAACCAGAGACTTCCTGAGTTCGGTTGCGCTGGAACTGTGGTGCGAAAAATCATGACCCTATACCCTTAAATAGGGCACTATTTGAGGGGGACAGCCTTTAGTAGTGGTGTCCAAAACCATAGTGGATGTTATCAAGTGCACTCATTCAATCCCATAATGCATTGCAATAACGAGTGTTCAAATGATGTACAATCAATAGCTAGAGAATACCCATTATGCACTGTGAGAGTGCCGCGTCTCGCCAGAAGATGGCGCCCGCCATTAGTTTGACAAAACACAAGTAGGGGATGATAATAGTGATAACTTACCTGGGATACGAGTGAGATTGAGTGTGCAATGTAACCGTGGCAGAGTGATTGCAATCAGAACTGCAAATAAATGGCTTGCTGTCTCCACAATGAGTCTGTTTGCAAGCAGCAGAAAGCTACAAAAACTCATTTCTGCCGCTGAATAAAAAATAAAAAATCTTTTTATCTCACAATTCAGATTTTTTTCAAGTTTACATTGCAATTCTGACTTTTTCTTTATTTTTGAGTTATAAAGTCAGAATTACGTTATATAAAGTCACAATTATCTTTTACATTTACATTTAATCATTTAGCAGACGCTTTTCTCCAAAGCCTTACAAATGAGAACAACAGAAGCAATCAAATCAACATAAGGGCAACAGTAAATTGTTTTATTCCGTGGTGGAAACAATCTTCCATAGAAAGTTCATGCGACGAACATACAGTAGACGCATTCACTGCTGTGTGTAATAACACTAAATTAATAAAAAACATCACAATATATTGACCCAAGTTTTGTCTTCTATCATGCGCTGTGCTCGTTTGTGATGACGCACTGGGGTTCAATAGAATCAAATGTGTATGAAAGCAGACCAACTCTACGGGGGGGGGGCGCCTGGAACAAACGCACTCAGATTCAGACTGTGGCAAACGTGGCCAGTGTGAAAACCCCCTAAAAAGATTATCTATCTATACTCTACAGGTCAATATGCATGATGTATTTGCAGATGACTGTTTTGGCAAATAAGTGATGGGATTTCTCACCCAAAAGGGTCCAGATCGGCACCACCTGCGGCAAATGGAGCCATCGGGTCAGGCCTAAAAAAACAACACACAAAGAAAGAAATTTCAGAAGAGGTCCGTTACACTGTTTTGAATATATACATATCGATGTGATATATTTAATATGTGTTATATATATTACTGCATAATACTAATAATACTACCATATATTACAGTTCAAAAGTTTGGAGTCAGTAAGATTTTTTTTAATGTCTCTTATGCTCACAAAGGCTCACAGTTTGATCGAAAACACAGTGAAAAAGTAATATTCTGAAATATTATTACAATTTAAAATAACTGTTCCCATTTTCATATATTTTAAAATGTCATTTATTCCTGTGGCAAAGCTGAATTTTGTCACATGACCCTACATTCTTAGATTTATATAAAGTTTTTTTTTTAATATAAAGTCATTTACCTGAAACAGAAATCTTTTGTAACATTCTAAATGTCTTTACTGTCACTTTCAATCAATTTAATGCATTTTTGTTAAATAAAAGTATACATTTCCTTCAAAAAAATCTTAAAGACAACAAACTTCTGAACGATATATATATATATATATATATATATATATATATATATATATATATATATATATATATATATATATATATAAATGCCTGAATGGCACTGAATTAAATATATTTAAGTGAATAATTCATTGTGTCTGATTCCAAGCCATAAAATGACAAAATAATGCAAGTTGTTTTTCGACTGATCAATTTTCAGTATGTACATTAATCTGTGAATCTCCATATGCAGAATGTGACTCAGCTCAGTGTTTTGAAAGGCTACAGTCTCTGTGGCTTTAACCTAAGACACTTTCTGAGTGGCTGGCAGGAGAGCACGTTTGACTCAATTACATCACGCCCACAGCAAGTCGATAAATTGCTGACATCATCAAGAATCTGATAGGGGTCACTGTGAACCCAGGAAGGGGAAGTGGAAGACAAGCACCGAAATCCATCTCTGGGTTTCTGCCATGACCTTAAGGACACCACTGCGCAGCCTCAATCATTTCTTTCTTTTGACACTTTTTTATTGATAGAGACTGCAGAGAAAACAGGAAATCAAGGTCACAACGCAGGCTGCATCTCCCACAGCTCCTTCCTAGTATCTTACAAAAATATATAAATGTTTGAGTGGGTTTCAACCAAACAGACTTTACTAGGTCTCCCAAAGCGGCTGTGTTTGATGGAAGTGATGCTGGCACTGGGCATCTCTCACAGTCTGCAGTGCCAGACACACAAAACCCACTACCCTCAGTGCTTCAAAAATAGACACAGCACAGCAGAGAGAGCTCTCGCTGGGAAATATTAAACAAGACAGAGGACATGAGTTGACACCTACACACACACACAACTCACTCTAAAACTCCCAGAACACCCCGTAACGTCCTTCACACACAAACACATTCATTTACAGATTAACTTTAACTTGACAAACATCCAGGAAAACTCACAGCGAGATCCATTTGAATCTATTAGAGTTAATATGTAGTTTCTATTCAAGGTAAAGTTGGCATGAAATGGAAGTTACGATAGTCTTATCTTATTCATTGCGACGTATGTGAAATGATTTCTTGAACAAGAACAAATGTAGGGTGGGACTTGTCCATCAATAATTGACTGGATGGTTGTGGTTTGCTATTGGTGGATCTCATGTGAGTGACAGGTTGTCCCGCCCTCACGCCACCAAGAGATGTTGCTGCAAGAAGGAGAGGAAGTTATTTTGATTAAATATTATGAGGGCACATGATTTTTTTTTTTTTTTTTTAAATAATGATGTGCACAGTAGATTGTTTATATTAACACTGCTATATTCCATAAAAAATAGAATTGTCTACTTTGATATGGTTGAACTTGTAATGATGCGTCATCATGTTCTCTGGGATTTGATCACGCTGGTTCACTGTTCCCAGAACAGAATGCAGCATTAGTTTTAAGAATAACACATTTAAATATATCAACATTTAACCATTAAGTAAATAAATAATATTGCATTCTATAAATTTGTCTTTTTCTTTCATGAAATACATTTTTTTTAGTTTCATTCTTCTAATGAATGAAATTAGAAAACTATTTCATCATACTTTTAACATACTTTTTTAATCTTAGTCATACAGACCAGTGTCGTTTTATTACCATTGAGATACTATTATAGTTTTTTTTTAATATTTCAATTTTTTTTTGTTTATGTGTTCCATTTTCATTTAATTTAATTTTTCATTTTCAGTTACATTTTTAGTCATTTTGTTTTTTATGTCTAGTTTTTATTGATTTTTATTTCAGTTTTAGTTTAGATTTATTTAGTACTAAACTAAATGAAAATGTGAAAGCTGAAAAAATGTATATATATATATATATATATATATATATCAAAGTTTTCCTAAAGCCTTCTTCTTAGGACAACTTTTCTGATCCACTTCAAATGTTGACTACTGTGTATATATATATATATATATATATTTCAGTTAACATTTATTTTATTTCAAGAAATGAAAATGTTTTCATATGGTTTTAATTTCTTTCAGTTATAATAATACACAAGCGCATGGGACTGACCCTCTAAATAAGGTCCTTAATTCTTATTTTAGCTGTGTTTTTACACAATACATACCACAAAAGTGAAATTATTCAGTGTGCATATTTTCACCATGTGCCTATTGCTGCCAAAAAGAAGTCAGGATCACCTGAGGTGGTAACCATTGCAACAGCTGGCTGCTCTAGGTGCAAATCTCCACGGACTTCATCTGAAAATTACCTCTAGAAATTCCTCTAAAAAGTTGATACCCTTAAAAACCAATGAATAATTTGCATGAAAACAGGACTGAGAGAATGAACATTCACCAGTTAGAAGGCTGTCTGTTTGAAGGGCCTCTGGTTGGGATCAGGAGAGGATCACGGTGAGGGTCCCTTAAGTTTGAGGCTCTTTCGCTTTCTGTCTTCCTCTCTGTCTTTCCTTGACGCTCCTCTTTTTTAGTGGGCAGCAGTGAGGACTTTAGCTTTGCGGCCAACTCATCTGTGTTCTTAAACACACTGAAAGCAAGACATTAAGCAAAATGAATAAGTTACAAAATGTATAACCTTTTTTGATTTACCTATCCATGTTTTTGAAGATGTTATTGTTATATCTTATGATTTATGATGGCTAAAGAACATTTTTAATATTGCCACCATCACAAATATGTTGGCATTGAGCTTTTTTCCAGAGAAAGCTTGAATATGTATAGAAAACTATGGAATTTTTTTTCTAAAAATTCACAATGCAAGTTATTTCCACCATTGAGGATTCTCAGATGAGCAGAAAGTACTGCATTTATCAGTTTTAATTTGTAACATTATAAATGTTTCATGTATTTTTGATCAAATTAGGCCATGCTTGGCAAATTAAAACTATCAACTTCTTAAAAAATATATATTGTTCACAGGTTTGGAAATGTTTATATCTGCCAATGTGAATTTTATGAATCAATAAGGCTGCATTTTTTTGCACATTATTTTTTCATTCTTCTGTGCTGAGCTGTTAAAAATGCATCCTATAATAATCAAAATCAAAGTTTGTCCAATATTACACTCTATTAACATGGAAGGTCAGAAAATGTTGTAAAAGCATATATAGTTATGACAGTTTGCACTGATGACAGATGGACACCAGAAGAACCATGAAATTGCACCAAATAAATTAGCAAACCTTTCAAACGTCTGCAGATTGGCCTCTTCAACATACTCACTGACATTAACTGTGAGATCGGTTACTTTTTCTGTCGTGGAGTCCTGCAAATGATACAAAAATGTTGAAATCCATCCAGTCTAACACTATACTCTGTCATCTGTGAAGATATGCATTGCATGTAATTCAGCTTAATTACCATTAAATTGAAGATCAGGGTTGAATCCACTGTGAAGGCTTTGAGCAGTAGGTTTGACCTGTCATCATTTGATCTGTATCTGAGTGCATACAGCTCTTTGCTTTCATTCCAGCCAGGTGGAAGAAGTTCGGACTTCTTCTCTTCATCTTTAGGCTATGTGGAAAATCGATCATTTATAATCAGGCAAATGTTTGTGATACCTTGTGCCACCAAAACAAAACAGTAAAGCATTTGCTGCAAATGCCTGTTGGCTTTATATTTTATCCAATGCAATGACAATCAGACATTTTTAAAAATGTGAAATAATTGTCTTTTGTAAGACATTTCAGTAAGGATACGTGACTGCTAATTTTTATAACAGATTATCATCAGTCATCATTCACTTACCTCATCTCCAATGCCAAGACATTTATAGCCACTTTTCACTATTTCCCAGTGTACAAAACAGATCAGAGCATCTTGAGAACAGGTTATAGAGTTTGATACGCAGTTGAATAGCAGCTCCAGTCCAGCCATCTTTAAACAGACTGATATTCAGCAGAAATGAAACCAAAACAAACAGCGGTCTGTGTAAAAAATAAAGAGCGACTTCACTCTGAATGCATGGCGTATGGACGCTGCAGATCTGACAGTATATTCCGTTAGAATTTTAATGTTACGTGCGTTTTGAAAGAACTACAGGTTTATTTAAATGTGCATTTTATAAATGTTTACTTCAAATTTTGTTGGTCATGCAGAAGCGGTCCGACGAGAAATATTTCCGACTGGAAACAACTGGCCGAACGTTAATTCCGTTGATGGTAAAAGCGATAGAACACGTTTGGAAAATAGATTTTGATATAATATCTAAGTTTTGATTTGTAACATTCTTTGACACTAATCTGAAACATCATTGAAATATATAATATAGCATCCGTTATAATAATTACATGCATTTAAGCCAGTAGTTTACTTCGGAAATGTTTGTTTGCCTGAAAATGGCCATTTTGTCTGTGGAGTTTGTGTGCTGTTCTACAAAAGATCAGTGTAAGTATAACAACTTTTATTTATTTATGCATTACCATGTTACAGTGCTTTCTTGTAATAGCTACAGTCAGTGTTGGGTGTAATTAATTACTAAGTAATCTAATTACTGTAATTTAAAGGGTTAGTTCACCCAAACATGACATTTCTGTCATTTATTACTCACCCTCATGTCGTTCCACACCTGTAAGACCTTCGTTCATCTTCAGAACACAAATGAAGATATTTTTGATGAAATCTGAGTTTTTTTATATCCCTCATAGAAAGCAACGTAATTACCACACTCAGTGTCCAGAAAAGTAATAAAAACATTGTTAAAATAATCAATGTGACTACAGTGGTTCAACCTTAATGTTATGAAGTGTCGAGAATGCTTTTTGTGTGCAAAAACAAAACAAAAACAGCGACTTTATTCAACAATTTATCCTCTCCCGTCATTCTCCTACACTGTTTACAGCGCTTCCAGGTTCTATACATCAGAACGGCAACTCAGTATTGGTCGACGCGGTACACATGAGCAACACGACACATGCGTGTGCTGCTGACGCAGGAGCCGACCAATAATGAGTAATTAGTAATAAGTAATCCAATACTTTTTAGAGAGAGTAATTAGTACAGTAATCTAATTACACTGTTGAACTGGCTACAGTATATAGTTTCTAATCTTTGTCACTATACTGCTTGTTATTGAGCTTTTTGATAAATTCATAATTAATGAATTAATTAAATAGTAATATTTTGATTACACTTCATTTCAGTTACATTGTACTTACTCAAATAAGTACTAAGTATTATTAATTAACTACATGTACTTATAGAGTTACGGTTAGGATTAGTTACTTGTAATTATGCATAATTTACTGTTATTACTATAGTAAGTACATGTAGTAACCTGTAACTACGTCACCTTAAAATAAAGTGTTGCCATAATTTTTATTTGTTATTTATTTATATGTATTTATTATGTATATGATATTTGCAGGCTGCAGTAGGATGAGAGAGTAAACACTATCACTCCTAACAATACTTGATCGCAACGATCACAATGCAGCGCATTAGATAATTTTAATATTTGTTGCGTTTCCGAAATCATGAAATAATGAAAAGATTCATGTTCATTGTTCACGTTCATGGCTTTACTTGACATTCTCAAGCTAAGAATAATGATAACAGCAGCATCTGGTTTGACTTACAGTGTATTGAAAACACATTGCACAGAAGCTTACTTCAGAGAGCAGGCCTGCCATCTAATCAATGCTTCAGTGTTGCTTACATTCAATTACAGCACTTAAAAGAGACCTTTTAACTTTTATTTAAAGACTACTTATACACATAGAGATTCACTGCTGCTTTGACATTTTCTGCTTTGACAGAATTTCTGTGACTATAAACAATACTGTATTAAACAA
This sequence comes from Elopichthys bambusa, assembly GCA_037101425.1. NCBI lineage: Eukaryota > Metazoa > Chordata > Actinopteri > Cypriniformes > Xenocyprididae > Elopichthys > Elopichthys bambusa. The sequence goes on along the minus strand of CM074440.1, from coordinate 4,268,570 downwards.
AATGCTGTATATAACTATAAACCACAATGTACTGAAAATATGATCACTGAAGTGCACTGTTGATTTGTGCATATGAAGAAGATACTGTATTACATAAATTGAAGTATTTCATGTAGTCCGAAAAAATACATACACTATTGTTCAAATGTTTGGAGTCAGTAAGATTTGATTAGTTTTTTAGTTAAAACAAATTCAGATTTTTATTTAGCAGGGATGCATTACATTAATAAAAAATTACAGTAAAGACATTTATATTGTCAGAAAGATTTCTATATCAAATAATTGCTGTTCTTCTGAACTTTTTTCACTAAAGAATCCTGAAAAATGTTTCTCTGTTTCCACAAAAATATTAAGCAGTGCAACTGTTTTCAACATGTAATAAGAAATATAATAAGAAATGTTTCTTGAGCAGCAAATAAGCATATTAGAATGATTTCTGAAGGATCAAGATGCTGAAAATTTAGCTTTGCATCACAGAAATTAATTACATTTTAAAATATTTTCAAATAGAAAACAGTTATTTAAAATTGTAATAATATTTCACAATATTTCTGTTTTTACTGTATTTTTGACCAAATAAATGCAGCCTTGGTGAGCAGAAGAGACTTAAAAAATCATACCGACCCCATACTTTTGAATGGTAATGTTCTTAATAATTAACATTTCAAAAAAATGTGCATAGCATTTTACACAGTGCAGAAACACTTCTGGCATTTCATGTCAGCTCTCCATTTGCTCTCAAGGGATCTTTGAAAAGTGTCCTTTTGCTATTATGGCCTCCAGATGTCTGTTTGATGGCAACAGAAATTAAGAGCCTGTACGTCAGCTCAGTGTCCTTCCTGAATGATGGCACTCAAAGTTCAAGGGGTAATGAATCATGGCTCGTCTCTCATAGAAAGTTTATTACCTCATCATTACAGTAATAGTACTGCCCACCTATATTACTCTGTCTAAATTGCTGTGCTGTGTACTCAAAGGTATCTGCTTTAATGAAAAGTGATATATCAGTATGTCTAGCTAGATTTTTTTTACATCAAATGTTCCACTTTGCAGCCTAGTTGAGCCAAAACTGTATGACCAACATGTAAAGCAAACAACAGTTGTTGTTTTTTCCATTTTGATGTGCTGTTTAAGAGAAGAACAGAGGTATGCTGTTACTTTTATTAGCAATGTGACTTATGATTTTTGCTGACATACACTCTCAGTTCTAATATGTAATATTTAGGTACTAATATGTACACTTTTGGTACTAATATTATGCACTCTTTAGGTACAAAGGTGTACCTTTTGAAAGGGTACCGCCCTAGTGACAGCTTTTCTGAGAGTGTATGATAATGTGAAAATCTGAAGGAGCTATATTTAGAGGCAAATATGCAATATCACCTAGGAACCACCTAGAAATGCCCTAGCAACCACTGAGAACACCCTAACGACATTGAAAATTACTAAAACAGAAACGTCCTGGCAACCACCCACAACAATCTAGCATTTATCAGTTTTTTTCTTGCCATAGACATGTAGTAAAACACAAAACAGATGTTTTCATTACCATGTTAAAGACTGTAGGTATTCAGCTTGGAAAGATTATATCAATTCAGATCTTAAAGTCTTGAGGATTTACTGTAATTGTGGCCACAGGAAAATGATACGCAGGACAAACAAATATGAGTGAGGTTCGTATTTTATTCCTTATAATTGGTTAGGAATTTCTATTTCTTTTTGTTTAGGTACTGGGGTAGAAAACCTAGAACAAACCAAAATACAATGTCAGAATATTTTTGGATTACACAGCAAATCATTCACCCCAAAATAAAGATAATATAAAATATGATTTGTCGTCTCTTCTTGTGTGCAATAATAAAGAACAATGTCAAAAATAAATCAGCAGCAGTAAAAATACGGTAGTGGCACTCTATAAAGAAAACATAACATCTTAAAACTGCACAGACATTTAGACTACAATAATACTCACTAAATACACCTGAAATGACAATGTGTATATTACTCACTTTTTCCTGTGTTTCTGATGTTACACACTAATATAACCCTTCTTCCACGCTAACAGGCCTGCGGTAGCTCAGCCACACTCACATCCACGCAATCCTGCGTTAACATCCAACTCCCTATGGACATAAATCGACATTCGAGGCAATCTTCCAGTAAACAGCAATTATACACTTCCATAAAAGGAACCTCTCATTACATTCTCCTCAGATATATACTTCACAAACATTAAAAGTATTTAAACCCCGCTTTACCATCACCTGGTTACATAAACCTTATAGGTATGAAGTTCTAGAGCCAGCTGTCTTGAAGGCATATGTTGACTTCAGATCACATACAGAACATAAGGTCTAAAATCTCATAGTTTCAATAGGTTTGTCCACACAGGTTCAGGTTTGTCTGAGAATAAGGCCACCATGTGTGAAGGTTTTCCACTGGTTACCTAATGAGGTCCAGACATGAAGCATCGTTATCATGAAATACGAGCTATTCAGTTGCACATCAAAGCCCGACTAGCTCCATGAAGCTACTTATCACAACATAGTCATGATAAAACATACAAATAAGCTGTATTATGAAGAGTCATTTGACAGTTAGTACTTCCATATTTAATTTTATTTAATTTTATTTTTCTAGCATTGTGCCATACATCTGCAGAAGTTTAGATACAAAATAATTTCTGTAACCATAAATTATGGTTATTTTGTAAAGGTTTTACTGCATGGCAAAATTATAATAATGTGGTTGCTAGTAGCATTGCAGTAAAATCAAACATTACCAAAGAATGCATGAAATCCTGAAAGCATTGCCTTAAAACCACACATGCAAATACACATGCAACAGAGTTATAAAATACAGACAGACAGACAGATAGACAGACAGACAGATAGATAGACAGAGACAGACAGACAGACAGATAGATAGATAGATAGATAGATAGATAGATAGATAGATAGATAGATAGATAGATAGATAGATAGATAGATAGATAGATAGATGATTGTTAGCGTGCTTTATGATTGTTAGCGTGCTTTGGCTGCTCTTGTCCTGTTGAGCAGATTACACACACAGTCCGGCTGGAGCATATGGTCCTTGTTTGGGATGCCCTGCTACTTTATATATGTGAGCTAAAGTCTGTAAGCACTTGAACTTATTTTCTTTGCACCTCAGAGCGAGTCTCCACTTTGTGTCTTTCTCTTTTACAGACAAACACTGCTAGATCATTACATACATCTCTTCAATCTGTCAATCAACTAACGTTGTTGAACTGTCTATTAAACTTGGCAGTTTTTAAATATCTGACAGGAGTGTAACTTGGCCCCTGAAAGATTGTATGAATAAAATGAATAATCAAACAGACATTAATAATACAAAATAATAGAAAACATCATTCTTCATTGCATTCCGCTTCAGATATTTGACAGGAATAAGATTTAAAATCTTCAAAGTCTTCAGTCTTCAAAACTCGCTCCCACATTCCATTGAAGGAATTGAAGGAATGTATTTCATGCATTCCATACATTCTACACTCCAGACATTAAATCGAGCGTCAGTCATCATTATATGTGTGTTTTAAGGTCAGCTGATGTGTCACAAATGTGGCCTCTGTGGCTCCCTCCGATCACCACCAGAGGGCTCCCTCACCTGAGTACTAACTTCATCTCGGACTTAATTTCCCATAACCCTGTACCTGGTCCTAATTACCCATACACCTGATTCCCAGCTCCTGGACTATTTAAGCACACTCACACTCTCACCTATTGTGAAGTCTTGTTTTGCCTTGGCTGACACTACTGAGCGGGTTTTCCCTTGTGACCTGTATTCTTGTGTATGACCTTGGACTGTTTATGCTCATCGTGATTGTTTGCTGCCTGCCCTGTTTATTCCCTGCCTGTATATCTGGATTATCCTGCCTTGTCTGCCGCCTGCCCTGACCCATTGCCTGTCCCTGTTTACGATTCGCCTCTGTCTTGGATATTGTTATTGCTGGTGTTTGACCTTTGCCTGTATGACTACGATTGTTTTAATAAGGCTGCACATGGATCCTATCAAGTCTGACTCCTCATTACAGAAGACTTCACCAGACCAAGATCCAGCGGCCATCTCTCGTCTGTCTACTGAGGTATCCACACAAGCCAGCATTCTCGCCACCCACCAACTACAACTTACCCATCTTACTGCTGCAACAGAGGAGCTGGTGAAGACGCTACAAAGCATGCGACTCTCCACCGCTGACGTAAGTCCGCCATTAGTCATTTCATCTGCCACCTCTGCGTCTATAACTCACTCCACTACAAACCCTAGCATTTCCTGAAAAATATGATGGCTCACCAACAAAATGCAAGGGGTTCCTGCTGCAATGCTCATTGTTTGTTTCTCAACAACCTGCTTTATACACCACTGACGAGAGTCGCATCGCATTAGTGTGCTCCTTGTTAACGGGTAAAGCTTTGGAATGGGCCACTGCGGTGTGGAGTGACAGCCGTCCAACGTTCACATCATTTGGCGAGTTCCTACAACGTTTTCGTGAGATTTTGAACACTCTGAAGGGGGAAAGGAGGCTGGTGAGTTACTGCTGGCTCTACGCCAAGGCAAACAGACGGCAGCTGAATATGCACTCACGTGTCAAACGCTGGCGGCTCAGACAACTTGGGTGGATGACACACTGAAATTATTGTTCCGTAAGGGGTTAAACATGGAACTTCAGTCGGAACTTACCTGTCGTGACGAGGGAAAGACTGACTCATTTCATTCATCTGGCTATCTGCATCGACAATTTAATTCGCTCATGGCGTCCTCAGAGAAATGCCACGTCACTCACTCCTGCCACTTCAACAACCCAAGATCAAGAACCCATGCAAATCGGCTACACGCACCTGTCCTCTGAGGAGAGTGAACAACGTGTGCAGCAGAGACTCTGCCTCTATTGTGGTCATTTGACCAACTCCCATTTGAGAGCGTCATGTCCCACTTGACCAGCAACCAGAAACGCCACTGCGGTGAGTTCATCTAACTTCAACATAATCCACAGATTTCGTGGTCTGACAATCAAATCATCCACTGGTCAGACCACTGTCGTCAGCACTGTCTCCAATCTCCACAGCTACAGAACACTCAAGTACAGTCACATCACATCACAAACTTGCCACCTGAATATCAAGATCTCTCCAAGGCTTTCAGAAAATCCAAGGCAGCCCAGTTACCACCCCATCGCACAAATGAGTGTGCCATCGAACTCCTCCTAGGTACGACGCCCCCCATGGGTTGTATTTTCCCACTTTCTCAGCCAAAATCCGAATCCACGAGAAACTATCGATGAAGAACTGTCCAAGGGATTCATTCGACCATCTACCTCCCCCGCATCTGCGGTGTTCTTCTTCATCAAAAAGAAAGATGCAGGCTTACGACCCTGTATTGACTATCGGGGTCTCAATGATATCACCGTGAAGTTCCGTTATCTTCTACCTTTGGTCCCTGCAGCCTTGGAATAACTTTGTACGGCCAAACACTTTACCAAGCTCGACCTGCGCAGCATTTATAATCTGATCCGTATCAGGGAGGTAGACGAGTGGAAAACTGCCTTCACCACTACAGGACACTATGAATACCGGGTTATGCCCTTCAGGCTGGTCAATAGTCCGTCCATCTTCCAAGCTTTCATCACTGACGTCTTCCGGGACATGCTAAATAAGTGGGTCATTGTGTATATATATAACGTTCTCATATATTCTGATTCCTACGATGAACACGTTCACCATGTCCGCTCTGTCCTACAAAGACTTATTGAAAATCAACTCTACACCAAGGCAGAGAAGTGTGATTTCCATCAAACCTTCACCTCTTTCCTGGGTTACATCATCAGCTCAGAGGGAGTCGCCATGGATGATAACAAGGTCCAAGCGGTGGTGAACTGGCCATTACCCACAACCATTAAGAAGCTGCAACGCTTCTTAGGATTCGCCAACTTTCACAGACGGTTAATCAGAAACTTTAGCATGATTGTGTCACCTCTCACCTCCATGCTCAAGAAGGGTAGCACTCGACTTGCCTGGTCACCAACGTCAGAGAGAGCTTTCCAAAGGTTTAAAGAACTGTTCACTACCGTACCTATTTTACATCACCCTGACCCCGAACGAGAATTCTTAGTTGAAGTTGACGCATCTGGCAATACTATCCCAGAGACGAGGCAATCCATCCAAGCTCTTTCCCTGTGCATTTTACTCCAGAAAACTCACTCCGACAGAGCAGAAATACGATGTGGGAGACCGAGAACTTCTTGCCATGAAAGCAGCATTTGAACAGTGGCGGCATTGGTTGGAGGGAAGTAAGCATCCTTTCACTGTACTAACAGATCATCGAAATTTAGAGTACCTGCCTTTAGCAAAGAGACTCAACCCCAGGCAAGCCAGATGGGCATTGTTCTTCACCAGATTTCAGTTTACCGTAACCTACAGACCCGGGTCCAAGAACGTCAAGGCCGACGCTCTCTCCAGACAATGCGAGTCCACTTCATCACCTCCAACCAACAAACCAATTCTACCTCCTATCATCTTAATATCCCATTGAACTGGTGCTATGACAGAGATCACAGACGCTCACCATTCTGAACCACCTCCCCCGAACTGCCCTCCAGATCATATGTATGTACCAACAACCCTACGCAAGCGAGTCATACAATGGGTACATACTTCACTCAGTTCAGGACATCCAGGTGTAGCAGCCATTGTCCAACTCACCAACAACCGCTTCTGGTGGCCCTCTCTGCAATCTGACATCATAACCTTCATTCGCAACTGTACAGTCTGCCAAACCACGAAATAATCAAGGTCATACCACCATCCTCACTGTCATCGATCGCTTCACCAAGGCTTTGGAGTTGGAGTTGCTTTATTCCCCTTCCCAAGCTCCCCACTGCCTTGGAGACCGCCAAACACCTCTGCAACTATGTGTTTCGGTTCTACGGCCTACAGCCTTCTTCCAAAGACTCAATGTCAATATCAGTTTGACTTCAGGCCCCAAGCTAACGGGCAAGTGGAATGTCTCAACCAGGAACTCACCTGTTGTCTACGTTCCTACTGTCATCGCAATCAAACCGACTCCAGTCGATACCTGTTCTAGGCTGAATATGCACAAAACTCTCTCCAAAAACCTATGTATGCAATGTGTAAATTTTAGAAGGAAATGCAATATAATATACATAACTGTTTTCAGTGGTGTATAAAGACCTTACATAATGAACCGTTATGTTTTTATTACCTTAGAATGAGCCTCTATCTACATACACCGCGGGTCCCCTTACAAGTTAAGTCGCCATTTTGTGCCAGCATGTTTCTACAGTAGCCCTAAACGGAGAAACTGCTCTACAGAACTTGCTTGACTGGCTACTCTCTGCTGTCTCGGACGACATGTTTGTCCTGTGTTGGCCACCGTAGCTTCTCTATATTGCAATTCGCAACCTCGCTGCTAGATGCTGCTGAAATTTACACACTGCACCTTTAAAACAGGATAAAACATCCTGCGAAACAAAATAGCTTTTTTTTTTTTTTTTTTGAAAATATAACTTGAATTATCATTTAAGATTTACAAAACGTTTATGTCACTTGTATATAACTACTTCTAATGTTCTTTTGTCCTTTTATTAGCTTGACAGGCCAAGGTCACACTAAGCTTTCATTTTATGGAGAAGAGCTGCGTATTTCTCAAAAACCTTATTTTGTTTCATCCTGCAGGAATTGAAACAACATGAGGGTGAGTAAACAATGACACAATTTTCATCTCTGGATTAACTTTCCTCCTAAAATAAAGCATCCATTACAGCATTCCTGTATAAAACATGATCTCTGTCAAAGGAAATGTTAAAGGGAAAAGTGATTTGATGATAAAAGGTATAATAAAAAGTAAAAATATCTGGTTTGAAAAACAACTGTAGATATGATGTCTGTGTCTTTATCTTTTGATGAGATTGAGTACCAAGTACATGTGGAGGGGAGCTGCCCCTCTCAGTACATCCATAACAGCCTCAAAGGAAACCAGAGAGAGACAATCCAACAAACGAGAACCAGCAGGGAAGAGGGCTCCCTGACATCACAACAGACCCAGGGTTGACGGCAAGCTTTGAATTCATTGGAGTTACACTGATTGGAAGAGAGCGCAACAGAGACGTGTAGTGTCACTGCCTCATGGCGTGCCTCAGAACGGCCAGTATCTTACTCGCTGCATCTGGTGCGTATTTAGTTGGATGTCATGAGTGCAACGGCGCCTATCCCCCCTCCATGCACTTTGAGCCCGGTTATCAAACACAGAGCCAATTCAAGAGTTCACAACCTTACTGGGGCTGCACACCTCAGCGCTGGGTTTGTGACATCAGCCAGACAAGAGTGGCGCGATGCGACAAAAGCAAATAGAACCCATTATAATCAGCAATGCTGTCTACACTGGATGTGCCGTGACCCGACATAACAGTAAACTGATCTATTCTAAATCCTGTTCTATTTCTGACACACTCCAAGCACTTGCGCTACTTCTAACATGAAGAAAAAATGGATTTGCAATAGTCACTTTGTAGCGTCCAGTAGAGACAGCCACAAGCTGTTGCGGTGCGTCCAGTGTAGACACGGTGTAAGTAGATTTTAGTAGCTGTCATATGGTGCATAACTTCAGTTACTGTAAATCACCCAGAGAAGCTGTAGGCTTTAATACCATTGTACAGTAATGGTATCGGATGCTAATACCATGAAAGTTTGAAATATACCATGGTTCCATCTGATACATCTGCCACAGTTACACTTTAAACCCGAATAAGTTGGGCTAACTCAAAAAAAATTGAGGTAATCAGTTATATATATATATATTTTTTTAATTATGATGTTCCCTATTTTAAGTAAGCAGAGCTATCAAGTTTGTAGTACTCATGCATGTTAATTGCTCTTAACTTGAAGTACTGAGTTAGCTAACTCGTACATTTTGATAGCAATTAACATAAAAGATTTAGTTAATTAACTTGCAAATCAAATGAGTCATTTACTTCACTGTAAACCCTAATAAGCTTTCAGAACTCAAAAAAGTTTGAGAATTTAAGTTAAGAAACTCAAAGTTGATTTTTATTTTGTACTTAAACATTTTTACTGTTCTTAACTTGAAATATTTCAGTACACTCATTTATACATGTAACTTAAAATTATCAGGTTATCTCAATGTAAATATTTTGCTAGCTGTAACTAATTCAGAAAATGCCAACTTGCTAATTTGCTAACATGTTAACAATAGCATGGTATAGCACTTACTGAATGAGTACAGCAACTTAAAACAACTTACTAAAGCATGCTGAGTAATAGAAACCCAGCCCAGTTTCAGTTAAACTTAAGTTATTCTAAATGAAAAGAAATTAGTTCATACAATTCAAAGCAATGAAACAGTTCAGTTTACTTGAAATATATCAGTTCTGTGAACTCAAAAGAAAAAGAAAGTGCTAAATACTCATAACAGTTAATTTGTCCAAGTTTGTCCTACTCAAACTAATTAAGTATTTTGAGCGTTAGGGTTTACAGTGTATTGTTTGTAAGGATAATTATGTTTGATGAATGTTATGTTGACTTATACATGGTACTGCATGATTACCATATTAAAGTAGGCTACCATGCGATTTAAATCAAAAATACCAAAACATACCATGGAACTAACATGTTTTTTGGACGTATGGTGTTTTTGGAAATACCCTTTTGGAGTACCATACAAAATACCATAGTACATTATTTTAGGACCATGGTGTATTTCAGTGTACTATAGTATCCCCTTCCCATGGTAGTACCATGAAAACATGTCTAAAACACCATAGTAGATATGCCATGGAACTTTTTGGTACTTATTTTGTAAGTGCTATCATGTGATATCGTGGTAGCACTTTATTTTACAATCCTGTTTATAAGATGTATACAGTAACTGCAGTAATAACTAGGTACTAACTCTGAACCTAACCTTAACCCCTGTAGTTACCTTATATTACAGTATTTTTTTAAGTAAGTACACTGAAAGTACATGTAAAGTGCAACCAATATCGTCACTTGTAGTTTTTTGGATAAATGCCATGATAGTACCATCGTAATATTCAAAGTACCCTGGAGTACCGTATAAAATACTACAGTACATGCATTTTAGTTCCATTGTATATTTCAAAGTACTATGGTATTCCCTTACCATAGTAGTACCATGATATGATGTCCTAAGTGATATCATACCATCACTTAAAAATTAACATAGTATATTTTTGATGAATACCATGATGTATTATTGATATTAAATGAATATCAGTTAGTTATTATTTTTATTTAAAAAGACAAAAAGCTTTAAATAAATGCACTGGAAATGGAAGCAGTGAAGAGAAAACATAAAGAAGAATCTAACTACATAGAAAAAGGAATTTTAAAGTGTGTTGTAAACAGCCCTCTTACCAATTTGGAAACAATAGTAGCCCAATTACCCACAAAAGCTGTTTTTACTGGCATTTGTATTTATATCTGGTCATTTTCAGTCTAATTTCTGTGTTTTTTGTGGAACATTTGCTGTTTGTTAAGACAGATCTAAAAACTGGAGATGGCAGTCACAATATATGCATATGCTCACCCTTTTTTTCCTACAGATCTTTAATGATACCCTCATCCTTATATTATAAAATAAACAAACCCAGCCTCAAAGTTCTGGAGAACAGGAAGGAGATCTATATGATCCAGGGCACCACAACCACAGCAAACTGCAATCTGTATTCCACTGTGTTTGGAAAAATAAACCTAGATCTTCTAAACCATCTAAATATAGAGGGATGAAATAGTTAGGCTAAGGATTATGGTTTGACGGAAAGGTCAAAAGTTGAGTTTTCCCTCAGCTATGCGACATTAAAGTTGGAATACACGCAAAGCAACATCCTGAATCGAGCACAATTACTCAACAGCTGAAAAGTAAATTGGACAGATGTTTGTGGAGATCAGGTGATGTGGGCAGGGTGAGCATCATGCTGTTAGCGATGAGTTTCCATGAGGCAGGGAGGGAGGCCGACTCTCTTTCAGAGGCAGTCTTTCAGGCAGATGTTACGGAACCTGTTCCTTGTCGAGATGCATTGGCAACTTTTCCTCTCGCTGTTTTGTCAGACACTTGTATTGACGGTAGCTGTGAGAAAACGAAGTGGTAAGACAACTTTTATCAATTGATCATTTCTATTTTATTCAGTATCTGCTTATAAAAGAAATGCTTATTTGCAAACTAATCAAATATACACCTATACACGTATAGTAAGTAAGTACCAAAAGTTACTCCTATGGTTTTTGGACATGCACAATAGTATTCTTGGAAGTACCTTGGAGTACTTTTATATGCACCATGGTATTGCAGTTCATGTGCCATGGTAATTTTTTGTAACAGTAACTTCAATATATGCACCAATACCCAAATATTGCATATTTATTTACACAAATGTTTATTTTTTTTATGGAAAGAATACACTCTTAAAAATAAAGGTTCCAAGTTTTCGCAGTGATGCCATAAAAGAACCATTTTGGGTTCCATAAAGAACCTTTCAGCGATCGGTTCTTAAAATAAAACATTTTTCTTAGTGTGAAGAACATTTTATTGATCTTAAGAACCTTTTTCCACTATAAAGAACCTTTTGTGGAAATGGAATTCTATGGATGTTTCTTCATGGAACCATCAATGCCAATAAAGAACCTTTATTTTTAAGAGTGGATAGTTCTGTATCCCAAATCTGATCGGATGAGCCAGGTTCAATAGCTGATTTATTTGATTACACGTGTGTGATTATCAGTTGAATTTTATATGAATGTGAGGAATTGCTACGTTGCAATTTTATTCGTTATTTTTATTTATTTTTTACAAAAGTTTATTACAGTTAGACTCTCAAACTATTGTAACTGACAAAGAATTGTTGATTTTGATTTTTAAAATGTTAATAAATGTTACAATATATCTCTGTCGTCGCCATTTAATTAAAGTAAGTTACTATGTGTTGCAGTGATTCCCTGGGTTTTTTTCCTGAGGCTTATTACATTAATATGCCATATTTCTGTATTGTGTTCTAGTTGTTTTGTTTTGGCATCCTGTTTAACAATGTAACTGAATAACCTACTGAATTAGCATTATAGGTTGCTTCACTGAATGTTTGCGAGTGTCTTAAATCCTTCATTTATATGGGATGTGTCCAATTGGGAGACAGATCTGACAGCTGAATGGAGCTGATAGTGCTGTTTTTATGAGTCTATATGTGATATAGAGGAGGGTTTTATAGCATCAGTTCAGTGCTGCTAATTATAGAAGATTTCTCTCATACATTACTGCAATTTGTTGACATCTAGTAACTCATGTTCCTTTTCCTACAAAAGGAAGAGAGCGATCTGCGAGGTAGATGAACTGTGTGAGGGGTAAGGAGTTTCCTACCTCAAAAGACACCCTAGTATTTATGATATGACTCGGGTCCATCATTCAATGTATATATATTAAGGGGTTAATTCACCCAAAAATAAAAAAATTCTGTCATTAATTACTCATAATCATGTCATTCTATACCCGTAAGACCTTCATTCATCTTCAGAACACAAATTAAGATATTTCTGATGAAATCCAATAGCTCAGTGAGGCCTGCATTGACAGCAAGTTAATTTACACTTTCAATGCCCAGAAAGCTACCAAAGACATATTTAAAACAGTTCATGTGACTACAGTGGTTCAACCTTAATGTTATGAAGCGACAAGAATACTTTTTGTGTGCCCAAAAAACTTTATTCAGCAATATCTAGTGTTTTGAAATCGGCCATCATTAGATATTGTTGAATAAAGTCGTTATTTTGTTTTTTTGGTGCACAAAAAATATTTAGTCGCTTTATAATATTAAGGTTGAACCACTGTAGTCACATGAACTGTTTTAAATACGTCTTTAGTAGCTTTCTGGGCATTGAAAGTGTAAATTGTCTTGCTGGGAATGGAGGCCTCACTGAGCCATTGGATTTTATCAAAAATATCTTTAATTCTTATTAATATCTTAATCAGAAAATGAACGAAGGTCTTACGGGTGTGGAACGACATGAGGGTGAGAAATTAAAGAGTTTTCATTTTTGGGTGACCTATCCCTTCAATGATCCCTAAGTATATAACAATTCATAATATGTTTTATTTAATATTAAGAATGCAACCCTAATGTGTGCAAAAAGAACAGATATTTATTGTTTATGTTTATTTTGATTGAAAATCACAGCGAGGTCATTTAATTCACACTTGGCTAAAGGCCTCTGGTAGATCTGGTAGATATAGAGGCAATATTGAGTGATTGCGCAAACTTCACCATATGAAAATAGTTTTGGTACAGCATGATAGTCATTATACATCAAACTGCAACATTGCTTAAAAGACAAATATTTTCTCAGGACGATTTTGCAGTGCATTTAGACAAATGTTTTTTACTGGTGGTGTTTGTTGCAACTTAGCTTTTTTTTTTTTTTTAATTGTTTTAATTGTATTTGCTGCATTTTGTTTCACAACTGAGGCTTCGGTTTTTGATAGTTTTGGATAGGATTGTATGATTGTGGAGTTCCATTTTACTTAGAAGTTAATAATAACAACATATGTTTTTTATTATATATTATATAGTTAAATAGAACTGATATTGTGTGTGCTGTGACTAATTAAATAATACACTTCTCCTCTAAGTGTTAGAATGAAACATCCATGAATTTTCCAGCATGAACAGTGTTACAATGAAAGTCTGCAACTTGACCTCTAAACAAAAAGAACATTTCTATCTGACTAATATATTTTGCCAGGTATTGTTTTTTATCTAGTATCGGTAAAGATTTGTAAGGTCAGCACGTATAATTTTGCAGCTGATGTCTTATCCATGATGTGGCTTCATATTTATGTGCATATTTTCTGCAGAACGTGACTGAAATATAGACCATCTGGTAATAAACGGTGATGTACGGCAGTAATATCTATCAGCTGATTTACCACTGATTTTCCAGAATAGTCACAAAGCTTTAGATGTCATTTATGAGCCTCTACATTAGTATGCATTGCTTTAGGTTTTCACATATTACCTGAATTTTTCCCTCAAAAATGTGGCTAAAAACCCCCATATTATGTGAAATCAAATTAGAGATGGTTTATATATATATATATATATATATATATATATATATATATATATATATATATATATATATATATATATATATATGTATATATATATATATATATATATGTATATGTATATATATATATATGTATATGTATATATACATATACTTATACATATACATATACTTATACATATAATACATACTTATACATATAATACATACATATACATATAATACATACATATAATACATACAAATTTATGTATGTATGTATGAATTGTAAAAGGACAGTTTGAAGCTCTTGTTTAAAAAAAACAAAAAAAACACTTGATAAGTCATTTTTTTATATAACTAACAAATGATTCACACAAACTAGCCCTAATTTCTTTGTAGAACTAGCAAATAAAAAGTAAAATACAAAAGAACAGAGATATCGTAGGGAGCAAAAGCGCAAAGGCTTTTCAGGCTCAATCATTAGAGAGCACATTCACTCCTCCATAAACATAGAAGTATCTGGCCTTCATTTCTTATTTGTATTTCCCCCTATATTTTCTCAATTTCATTTGATTGACATCCATGTAGAAAATCTAGAAGAATATAATGAGAATGCGGCAGATGCATCTCGGCTTGGCTCACTAACGTCTTTTTAGACAGTGGTGTCTCTCTTTATTTCCTTAATGAAGGACATGAAGATGAGAACCATCTGCCCCTTTCCTCACATCTCCCCCCTGTGAACCCTCTCAGTGGCTCAGAGTGACACAACACACGCAGACAAGAGCCTTCAATCTCCAGTCTCTGGCTTTGGCATTAGTCGGATGTAAACATGCATGCACTCTGTACATTGAGAACACATTTTGCAAAAAGAAAAAGAGAGACTGAGAGAGAGTAGATAGTTATTCAGCTGATGCTTTTATACATTTGACTTACAGTGACAAACTCAGTCCAGGGTTAAGTGCCTTGCTCAAAAGTACAATGGTGAAAGCCACTTTCTTTAAAGGGATCGAACCAGTAACTTTGTTTACTGGCCGTGACCTTTGACCCTTTAAGGCCACAGTTGTTGTTGCTCATATATATATAAATCATATATATATATATATATATATATATATATATATGAAATATATTTTGATTAGAAAAAAAGTTAATGTTTGTCGAAAATATTTTGCTAAATAGATATATATTTGCATTTTAAGACTGGAAATATATTTATTTATTTATTTACATATTTTAAAATCTATATACCAAAATATTTTTGACAAACATTAATTTTATCTGATTAAAATATATTTCATATATATATATATATATATAATACACATTTTAAAAAATAGCTTTAGCTGCACTTTTTACACTAAATATATATATATATTTCATATCATATAGGGTGTTCTGGGTAGTTGCTAGTCAAATAAGTCTTTCAAATGAGTCTCTCTTTTTCATTTCTTTTTTTGCTTTTATTTTCTACCAGAAGAAATTCTTAAGTCTGATTGCATCATTAATCACCATTAACCATGACAATTCCCACATCAAAATTTAAATCTGTACTGCGCTGCCAAAACGCATGCAGAAATATACTTTCTTGAGTTTAGAAAGAAATCCAGCCCTTTCCAAGCAGCCAAAGAGATGACATGCTTTCTTATGGCCTTTAGAATGTCATCTCAAAGCCCCAAATGTCAGCGCAGAAGGTGTAATGTGTCAGAAAATATGACAGCACATAAATCCCAATCCACAGTCCTAGACACGTTCTCTTGCGATGCTACGTTGGCTGTTTACTAATAATCATTTGAAATGTTTTTCAGAGAGCTGGAGACAGGACTGCAGGAGCTGTCAGGAGTGTTCCAAGGAAAATGGCTGTCTGCGCTGCTCTGAGCGGCTCTTCCTGTTCCTGAACAGAGATGGCATGAGTCACCATGGCTCCTGTCTTCACTCCTGCCCCTCTGGACACTTTGGCCTCCGGGGCAAAGATCTCAATCGCTGCATGAGTGAGTCCATCCTACATACATAACAAATTAGTGTAAAATAATATATAAACGTTCAAACGTCTTTGAAAGTTTTGATATCTTTATTATTATTTATTTATATTTTATTAAATATTCATTCATCTCTTTTGAACTTGATATCTTGAGAAAGCTTGTAATAATACCACACACCTTCTACATGACCGTAATCCTCATACATATATCTCCCAGAATGCAAAGCTCCAGAGTGCGAGAGGTGCTTTAACAAGGACTTTTGCACCAAGTGCAAGGGAGGATATCTGCTCTTCAAAGGCAAATGCTTCAAAAGTTGTCCAGAGGGCACATTTCCTCAGTCCACAGACTGCGTGGGTAAGACCTTTACTTGTTTTCAGACCTTCTTTATGGGTAGATGCCATTAAACTCTAATTATCATACTGAAAGAAACCTATCAGTCATGTTTTATAGGAACAATTACATCAAGACGTTTTCTCATGTGTGGCAATAAAAAGCAGAAGGTTTGGGCTTAAGAGAATTTCTGGCTGCATTTACTAGGGTATTCACATGCTATTAACTTGATGTTATGCAAAAACAGCTTACTTACTTGCTTTGATAAAAAAGATCAAGTCATGTCGCATTTTATTATATAGCACACTAGATACAATAGAACAGTTTTTATTTGAATCCAGCAGACACAGGAACTAACATAGGAATAAACGCTAACCACTTTAACTAATAAATTAGAACTGACAAGGGACTGAATATAACAGAGAGTATAAATACAAGGTGAACATAATGAAAGACAGGTGCAAATTATAAGTAACCATAGAAACAAATGAGAATATAATCAGTATTCCAGGAAAACGAAACTAAACAGAACAGGGAAACAGGAACTAAAGGAAACAAAACAGAATATCAAAATAAGAGTCCATAACCATGACAACAGAAGGCAATAGAGTCTTTATTCAACTCAAGTCAGTTCAGTGTGTCGATTCACAGTTCAATAAGAGATATTTTGCAGAGTGAGTAAAGATTGGTAATGCAATTTGCTTATATCTCTTTGGACTCCAGAAGGATGTGTGTTCCGTGTCTTTGGCGTCTGGAGTGAATGGAGCCTGTGTCAGCACAATGGCCTGAGCTGTGGTGTCAGATGGGGGCAACAGAGCAGGACCCTTGAGCTGTCCAGCAACATGCCTGAAGAGACAGAAGCATTATGCCCACCTCAGACTGAGAGCAGAAAGTGCCGGATGAAGAAAAGGTGTCCAAAAGGTGAATAATATTTTTAGTATTGTTTATGCCAGTTGCAAAGTTTCATTCAGTAGTTGATATGACATTATAAAGCACAGTGATCCTCCTTAAATCTCCACATCGAGTCTTTCTAGTAGCAGCTCGCTGTCCAATGATTTACACTTTACATTAAACACAAGATCCAAACATTGTAACTTAAAAGAGTTGAAATGGTTCCTTGTCCTTGACCAAATTTGGGAAATTGTGTTTTGTTTCCTGTAAGAGCCATTATGTTGTATTAAATGTCTGTTGTAATTACATTTTTGCCACTGGGTGGAGTGTGAGTCTAATTAGTATATAGGTAGCCAGAGAGTAAAGGCGCGTTTCCACGGCAGGAACTTTCTCCAGGAACTAGGGGTGGTACTGGACCGCAGGAACCAGGGTCTAAATGAAGTTCAGAGTAAAAATGTCCCTCTCAGAAAGTCCCTGCTCACAAGGTAGTACTTTTTCAAAGTTCAGGAACTTTAAGGGGTGGGACTTAGGCGCTGAAAATGCTGATTGGTTGACTCCACGCAGCATTTTATTTCAACCACCATTTTTAAAAGTCTGTTGCGGTGCGAGCAGTAAGAGTTGTTTGCTATTCGAATCAACAATGAGTTTAAAAAATACAACTGATGGACCGATGACGAGGTTCAGGCTTTACTACGCTTATATATGCGGAGGACGAAATCCAGCGAGAACTGGAAAGTCAAGCACAGTTATACGTCACCAGACTCTTCTTCACGTTATGATGGAAATGCAGACAGCAACAGGTCTGGGCGGAAAAAGTTCCTGGGACAAATTGTCTTGCATAGCCCAGTATTGCCAAGTCCGTGGTTTTCCTGTGGAACTGGGCTACTTTTAAGCTGTTGCCACAGGTTAATTTTTTTTCTGCGGGTTGATTTCCACCCCTGTATGTGTGATTTTGGTGCTCCAACGCCCTTAAAACAACACCCAGATGTACAAATTCAATGGAGAATTCGGCTGCCCGATGAAGAAAATCGCTTTGGGCTATTTTTGGCCTACTTTTGACAGGTCATTGGACTTTTGTTGCACAGACCTGGCAACCCTGGTGTAGTCATACCTTCATACTGACAGCAGAAGGTCTGGACTCCATTGCAGCTTTCATTGGCCAAGGACCGCCCAGAGGTCGTCTGACAGACATGTAAAGCAACTAATCAGTTTTTGTTCCACGTCATGTTTAGGGGAGTGAAAATATAAAGTCGATGTCCCTACAGTAACAGGCCAGCATGCATCTAATAAATTATTAATTCAAGAACATATTTTTGAAAATCCAGTGTTTAATTGATCCTGGTAAGCGCTTAATGTCACAGTTGTAAACACAACAGCTTTGCTTCCAGGCGGACCATTAAAGAACGCGACACACGTCTCTGGGAAATCCTGTAGAATGCAACCAACTGACGACTTTGAAACCCCTGAAGTGTTTCCCATTTTGAGTGCCATATGTATATAGAGAGGTCAGGTGTAATGGATGGAAGCACAACAATTTTTGATCAGCAAAATATGTCTTACATGGCAAGATCACAGTTAACGTTACATAAGCAGGTGGAAGCAAGCTTTGGTATTTACTATGTGTTTGTGCATCGGAACTATGAGTTCAAGAGGACCTTTATAAGCTTTGTGATAAATAAAGTTGATAAAAGCAGTACTGGAATGGAAGCCTTTCTTATTTAGATCTCACACGCCAGAAACAACCCTACAACACCTCTAAGTGACAAAATGGTTATGTCACTTAATTTCCATTTGATGCTCTACTGGAAATCATTTGTTTATAGCAGTAATCATCACTGGCAGATCAGATGTCTGGTGGCATTAGGAAAACGAAACGTGATATTTTCTCCGTCACCTTCAGCTGTCCTTAATGGCAGCCAAGTGTGATGGAAAGACTTCATGACATTTCATTCTATTTCTGTCATTATAATTTCATTGGCTGTTGTTTTCATTTCACACTGTGGTTCAGAATGGCATACTACATACTATATAGAATATAGGGTGCAAATTTTATATGCATGCATGCACTGACTTGCAAAAATGCAGTATAAAACCATATAAAATAATACACTGCATTGTATTCTACAATGCAATGCACTCAACTTGATATTACATTTCTAGTATGATGAAAAAAAAAGAAGGTAATATGAGCATTTTGTTTATTTTTCACCTTCTTGACTCTTTGGACAGACAAAAATATTTTAATTGGATTAATAATGAAAAATAATATATTAATAATATTCTATATAGTAGTGTAATGCAAAATTACACTTTAATTTACATTTTAATAATATTTATTGCAGAATTATACTTTTATATTATTTTTTGTATACTGTTATTCATGGATGCATTAAATTGATGCATTAAAGGCATTTACAATGTTTCAAAAGATTTTTATTTCAAATAAATACTGTTCTTTTGAACTTTCTTTTCATGTTTCCACAAAAAATATGAAGCAGCACAACTGTTTTCTACATTGATAATAATCAGAAATATTTCTTGAGCAGCAAATCAGAGTATTAGAATGATTTCTGAAGATCATGTGACACTGAAGACTGGAGTAATGATGCTGAAAATTCAGTTTTGATCACAGGAAAAATAATTTCTTTTAAAATATATTCAAATAGAAAACAGTTCTATTAAATTGTAAAAGTATTTCACAAATTTATTACTGTTTTTACTGTATTTTTGATCAAATAAATTCAGCCTTGGCGAGGATAAGAGACTTCATTCAAAAACCTACAGACACCAAACTTTTGAATATAATATAATATATCAGAGATAAACATTAGAATTCAACAGAAAGTCTACTCAAATACAGTAACAAGTATTTCTACTGTTACTATCTACCTCAGATGTTCTCCATCAGATCCATTGTGGTTTATCTCTGAAGTTATCACCTTAAAGACTTACTCGTGGTGTGACCAATGAGAACCCGATGAATTAATTTAGTGCTAGGATGTCCTCTAGATTAACAGAAGATCATTTCATTTCTTAAGTTTCTTTTTCTTGTGTAACCCTGAGAGCTAATGAAAGTCAGGCTGCACTTCTCAGAGCGGATCACAGCAGAAGATTTGCCAGTGTTTTCTTTTAGGACCCTACAGGTGACCCAGACTTACCTGCCTAAGTCATACCGCACAAACCTCTGATCTTAATTTGGAGATTTATGTTGGTTTTGGGATTAAAGGGTGGGGTGGGCTTAAACCAGAAGATTTAGGGCTGTAAATATTGGCTTTTAGTTCTATGTGTGCACATAAGCGGAGAAAATGAAAAAGATAGGAAGCTTTAATCATAGCAGGTAAAAAGCAGGGCAGAGTTAGGCAATAATGAATAACAACAGATAGAAGACTGAAAGAGAACCAAGAAGAGAAAACAAGAAAAATTATGGAGAATGTGATTTTCTTGCCAGGCCGTGGTGTTTTCCAGACCACAGAACCCGTTCCTTAGGCAATAATAACTGTTTACTCTAGTTTTATGATGCCCTTATTATGTCCCCTTTAAAAAGACAAACATGGATTATGATTTGGTTTAGCTAACAAAAATGTTGAATAAATACTTGTAAGCACCCATCTCTGCACACTATTTGTTCCGGTTTGGCTCCAGCATATTTTTTAGCTCTTCTCTGAGAATGACAGTACATACCACCCTGAAGCTCCTCTGTTGGTGATTTTGAATCTTAAAGTCAAACCAGACATGAACATTTAAAGTACTTTAAGAAACTTGACGCACCAGGTTATAAGCTGTCAGGGAGATACTGACCACTAACACAAAAGTTATACAAAATGTAATCCTTGCTTTCAGGAGGTAGAATTAAAAATAAGGCAATGAAAGTCAACAGCTTCCTCTTATTTTATAAAGATACTACTACTACTACTACTACTACTACTATTACTACTACTACTACTACTAATAACAATAATATGAGGCATATATGTGAATACTGCATTTTATTTTATGCTGATATTCCTTCACATCGTAATATGAACATTTTATTTTATTTTATTTTATTCTGGCAGTGAAAAGGGGGTGAGGTAAAGCTAGAACATGTTATTGCAAAAACTGACATTTTTTTACATGATTGTAAGCTGACTTGTATATATGAAAGTGTGTTTAGATGCTGATCATCATTTCTGCTTTTTTAAATAAACTCTTTGTTCAAGGTATTCAGGTATTTCAAACATTGTTTCACAAATTTCATTTTTTTACCAGGAAAGGAGTGGTTTTGATGCACAAAGTTATTTTTATTGTCTCTTATAACAAAAATCTTTTATTTAAACCCATGGAAATGCAGATCTTGTTGTAAATAATAGTGAAAAAAAAAAAAAAAAAACTTTTTAAAACTGTTGTTCCCTTATTACCCCTTAGCAGATTTTGACTCATATGGTTCCACTGCCTATATTATTGAACTTGAATATGATTTTCTGTCTTATATGATTTTATCTTGACAGATAAAAGGACAAATGAAAGGAGAGAAGAAAGAAAAAAGGCACAGAAAATGTTGAAGCTCTCACCCGTCACAAAACCTCCATGGGGAATGTAAAGTTCTGGAACGGAAGTCACTTTTATTCCTTCCTTAGTAATATATAAACATTTTTTATAAACAAAATATTTTTGTATAAATATTTTAATTGTAATATTGCTACTTTAATAATCAGGATCTGAGATTGCACATCTTTTTTAATGCAGATGTATGAAGTTTTGTTTACATTATTATAGTACATCCTAACCTGTATTTGTGCATTTATTTTATTGACAAGTTGGGGAGGCTGTTACCCAACACTACCGCTTGGCTTAAACCCCCAGTACAGTGTGGTTTAATAAAGACAAGATCCATGATGGATTATGACACTGTACATCTGATGAGTAACAGACAAACAGCTTTATGTGGTTTGGGCTGTATCTCCACAGCTTTCTGTACATGCCTCGGGCTGTTCTGTGTTTTCCAACTACATACTCTCCTAATATTTGCACTTATTCACTATAATTGTATTAAAAAAACACGGACAAGAGATGGCAAAGATCATGAACTTGCACTCCATTTATTCAAGGTGCATTCACGCCATATTGTAATTACTGTAATTATGTGATTTCAACTTGTAAAAAGCGTTCATGTCCTCGTAAAACTCGTAATTACAACTTGTAAGCTGTGAATTTTCTAAGAGCTCCTACTTGTACCATCTCAAAATGATGGTAATTACGACATGGCGTGAACGCAGCATCAGTCCCATAGATACAGTGGGTACGGAAAGTATTCAGACCCCCTTAAATTTTTCACTCTTTGTTATATTGCAGCCATTTGCTAAAATCATTTAAGTTCTTTTTTTTTTCCTCATTAATGTACACACAGCACCCCATATTGACAGAAAAACACAGAATTGTTGACATTTTTGCAGATTTATTAAAAAAGAAAAACTGAAATATCACATGGTCCTAAGTATTCAGACCCTTTGCTGTGACACTCATATATTTAACTCAGGTGCTGTCCATTTCTTCTGATCATCCTTGAGATGGTTCTATACCTTCATTTGAGTCCAGCTGTGTTTGATTATACTGATTGGACTTGATTAGGAAAGCCACACACCTGTCTATATAAGACCTTACAGCTCACAGTGCATGTCAGAGCAAATGAGAATCATGAGGTCAAAGGAACTGCCTGAAGAGCTCAGAGACAGAATTGTGGCAAGGCACAGATCTGGCCAAGGTTACAAAAACATTTCTGCTGCACTTAAGGTTCCTAAGAGCACAGTAGCCTCCATAATCCTTAAATGGAAGACGTTTGGGACAACCAGAACCCTTCCTAGAGCTGGCCGTCCGGCCAAACTGAGCTATCGGGGGAGAAGAGCCTTGGTGAGAGAGGTAAAGCAGAACCCAAAGATCACTGTGGCTGAGCTCCAGAGATGCAGTCGGGAGATGGGAGAAAGTTGCAGAAAGTCAACCATCACTGCAGCCCTCCACCAGTCGGGGCTTTATGGCAGAGTGGCCCGACGGAAGCCTCTCCGCCCGCATAGAGTTTGCTAGAAAAAACACCGGAAGGACTCCAAGATGGTGAGAAATAAGATTCTCTGGTCTGATGAGACCAAGATAGAACTTTTTGGCCTTATTTCTAAGCGGTATGTGTGGAGAAAACCAGGCACTGCTCATCACCTGTCCAATACAGTCCCAACAGTGAAGCATGGTGGTGGCAGCATCATGCTGTGGGGGTGTTTTTCAGCTGCAGGGACAGGACGACTGGTTGCAATCGAGGGAAAGATGAATGCGGCCAAGTACAGGGATATCCTGGATGAAAACCTTCTCCAGAGTGCTCAGGACCTCAGACTGGGCCGAACATTTACCTTCCAACAAGACAATGACCCTAAGCATACAGCTAAAATAACGAAGGAGTGGCTTCACAACAACTCCGTGACTGTTCTTGAATGGCCCAGCCAGAGCCCTGACTTAAACCCAATTGAGCATCTCTGGAGAGACCTAAAAATGGCTGTCCACCAGCGTTTACCATCCAGCCTGACAGAACTGGAGAGGATCTGCAAGGAGGAATGGCAGAGGATCCACAAATCCAGGTGTGAAAAACTTGTTGCATCTTTCCCAAAAAGACTCATGCCTGTATTAGATCAAAAGGGTGCTTCTACTAAATACTGAGCAAAGGGTCTGAATACTTAGGACCATGTGATATTTCAGTTTTTCTTTTTTTAATAAATCTGCAAAAATGTCAACAGTTCTGTGTTTTTCTGTCAATATGGAGTGCTGTGTGTACATTAATGAGGAAAAAAAATGAACTTAAATGATTTTAGCAAATGGCTGCAATATAACAAAGAGTGGAAAATTTAAGGGGGTCTGAATACTTTCCGTACCCACTGTATATGATGCCTCTTTAGCAGCTCAAATGGTCAAAGCCGGTCTGTGAACATTTGAGAGCAAGTTGACTGAGCGTCTGCAACTGTAGTTAGACGCATGTATGAATATCTATATCTGCAATTTGACTTCAGCAGATGATTCTTACTGTGAGTGACAACATGTCTGGAGCCGTCGAATGTGCCTCCATAGCAGTAGCGACTCCTGACCATAAAATTTAGGTAGGGCAGATTCTGGGTCTTAGCACTAATTTATGATAAACATTTTGTAAACATTATACTAATTGCTGAACACATGCAGACACTTTTGGCAGAGGTCTAATGTCCTTGCGTTATTCAGCCTGAGGGTGGCGCTCTAATGTTGATTGACAGGCAAGCATAGAATGCTTTCTTAGTATTGCCTTAAGTATTCATTGCCTCTGAATGTTGATTTAGAATGTTACAATTTGTGGAGCATAGACTGTAAAAAAAGATGGACGACGCACCTTCACTCTCTTCCATTGTATTAACTGAAGCCGTCAGTGTGTCAATATGGCGCTGACATCTTGAGTCTCGAGTCTGCACATAGTGAACTCGGAGCTCGAGTCCGCGCAGTAGTGAGCGCGAAGTGGAGCCGCGGTATCAGGGTCCCGCCCACACTCCCGCAGAATCAGTTAATACAGTTTACTGCAGAACACATTATGTCAGTGTGAAATAAACAGTTCTGAAAATGCAGAAATTAAAGTTAAAGCTCCAATCTCCTCCCGAAGAGCCAGAAAAAAAGTTAGTTGGTGACTTTCAGTTGGTGACTACTTCGGTCAGCGAAGCTGTCAATCAAGACGTCAAAACCCGCATTTTATGGCATTAAATAACTAACTAAAACTTATTTAAAGAACAAACACTTGAACTAACATCAGCATGATAAAAACTGCCTAAAATGTCAGAAACCATCTTTGGATATTTGATATTTGATGTAATTTGATTGTCTCGTGTCCCATTACATTACATGGAGAGAGTGGGGTTTTTGACCTATACTGCATCCAGCCACCTGGGGGCGATCGAGATGCTTTGGCTTCACTATTCAGGACTCCCGTGGCACGCTTGTTGTGGAGGTATTCCGGTGAGGAAAAGAATGTAATTTCTACTTTCAGAACAAACAGAAAACAAACACAATAGAACTATAAAGACTATTTACATGAGCATGTTTAAACTTTTAATAATTTGATACATAGAACATAACTAGTTACTGACCTGATGCAGAATATACACATAGCTGATATCGTCTTGGTCTGAAGTGAGTGAAGTTTGTGTAACGTGAAAATATTAAGCAAGGCAGTCTGAAATCGACCCCAATGGCTCTAAATTAGAGTGCGCTGCAGTTCCATTTTTCACCACAGATTTACATTGTAAAACTGTGGGGCGCTGTAGAGCTGGGGAGGGCCCTGCCCTGCTCCCAAATGTTCACAGAACGATGTGGTGAGAATCGAGACCCCCAGGAATCGGGTCTTCTTTAGGACCCTGAGTGATCCCATTGGTTCAACTGACTTTTAATGGGTAGTATTTTTAGTGCCTGATTATAATTCCTGCAATTATTATGTTTAAAATGCGTTATAATGGCCATTAATTTACATGGTTCATATACTAGTATATAACTGAAGCTATAGGTTGTGAAATCAAGCATTTCTCATTCTTGCTGTTTTTTAGTTAGCTTATGTACTAGCATAGCATACATCTACCCAATCAGCCTGCTAGCTTAGCTTATGTTTTTTTTTGTATGTTTTTTTTCTTCCAATATGTTTCCAGTTTGTTTTATTATGCAATACATTAATTTCATATTTCAAGCATGTTGTTTGTGCACTTAATGTAATAAATATCATATAAAAGTAAAATAGGTTATAATTAGTCAAGACACGAATCCAGGGGAGGATTCGATTTCTCATGACACCGGCTTTGACCGTTCCATTATGGTGGACTGCTTATGTATTGCGGCTCATAAGCTGCGTCTCATTTCGGATGCTGCGTCCTCCAGAGGTCGCATTTGAAGGCTGCAAACGTAAAATACTATAATTTCTTTCTTACTTTGCAATCTAATGGTAACTTTTCTTAAATGCGACCGCCTCGATGACGTATGCAGCCTTCAAATGCGACCTCTGGAGGTCTCAGCCTTCGAAATGAGACTCAGCAAATGAGGAATCTATGTATATACATATCTATGGTGGCATCTATGTGTACATATCTATGATCAGTCCCATGTCACATTGGAATCAAGCCATGTGATTGGCTCTGGGGATGTCATGTGACCCAATGAGTGGCACAGATTTATTCTTCAATAATCAAAGTGATAAATTATTTATTTTCATGTACATTTCTAAGATAACTTGCCACCAGTGTGAATTCTTTTTCTAAAGGCTGAAATGAAATATTGTATCATTGTTTAATGGTACTCAGCTGTACCATTAAACTCATTGTGTCATTTTTTTCCTTCCTAACTGATTTTCGTCCCCTTGTGAAAACTGAAATGTTCTATGCTGCTTTTGATTTGAGATGGATGGGAATGTGCTGAATTGAATGTGATTTATTTGCACTTTTCCCCCACAGTACTCTCTCAACGGTTGAACTGTATTTGCTGGAAACATCACAGTTTTGCTCTCTAAAGCAATTAGACCCAAAGGAAGAATTACTGTTTTCTTAACATGAGTTATGAAAATGATAGAGATAAGAATGGGATATATATATATTTGTGCCACATGATATGAGAATAAAAGCTTTTTCTGAAGACCATTGCAGATGTCAGCCTTGACTTTTTGTTTTATTTTATTTTATTTTGTGTGGCCTTATATGAACATTTGCCATAATATGATGTTTTATTACAAAAATAAAAAATAAAAATTAAGTAACTTTAGCATTTGGTGCAGTGGTGTATTTTTGGTAATTATATACTTTTAACACAAATTCAGATATAAGCTGTTGGCTAAGTGAACACAAACCCACTCTGGGATTCATATAGGCTGAATCTATATAATAATGGTAGATTTCAATCCTGTGTTGTCTGACAATATTTTTCAAAAGGTTTTTTTTTTTTTTTTTTTTACAACAATTAATTAAAATGCCTGATTTTATTTCACCTTTTCATTTTTCATTTAGTGTGACAACATGCCCTGCTATAGGGGCACAAAAAGTCAATTACAGTGCTCAATAGCTTTTGCTGTCAAGACTTAAAGGTCAAGACAGGAACTGACTTTTAAAAATGAGAAATATTTGCTGGAGTACAAAGTGTGAAAATCCTGGCCTCCCCTTATACATGTCAATAACAATTAGTGTGTATGATTGAGCCAATTTCTAAATTGCTCCAAATCCACCCTGATTACTGTGGCTTTGATAGAAAATCTATTCTTTTTCAGCATTACCTAGTATTGAATAACATAGACCTGCCCTTGCTCTCAGAGTGTCGTTGTTCCATATTCATCCACTAGATTGCAGTGTTAACCTGATAAAAAATACATATGCAATGCATTAAAGTCAGTCTTCTGTTGGAAATGAACATCAAGCAGGCTGTTTCCACATCTTAACAGAGGCACTAAGTTCAGAGGTCATCCGCTCAGCGCAGGGTCACCAGCTCCCAATGAAACTTCACAACAAACCTTAAACATCTCTGTGGGAGTCTCAGAGAAAACATGCCAAATACAACGTGAAGTGACACATTATATGATGTGCTGTGAGCTTGATGCTGAGCGAACAGCATTGAACCTGACACGTCTTCTTAAGAATGCAAACACCCTCTTTTTTCTAAGATTTTCTAAGATTCTAAGAGTCCGTATGATTAAAGCACCTCTGGTTGAACTGTTGTTAGTGGTGTTTGCTATAGAAGCATTGCTTGGGGTTATGTAATTGCTCTAACAATATATGCTACAACAGTGAATGATGCTGTCTGTAAGTTGCACTTATTCAGGTGTCTCTGTGTGCTTTTGTTAAATCGATCAGATGCCTGTAACCTTTTAACCCTACACACACATGCACACACCCACCATGTGTTGACTGTCAACAAACGGTGCTATTAATTAACACCCTAATTTAATACATATGTTTTAAGTTCTGGATGGCTAGGTGGTTGCTCAATGCCTCAACATTTCTGTGATATTGTGTCTAGATATGGCCTTTTTTTATTATTATTAGTTGTTTATTATTATTATTATTAATTGTATTATCCACCAGGCAAAAATCATAAATCCATTCATTTAGAAAAAAAAAGAAAAAAAAAAAAAGATTTTAATATTTCAGTAGGCCTACCTATTCACATGTTCACGCCGCGGTTCTCTGATGTCGGCTAAGGTCACATGACATGCAGGTAAACAAATAAAATATTTTATTTATTTATTTTTAGTTATTTCATCTTTTTTAGTCTTTTATTTTTGAACTAACGAGATTATTCAAAAAGGGAGAGACCTACAAACAACAGTACCAACAGTATGAACAATACGAGAACGAACGATTCATTTATTTAAATGATTCGTTCAAAAGCACAGATTCGAAACAATGCTGCTTTCTACCCAGAACATTTCTTGAGTCTTGAGCCAGTTACAGTACATTGTTTTCTACAGGTAAAGTGAAGGTAGGTAACGTTAAATTTCTATAGGTAGGCTACTTAACATCTTATTCATTGGAGAAATTATAGGCCGCTGAAATTAAATAGGCCTACACCAAATAGGCCTCTACCGATCAAATGTTTGGAATCTTAGAAAAAAAAAAAAAAAAATGTCTTGAAAGAAGTGTCTTATGTTCACTAAGGCTGCATTTATTAGATCTGGTGCTCAAGAAACTTTTATTATTATTTTCAATGTTGAAAACAATGTTGATACCTTTTTTGATGAATAGAAAGTTCATAAGAACCGCTTTTATTTGAAATATAAATGTTTTGTAACATTATAAAAGTCTTTACTGTCATATTTCATCAATGTATTGTGAATAAAAGTATTATTTTCTTTTTTTAAAACAAAACTTACCTCAAACCTTTGAACGGTACCACAGTTTCCACAAAAATATTAAGAAGCTAAAACTGTTTTCAACACTGATGATAATAATGAATGTTTCTTGAGCAGTAAATCAACATATAATCATTTCTGAAGGATCATGTGACACTGAAGAGTAATGATGCTGAAAATTCAGCTTTGCATCATAGAAATAAATTGCATTTTAAGATATATTAAAATAGAAAACAGTTCTATTAAATTTTAGTAATATTTCACATTATTACTGTTTACACTGTATTTTTGATCAAATAAATGCAGCATATAAAAGACTTCTTTCAAAACCATAAAAAATCTTAAAGGGTTACTTTACCCTCACCCTCATGTCATTCCACACCCGTAAGACCTTCGTTCATCTTCGGAACATTCTGATATTCTGATGAAATCCAAGAGGTTCAAGGTCCAGAAAAGTAGTAAAAACATCGTTAAAATAGTCAGTGTGACTGCAGTGGTTTAACCTTAATGTTATGAAGCGACGAGATTTTTTTTTGTGCGCAAAAACAAAACAAAAATAAAAACTTTATTCAACAAATTCGTCAACAAATGCAATGCAACATAAATAGGGTAAGAGAATGACAGGGGAGAGATGTATTTTTGTTTTGTTTTTGCGCACAAAAAGTATTCTTGTCTCTTCATAATATTAAGGTTGAACCACTGTAGTCAAGTGGACTATTTTAACAATGTTTTTACTACTTTTCTGGACCTTGAGTGTGGTAATTTCGTTACTTTCAATGGAGGATAAAAAAACCTCGGATTTCATCAAAAATATCTTAGTTTGTGTTCTGAAGATGTGGAACGACATGAGGGTGAGTAATTAATGACAGAAATTTCATTTTCAGGTGAACTACCCCTTTAAAGACTCCAAACTTTGGAACAGTAGTGTATAACATATATTTACGATTTATGTAGCTCTTACGTACTTATCGCAAATGAGGAAGAAGTAAATCGTTAAAATATATATACATAAATTTAGATTACATATAGGCCTAACTTTGGCATTTAGAAGATTGCGCAAATGCATGCACATATAGGCTCAATGAACACACTCATACACAGACAATAATTCAAAGCCTCTGTTTAACTATGGGAATACAGACATTAACAAATTTTTATCATTGC
This sequence comes from Elopichthys bambusa, assembly GCA_037101425.1. NCBI lineage: Eukaryota > Metazoa > Chordata > Actinopteri > Cypriniformes > Xenocyprididae > Elopichthys > Elopichthys bambusa. The sequence goes on along the minus strand of CM074440.1, from coordinate 4,238,229 downwards.
TCACCCTTGTGTTGCTTTTAGGGCAACATTCTAGAAAATGTTTTCCCATTGTCAAACTGCAAAGTGCGAAACAACCCCTCTGGGACATTGTCAGCTTTGACCTGAACAGACATCAGTCGCCGTCTGCCCTTTTTTGGGGGGTTAGGACGTTACGGTGTGTGTGTTTATGTTTGTGTGCGCATGTGAAAGAGAGAATGCTGCGGACAGCGTTCATGATCCAATTGTGCTGCAGTCTGTAAATTACATCTCTCTAGGGAGCAGCGCTCTTAGCTACAGGAAGTTTCCTACTCAAAGGAGGATTAATGAGGGAAGTTTGAACACTGCACAGACCCCAGACCCTTAGAAACTCTGACCGTAGGTAAACATGCCCCCTTAAACCTCGCATGCTCTCTCCTCTGAGGATGCTGCATGAGGCAGATTGAGTTTCTATGTTCTGAAACATTGTAGTTAGTCATTTAGCAGACTTTTTGACATATATTGCCAGGTTTAGTGTGATTCTTAATTAAATTGATATCATTTTTAAAAGTTTAAAGGTGGGGCAACATTTTTAGCGAATCTTTTAGCGCATAAATTGGGTGATCGTTTGAGTGACAATTTAATTAAAGCAATAAGCCCCAAGAAGCTGCAGTTTACAGTGAATTTATAACAGTTAAGGGGCGTTGTTGTTAGGCATGACGTGGAGCCTGTGGCCCCGTGCCTACGGCTGACGTGGAGCCTGTGGCCCCGTGCCTATGGCTGAATCACAGCTGTGCTGATATATAGCCTTATTGCACGACTACTCATGTGATATTGCTCATTTAGACACTGCCACAATAGAGCAAAAGTAAACTAAAACTGAACAAATATCTCCCTGGTGTTTTGTGAGCCGGTACTGGGTATTACTTCAATACCATCATCATGTTGTCACAAACACCACAAGGAGTGGACGGAATATTCATCTAAATGTAAAATGATACTTCCCTCAGCATAAATATTAATCTTACTATTTATGCAAGCTATTTTACAGCTCTGATGTCTTGTTGAGTTTAAGCAAATAGTATGCCATTTGGTTTCATTTGAATAAATAGGTTTTGCATGATACTGTTGGTAGAATAATGAAAACCGTATACTGTATGATACAAACATGCATTCTTTGTAAATCACATTGATTTGTGGTCACATCTTTCTTTTTAATTATCTTATATTTCCCTGAAGTCTATTTATAGTGCTAGTTAAGCTTCCTTGCGACAGAAGAAGTCATAATTTAGTCTTCTTGAGCATTTTACACCCCTTTTTTTGACCCATTTCATTAAAAAAATCTGTTTTTGCTATTGTATCAACAAGCAAATTACCTAGGTTTTGATTGGCTAACCCCTTTGAATGTGAAATGAGCAACAATGATGATTATATTGCTTACAGGTTAGGGGGTTTCTGTCAGGTCCAGTGTAGTTTGCAGTGCTCCATCCTTCCGCCCCATTTTCAAAGCTGATAATTTTGCAAAAAAATGATTTATAAATTTTATGTAAAATTGATTAATCACTGAAAATGTCTGAAATGTCATCCATGAAAATTTCCTGGTCATTCTTGCAGTTTCGTTTGAATACATAATGTTTTTATTACAGTCATTTTCAGTTCTGGAAATAAAAATAAATGATTTTTAAATGTGAGGAACTAAACCGTTTACATCTTAACCTACTTTATTATTTTAGATGTTTTATTTATTATCATATTCATGTACAATCAGCATCTAAACATCAGGGAAAACTCACTTAAAATAATTATAATCTCATTTTCTTATAAATCTAAGCACACAAATCAAAATGCCGCTCAGGTTGCACAATTTAATTGTAGCTGAACATAAGACGAGAGATATTAAACATGTCCTGTCATTCCTGAATACTTTTATCTCAGATGTTGATTACTATGACATGTTCATTGTTTTCAGATCAACAGAGCACATGTAAGTGTAGCTTTTCCACATGAAATTAATGATTTGCTGAATGATATATTAAAGGACATATAGTGTGTACAACATCACATTTAAATTGCTGATACTGCACTCCTCCAGATAAGATTGATTGCTTTTTCACTGAAACTGTTTATATTTTCTCTCTTGGTATATTTAGAAGGTCATTCCTTAAAGCTTAAACACATTTCTCGTTGGCTCGGTTTTTGAGATTGCAAATCTGGTCCATGTTGCCAGCTCAAGTGGTCACTCCAAAGGAAACAAAGCTTGTAGGGAACGTGTTTACGAGTAGTTCTGATTTCGTAGAAACGTACTCCAATCTCATAAGAAAAACAGAGATAAGATAGGATTTACGCAGACCTCGAACGCAGCCAGAAATCCAAATGGCAACACTCGACAAGTCGTTTAAACACCCGAGCCTTAATTTGCTTAAGAGGAGCTGATGGAATCGCAACAGTAACATGTTGATTGTTGGCTTTCGGGAGATAATTGCGATTCACAATCAAGTACCTACTGGTTGATAAAACAGCACCAGAGGCTAAAATAAACAGAATAATCAAAAAGAGTTATTAAGAAGACAAGCCTGAGATTGCAATTAAATTTCAGTGGGTTCATGTTGTCATGGGAACTGAGCGCTGTGTTTATGTGAAGACTCTAAAATTGTCAACCATGACAGGCATTTTGCTTGTGACCTTCTGAAGTTGCTCCCGTTAGAATGTCCAGCTTTTGCCAGAAAACAAGATGTCCAAGATAGGGTTCACAGTCATTTCATCCATATGCATGTTTTATGGTAAAGACCTGGTCCAGTGAACGATGAGAGAGACAGGCAAAGGACAAAAGCTACAGTGAAATAACGATAAAAACATCAGGTGTTAGCATCTTATTTCTATTATATTGTCTTGCATTATACACAGGTCATTCCTACTGCGTTATTATATTTCCATTTCCCCATCATAAATGCCTTAATATACAAGATGAAACATTAAAAGACCCATTATATTTCTTTTTAACATTTTAAATAAGTTCAGTTCCTTGATTTGAGCGGATGTTGCTATTCTTACTACCATGAAAGAAAATCTTTATCGAATTTCTTGGGAATAATTTTTCCTGAGTCTTCAATTTTACTTTCCATCTTGTCAGTCTTTTGTAAAACTCCTTTAACTAACACAAACCAGTTTCTAATGACATCATCCTTCAGTGACATAATTTTAGTTGGAAATCCAGTTTAAACATCTGTAATATTAGCAATTGATTCGTGAATTAGCAATTAGCAATTGAGCCCATGAATTCTGTGATGTTTTCTGCCATTTTGTTTGTGTCACTAAAAAAAACCTCATCTTGGTTGATAAACTTACAGAAATCATTTTAATAATATCAAACTGAACTGAACTTTAAGTTCTTTAGGACATCCTCAGGTATATCATGCTGTTTCATATATAATTTAATTTCAGTTGTGTAAATAATGATATATTAAGTAAAGTTATAGTGTCTGAGTTTGATTAGAGCATATTTCTGAAAGCCTTTAACACATTTTGAATTCAAAATGGACTATTCTTATTTTTTTTATGGAATAACGTGATATTTATTATAAATGATTTATCGTCATGTTATTATTTTTAAAAATTCATGTGCCTCGTAATCTTTAATCAAAATAACTTCTCCTCCTTCTTGCCCGCCCTTCTTTCTTCTGATGTGTTTACTGGTGCGAGGGCGGGGCAACCTGTCACTCACGTGAGATCAACCAATAGCAAACCACAACCATCCAATCAATTATTGATGGACAAAATCAAGTCAACTTTAACTTTTCATGAGACTTTAAAGGGTTAGTTTACCCAAGAATGAAAATTCTGTCATTAATTACTCACCCTCATGTCGTTCCACACCCATAGGAACCATTCATCTTTGGAAAACAAATAAAGATATTTTTGATGAAATCCAAGAGGTTTATGACTCCTCCATAGACAGCAATTTAATTTTTCATCAAAAATATCTGTGTGGAATGACATGAGGGTGAGTAATAAATGACAGAATTTTAATTTATGGGTGAACTAACCCTTTAAAGATATGCTATGAAATTCTGGGCTCTCTAATGCCATCTATGGTTTTTTGCAAGTTTACTTGCAGAGAAATGTTTTTGTCAGTATGCTCTTCTATGCACATGAATCTGATGGTTTTAGGTACCCAGTTGCCTGTGATCTCTATACCAGAGCACTAGGAAGAAGTCCTCCGTACATTTATATTATAATAACACAAGCAGGTGGTAGATCCTTCTCCTATTTGGCACCTAAACTCTGGAACAATCTTCCTAGCATTGTTCGGAAAGCAGACACACTCTGTCAGTTTAAATCTAAACTAAAAACACATCTCTTTAACCTGGCATACACATAACACATTATCAATTTATTTTTTCAAATCCATTAAAGGATTATTAGGCTGCATAAATTAGGTCAGCCGGAGCCGGGAACACTTCCAATAACACCAGATGTACTCGTTACATCAGAAGAAGAATGGCATCTACGCTAATATTAGTCTTTCTGTTTATCCCGAGGTTTACCGTAGTCAACCGGATCCGGGCCGCATCCAGGTGAGATCAATGACCTGCGCCTTGACACGACCACAACGCAGCCCTGAAGTATCAGCAGAGATTGAGTCAACTAGATCATCCACTGTGAAGGCCTCATCAACATGACAACCAGTGGCGCATCTCCTCAACAACCGTCCATACCGGTGTGGTGAATACGATCCTCAGCTGGATGGAACTGAATTAAATACTTTGAATGTTGCGATCCTATCTGACTTATGATAGCAACCTGAGTCGTAACAAAGCACTTTTTGCCAGAGGAGAACTGGCCCCCCGACTAAGCCTGGTTTCTCCCAAGGTTTTTTTCTCCATTTTAACACCTGTTTGCCACCTGATGTCACCTGTTGGAGTCTGGGTTCCTTGCCGCTGTCGCCTTTGGCTTGCTTAGTTGGGGACACTTGACAATTGATATTCAGCAGTGCTTTGATCTACCTGCATTGACACTATTCCTTAAGAGCTGCTGTGCAGCCAAAATAATGTACCAGTTATCACTGTAAAGCTGCTTTGACACAATCTACATTGTAAAAAGCGCTATATAAATAAAGGTGACTTGACTTGATTATCCTACAGGGAGTTTTATAAAAAAATAAATAAATAAATAAAAAAAAAAATTCAAGAACAAGGAAAAGGTCAACACGTATCTTAAGTTTTAGTATTAGGTAGCTATTGTATTTTATATCTTATCTTTATGTTGTCATCTATGAAAAAACTGCTTAAAAACAGCCTAACTGCAATGCCATCAAGCCCCTGAAGAAGTTTTAGGTAGTATTAGACCACTCTAGATCACGTACATGATTAAACAAGCATGAAAATGAGATTGAAAACATGTTCTAGCTCTCTGGCTGCAGTCATCACCTTGACTTTCTTCAAGCTGAAGATAATGATTAAAATGCAATCCACAGCAATTAGCTATATAGCTACTCTGTTTCAAAATATATCAGCCAATTTGTCAAGATTTCATCATATCTGAATGATTGGGCCAAATAGCGTCCAGTTGATTGAACATTCTGGGAACTAAGATATGCATCAGGGTATTGGGTGACTAATTGTTGGGGTTTCCTTGGCAATAAAACTGGACTTGCATAACAATATGCGATCACAAGGTAAAGATCAGCTTTTTGACCTCTTTTTTACACATTTTGGGCTTGTTTTATTTAAACATTTTACTGTTTACAGCTGTTCTTTGACTGCCAAACCTAAATATGTTTATATTCAGAGTGCATGAAGATGTATCACACTAGGTTTGACCTGATGATTTCAAGCTCATTAGTTGGTTCTCATGTTTTTTAACAAATTGGGATCATATGGGTTTCAGAAGTCTTTGAATGTTGTGTACAAGCCTGGCAGACCTACTTTTTAATTACTACTATGTTGCTTTTTGTGTTTTCAGAACTTGCAAGTCTGGTATGAAAAAAAAGCAGTGTAAACAGTGCTAAACATGCAGATTTGGAATGACATGAAGGTGAGTAAATGATGACAGAAATTTAAATTTTTGGATGAAATGAGAACAACAGGCAGGGTGTAAAAAGATGGGAGGGCTCCACACAAAAGGGCATGTCCTGTTCTCCCTCAAACAAAGCAAGAGCACCCTCAGCTGATACTGTAATAATATCAGAGTGTGAAATATAGAGCGTCAAATGGTTTATATTATAGTTTAGTGTTTTTGCATTGTTGAGCAATGAAGCCAATCACAGACATATCTGTTGAGCTCTTGAACTCGGTGACCAATCAGAGGTATTTAAGTTAGTCAGAATCTACTCACCGCTCAAAGCTGGAGCTTTTGTTCAGTGCTGACAGACTCTGACTTTGTTCAGTTCTGCACACTCACGAATCCTCTCATTATAACAAACAAAGTGCAGACATGATGCATGTAAGAGGGCCTGTTTACACCTGGTATTAAGATGCGTTTTGGTCGATCAGATCACAAGTAGACGAGGGAGAGTAATCTTTAATCAAAATAGCTTCCCCTCCCTCTTGCCCCTCCCTTCTCTCCTCTGATGATGTGTTTACTGGCGCGAGGGCGGGGCAACCACCAATAGCAAACCACAACCATCCAGTCGGTTATTGATGGACAAAATCAAGTCAACTTCAACTTTTCAGGACTTAAAAATGGGTAGTTTACCCAAAAATGAAAATTCTGTCATTAATTACTCACCCTCATGTCGTTCCACACCTGTAAGACCTTCGTTTATCTTCGGAACACAAATTATGATATTTTTGATGAAATCTGAGAGGTATATGACTCCTCCATAGACAGCAATTAAATTTTTCATCAAAAATATCTGTGTGGAACGACATGAGGGTGAGTAATAAATGACAGAATTTTTATTTTTGGGTGAACTAACCCTTTAGATGTATGCTATGAAATTCTGGGCTCTCTAATGCCATCTATGGTTTTTATTCGAACTGAACAAAGTCAGAGTCTGTCAGCACTGAACAAGAACGTACCTGTCCTGATTTCTTCGAGGGAGGGTCTATGGGCAGGTAAACATATGGGCTTATTCAGGTCTTTCGATCTAATTGAAGAAACAAGCCTGTGCAATTTACATATGAATGTGAAAGGAGATGATGGGAAAACATACAGAGAGTAGCAGCTTTCAGCTTTCAAGACCACGGCGGACACTGTGAGTGTGTGTTAGAAATCAGGAATGGTGAGAGAACATTGTGGTACATTTTCATCTTCAAACCAAACGTAGGTTTTCAGCCGACAAAGTTTAAATCCTGTCTGCCTAGTGCGCTTCCCATAATGTTTAGGTCAGTAGGAGGAGAGTAGGAGGTTTTTGTGGCTGTTCGAACACATGCGACCACATGAGTGTTTACACTACGAAAGCCGGTCGAATGCGTTTTCGACTACTTCTGAAAGTAGTCAGAAAGTGGACAAGCTCAAAACATTTCAGACCCAGTTTACACCTGTATTTAGCGTTGTCCACTTGTGATCGGAACGACCAAAATGCATCTTAATACCAGGTGGAAACAGGGCCTGAGATTCACTGTGCAGTGTAGACAGCTTCAGTGATTATAATGTAACTTTGTGAGATCGTGATGAAATGAGATGAGTGACAGCTTTTTAATGATCTAAGATGAAGTGCACTTTTCTTGCGTTTATTCCAATTAACATCTTTTTAGTACTTTAGATTACAATATGTTTACAATAACAATGTTGACATCAACGAAAAAAGGGATTTAGCTGATAACATGTTTTGTTGGACTAATTTAAACACTGCCTGCATCATGACGTGATTATAATACATCACCATAACGTGTGAATTATGCATGGCGGCGCAGTTAGGTATTAGTTTTGCAATTAGCATTCGCCGCTTAAACTATGCTCTGGAAAAAGTTACTTTTCATGGCAGATGTTGATGTGTGTACTATTCTGAAATAGATTTTTTAGAACCTCTTTACTGGCAACACTGACACTGTGGGCCGTTTTTGCTTGTTTTAATTTAGAAGTGCAGTGTATTTCTTTTCTAAACGTAAGCTTCTGTAATGTATTTCAGTTATATTGCTACTTGCTTTTACTTGTCCAAAGTGTTTTCTTTTAAAAGAAACCATGATTAGGACTGTAGTCTAAAGCATTCATGAATTGCAATCATTTAAGTATTTCATTTTCTAGTGTATGCTCAAAAATGGGGATGACAGGCTAGTTTATTGCACTTCTTCGTCGATTTGTAGTTTGTTTAATTCTTGTGTGATTACCATTTATATTCATATATATGTTACAGTTTATTCATGTTATATTATAGTAAATTGCAGTTCATATGAAAGATAAGCATTTGCAGTAATTTTTTGGGGGGTGGAGTTGGCTTATCTATCTAAAATCTCACCTAGGGCACCAAAAGAGCCCGGCTCGGCCCTGGATAGCAAGGAGATGATTCATTTATTTATTGAACACTGCAATTCTAGCACTTTAATAAGATCTCCTTTTAAAGCCTGCTCAGCAAAATATAAATTTCTGTTCAGCCTAATGAAGGGTTTTATGAGGTTTTATGCATTTCCATGGGCAATCATAAACGCTACTGATTCATCACAGGGGAAGTGAATTAATCATCCTTATCATCACACTCAGACAGCCCAAACTGAGAGGCTGTCATACTGTTCTGATGGTTTTATTTTTGTAAGGCTTCAAGAGTGAGTGTGTGTGTATTTGTGCAGGTGGAGAACATTACTGAGAGAGTGAGGCACGTTTTGACCTAATCTTTGAAAATGAGAGAGAACAAGGGCAAAAAAGAAAGCACGGATTGCCAAAAAATGATGGTTTATACATCAGTATTGTTTTCAGTTCGTCTAATCTTTCAGACATAAATGCTGTCTGAATAAATCTTCACACATGTTTGATCTCTCAAAGAGTGAATTTTATGTAGGAGAAATTGCCAGTATGTAAGCAAATATCCACTTAATTTGTTTTCAAATTTCACCATTTATCACCTTTGGAGTCCGACAAAAAATGTGTGTGCGTACGTTTCTGACACATGGTGGCAATTTTAGGGGTTTCTCAAACATTTTAGCCGTATTTGTGAGGTAATTCCTTTGAAGCCAGTATTGGTACAACAAACCTCGCATATGTAAGCGTGACCTAAATGTCATATGTGCTTCAAAATCACTGTTGTATTTCAACAAAGCACGCTTTGATTCAACAGAGGCTGAAAGAGGAAAATTAACCTTTAGGATAATTTACTATTATCATCATCTGTACTATAAACAATGTCGTAACTTGGAACCACGGACGCATGCATGATAAATCAGCAGATTACTGATAAATTATGCAGCCAATTGCTAGCTGGAAGCTAGCGGTCCCTTTAGGCATGATAAGAGCTTTCATTATGAGTACCAGCAGAGTTAATACTGCAGCGTCAGACGTCAGACCCCCCAAAAACATAACATAACATTTCCCCCAACAATTACCTTGTGTGGGAGTAGTTTTGGTCATGCTTCAAAGTTTGCTTTGTGCGACGGACTTGCAAGGTTATGTGTGCAATTCAGAAATCAAGTTAGAATAATTATTTTATTATTAAATTATTATATAATTTATATAGCACCTTTAAAGCTTGCTTCTCAAGGCACTTACACAGAAAACAGAAAAATTATGAAAACAAAAACAAACCTTCATAGCTAAAATTTAAATGGAATGAAATTCAATTTACAAACAAACAAACAAACACATCATATGGGGAATTTCTTAACCATTAAAGGCACAATATGTAATTTTTTGCCACTAGAGGTCACCCATTCAAAACAAATGACACCTTGATTTACAGCTGGTGGTGCCTTTAATGGTTAAGAAATTCCCCATATGATGTGTTTGCGCCTTGAAAGTACTTGGATTTCAGACATATGAATTCAAGGCCTGGAAAGTACTTGAAAACAAATATTGGTCCTTGAAAGTGCTTGAATTAAATTTGAAATACATTTTGAAATACATTTTGGATATATTCATACATGCATTAAAGTTACATTCATTAAAATCTTTGTTTATCATGGTGAAAAGCTGAGAGCAACGGTTTCTTCACGACCAATTTTAAAGTTCCGTGCGACTGCCGCTAGGGGGAGAATGTCGTGTGCAGTGGAAAGGCGGCTTTATAGGGTTGTGCAATTTTGATCGTGGACAATTAAAAGGTCTCCACAATCTGCTTTTGAAGAAATAACGTTGTATCGTGCTAGTTGCAGTCCTGGTGCCTCTGTCAACACAGCGGTAGAGTTATACTCACGGAACACTGCAGTTATTCACAATCACAAAAGTTTATTATTTGCATGAGTTTTAAAGCCTTGCCGGTTAAACACGTGCTTTTCTGAGCGGATATACCCGAAGCGCGCACACTCAAGCCTGTCAAACACTGTATTTGCTGGACAGTGTTATTATTTGTATTTTACTCTGTTAATACCATCTTAAAGCCTTAAAGCGACAGACAACACATGCTGCGACTTGTCCTTAAAGGGATAGTTCAACCAAAAATGAAAATTCTGTCTTTATTTACTTACTCCAAACCTGTATTAATTTCTGTCTTGTGCTGAACACAAAAGAACATGTTCTGAAGAACGTGGGTAACCAAACATTTGCTAGTACCCATTGACATCCATAGTATTTTCTTTCCTACTTTGGAACTCACTGGGGACCAGCAACTGTTTGGTTACCCACATTCTTCAAAAAAAAAAAACTGTTCAAGAGTTCAAGAGAAGAAATTCATTCGGGTTTAAAACAACTTCTACGGTGAGTAAATAATGACAGAATTTCCTTTTTTTTTTTTTTCTTTAATACAGTAGCTTTAACAAGAAACTTATAAATTAGTATTTTTATCTTCATCCAGTTTGGGCTGAAAGTCTGTCATTCCTTTTTTCTATTTTGTTACCCTGTAAGGCTACTTTTTTAATATATAGGGAAATTAGTTTGACTGTACAGCTCAGTCACTGGCAAAACAGTAAAACCAACATAAAAAAAGATTTGTGATCAAATCATGAATCATGATAATTTTGCCGTATCGCCCACCCCTACTTATTAATAAGAATATTATGCATATTATGTAGAGTTAGTTTCCCCCAAGGGGGCGTTTTCCCCCCCTCTACCCTAAATTTACAATTGCGAGTTAAAAAGTCAGAATTGTGTGATTATAAAGCCACAGTTGTGTCTTATAAAGTCAGAATTGTGATATATAAATTGCAATTCTGATTTTTTTTTCTCAGAATTGCAAGATTATATCTATAATATATTGTATATATTCTGATTTTATAAGCCACAATTACGATCCATATAATCCTTATAACCCATATAATTTTTTCAGTCAATTGCACAATTTATTTTTACAATATTCTCTCTATATAATAATGTTTTTACTCAAGTAATGATTCATAAAAAATGAAAACCAAAACTAGTGTGGAAAGATTGTTAACATTAGAGATAATGAAGCTGCAAACGGTTTTACTATATTTCCAAAATCAATGTACAAATGATTCTGTACCTCCTCCGGGTTAAAAAGGATGCAAATGCAATAGGAGAGTTCAAATGTACTGTACTGTACTGTAAGAGGTCTTTCATGACGCTCCATATGCTGGGATGTGAATTTGATAAGTGCTTGATATAAAATAAACGGTCCTTGAAAGTCCTTGAATCTGGTGTTCATGAAAGAGTGGGAACCCTGCTGACAGGACTCGGGCAGAAATCATGTTCATGGATGAGATTATTAACATTACTGTAGTATGAAGCATCTCTCTTTGCTAAAGAGAGATGAGCGTGACACACGTCTCGAGAGCAGAACATTTATTATGCCACAGACAACCATTTCTGCTTCTTACGGTCATGCGTATGTGGGGTAACGCAGTGCTGTTTTATCATATTAGATACATTTGTGTGTTATGCTACTCTGTGCGTTCGCTCGGTGGCTACCATGAGACACTTGTTGCACACTGCAGTAAGCTAGATCGATACTGGGTAAAACATGGTATTCGCGGTAAATCCAGAAAAATGTATTTAAACAGTTGCTCATCTGTCTAATAAAACACATAATATATTAAAGCGTCTTTGGTGTTTCGAGGGTAACGCGTATATGATGTCATTAATTGGCGACGCACGGACACGGTCCATGTCCTGGTTAAAATTGTTGAAATTTAAACATTCTTGGAAACATTTGGGATAATGTAAGTACACAAGTCAACAAAATATATAACACTGTTCTAGGGGGTTTTGGATATTTTGATCCAAAAATCTTACATACTGTGCATTTAAATGACCTCAATAATCAATATTTGAAATGCCAAATATAAAGTTGTGTCAGTCTTTTATCAGACTGTTGTGTCAGACTGGTCCTCCAGTCAGCTGAGACGCCAACCAATCACAGGGATCGATCATTGTCTGACAAATTGCATTTGAGACATTTCATCACATCCTTGACCTGTACATCATCCCTTTTAATTGACTTAATGAATATATTTTCTGGGTGTGAAACACCATATTAGGTTTATTTCTACAAAATCAGGTCTCTATAATTAATATATGCCTTGCATAACCACTCTGTAAATCACAAACCATTTACACAATTAATGCAATTAAATCCTACAGTTTGAGGGATGACAGGGGCTCCATAAAAGGACAACACTGGAACTGTCCAAAAAGATGACCTTGAGTGAATTTACAGGGCAGATGATTTCTGACAGGGAGCTGTTTTTCTCTCCCCTGGTCATTTCTGGTCTGAATTAGGCTCTTTCTGTTGTTGCAGAACAAAAATTCTACATTAGGTAACTAAATCTAGTCTAGCCCTTACAAACCCAGCGGCCCTGACCGAATCAGGCCAACAGCCAAAACAATACTCACAGACATGGCTGTTGTATTGTATAATGTGACATTTCCTGATTGAAGGGTAAGTGGGCGGCTGACAGATAACATGAACTTTTGTTCAACATCAAGATTTTATGTTAAAGTAATTTGAATGCGTGAGGGAAAATATGTAATTTACATGATTTGTAATCAGGTCATTTTCAGGTGCTATTTATGTGCTGTGTGTCTCTGACTTACTTGTGATATAATCAACAGGATACTGAACGCATTATTTGATGTTTATCATAGATTTAACACAGTTTAGTGTGAAATGCAGAATTAAAAAAAAAAAAAAGACAAAAAAAATCTTTGTTAAAAGATTTAGGGGCCGTTGACACTACACCGTATATTATATTATGTTATACTTTGGCTGTTCGTTTACACGAGAACAGCGTTTTGGGGGACTGAAAACGCAAACTTTTGAAAAAAAAGTTTTTGAAAACGATGCCGTTATCATCTCGATGTAAACTACAAAAACACAAATTTGTGAAAATGGTGACGTCAAGCGCATGCGTATTACGTGTTTAATCTATAGGCGTGTAGTGTTTCTTTACAAAGTGACATCGCCAACTACTGGCCTGGCAGCAGAATACAGCGTTTTTAGTCGTTTTTTGCGGTTCTATGTGAACGGGGATCGTTTTGACGACGTTGTCATCTGTACGCAAAAAATGCAAATGAAAAATCTTTTGTTTTCGTTTTTAGTATATCGTTGTCATGTAAACGTACCCTTATTTTAAATGTTTGTTTTTCATTGACATACCAGCCAATGTTGCATTTTCAGTTTGCATTATTTTTTATTAAAATTAAAATGTCATGCTTTCAATGTCTATATGTATTTTTTTCTAAAATGCTTTTTTGGAGCTTTTTTTTCATTGATATATATATATATATATATATATATATATATATATATATAAAGAGAGAGAGAGAGAGATTTAAAATGTCAAAAAATACTATACATTTTTAAATGATAATAAAATAACTTTCTCTTAAATTTTCTGGCATGTTTCCTGAGAATAACCTGACAACCTTTTTTTAGTTCACCTAAATATTCCTGCGGCGTAACAAATAAATCACCAAAGTACACTGTGTAGTCTCTCAATTAATACAGCATGATCTCATAAAAACTGCATACATAAAATTATAAAACTGTTTTAAAAAATGCTGTTCATAATAGTTTTAGATATAAAACATAGGCATATAGCATGTTAACCGCCCAGTTTACTGTTATTAAACTACATAACATTTAAAGGGCATTAAAATGTTGTCAATCCATGGCAATTACAAAAGGTCAGGATTATGCTGGAAATGGTTCAAAAACTCTGATCCGTATCGTAAAAGAGCTGTGTCAATCTTGCCAAGCACCTCACATAAAACTGAGTTGGAGGCTCAATAAAACACAGCTATCCTTGAGTGGAGCAGAGCTATGTGCAATGTGTGAAAACAAACATCAGATCAATCCAGCTGCAGTATTCCCAAAGGAAAGGTGAAAAGCTACGTGTAAAGTTTCACCTTCGGAAAAGGGCCCTTAAGTTTCAGTAATTGTGAGGAGAATTCTGGCATTGGCCCGCTCTCTTGTGTGTTTCCCATGAGAATGATTTCAGTCGGGGCAAAGAGTCACTTAGTTTGACCTCTATCCCCAAGAGCACAGCCTCACCACAAACTGAACCAAAATAAGAAATATGTAAAAATAAATAAGTGGGTAAGGGGCATAGTGCAATAAAAAGTCTCATGAAAAGTAACATCAATCTGCAGACTGAAAAAAGCTTGCAGAACATTTGTATGTAATCAAAAAATGAAGTTGTACTTGTACAACCACTTTAAATGACAAATTGCCATTTCTGCTTCAGAATCCCATCTTAAAATATTTAATATATATAATATTTTATTCTGAATGACTGCAGATCAACTGATTTTGGCCAAACTGTCAACCTGTGAACTTTTTTAATGTGTGCATCACTCATCTTCAAAGCAGGATTGTGCAAAAATCAGAATTGAAGAACTGGCTCCCTTTTAAAGTGTAATTTTCGATTTAACTAGCCTTTGGATTTATCTGTCTGTCTATTTATCTCTGTCTTTCTGTCCATCCATCCATCTATCCATCCATCCATCCACCCACTTATTCATCCACCTTCCGTCCATCCATCCATCCATCCATCCATCCATCCATCCATCCATCCATCCATCCATCCATCCATCCATCCATCCATCCACTTATCCTTCCGTCCATCCATCCACAATCCACCATCCATCCACTTGTCCATCCATCCTTCTGTCCATCCATCCATCTACCCACCCACTTATCCATCCTCCATCCATCCACTTATCCATCCATCCATCCATCCACCCACTTATCCATCCACCATCCATCCACTTATCCATCCATCCATCCATCCATCCATCCATCCATCCATTCATCCATCCACCCACTTATCCATCCACCATCCATCAACTTATCCATTCCTTCCATTCACCCACCCACTTATCCATCCATCA
The DNA here is from genome assembly GCA_037101425.1 of Elopichthys bambusa. NCBI lineage: Eukaryota > Metazoa > Chordata > Actinopteri > Cypriniformes > Xenocyprididae > Elopichthys > Elopichthys bambusa. The sequence continues at coordinate 4,222,902 of CM074440.1, read as the reverse complement.
TCTATCCACTTATCCATCCATCCACTTATCCATCCATCCATCCATCCATCCATCCATCCATCCATCCATCCATCCATCCACCCACTTATCCATCCACTTATCCATCCATTCATCCATCCTTCCATTCCTTCCATCCATCCATCCATCCATCCATCCACCATCCATCCACTTATCCATCCATCCATCCGTCCATCCATCCTTCTGTTCAATCTTTCCGTCTATCCATCCATCCACTTATCCATCCATCCATCCATCCATCCATCCATCCATCCATCCATCCACCCACTTATCCATCCACCATCCATTCACTTATCCATCCATCCATCCATCCATCCATCCATCCATCCATCCATCCATCCATCCATTCATCCATTCCATCCATCCATTCCATCCATCCATCCATCCATCCATCCATCCATCCATCCATCCATCCATCCATCCACCATCTATCCACTTATCCACCCATGCTTCCACCCATCCTTCCATCCATCCATCCATCCATCCATCCATCCACCCACCCACTTATCCATCCACCATCTATCCACTTATCCACCCATGCTTCCACCCATGCTTCCACCCATCCTTCCGTCCGTCCATCCATCCATCCGAAATTCACTTCCTTTTAATTCTACTTCCTAGCATTCAAAATTAAAGTACAATTCTGCATCTATTTTCCTATCTCAGTTCAAATTCCGGAATTAAATTAGAATTCCAAAGGCACTCCAAATCCCTTTTTGAATGGTGCAGAACTAGACCATAAAATACTACTTTAGAAAAAAAATGTTGTTGTTGTTGTTGGTAATGAGCAAAATTTGACCCATAATCAATTTTAGAACAGGGAGAATAAACTCTCTATATCTTTCAGGTTGTGGGGGTGAGGAGGAGACGAGAGACAGAACGTGTGTTAATAGACCTCCCTCAGCCTCCCCCCTCTCCTCCACACACTCCCTCGCTTCCCGATAAGAGGACAGAACTCTCTCACTCTGGTCATTTCACACACCGCTCTGGGATAGGAAGGAAAGTTCTCCTCTTTTGTTTACTTTTCTCTCGTGTTAAGAGCCTACAGATTGGGAGACTCATTTAGACGGCTGTCTCCGTTTCTCCTTGAATTCTTTCATTGCCTTCTTATCTATCTGTGAGAGTCTGTTGTAGTTACTCAAGGGTCAGTGCCTGTGCCCAGTTCCTCAGGGGAACCTCGTGGAAACCGGAACTTCTCCAGCATCAAAGGTCCTGCAGCCAAGAACGCAGTCCAACTGTGAAGGAAAGAAGAGAAAAGAGTAAAAAAAACCTCTTCATCTCCATCCAACCATGTTTTCCTTCATCAAAAGAGCGTGAGCTACTGAGTTGGCGCTTTCTCTTGACCACAGGTGGCCTTTCCTTTTGCTCTCGCTGCCATGAGGCTTGCCAGAGGCGGTTGGCATTTGGCACTGCTGTTGGCGTCAATTGGCCTGGCGAGTTCCGGAAACGGGAACGGTCAGGGGAGACGCGGAGGAGGCGAGAGGCGGAGAAAGCTTCACCGCGTGCAGCACGGCCAGTGCAGCTACACCTTCATCCTTCCGGAGATGGAGAGCTGTCAAGGTGGAGCAGACCAGACCAGCGTGGTTCAGCGTGACGCCCCGCCGGCGGACGGTGAATGGTCCGCTCAGAAGCTGCAGCATCTGGAGACGGCCATGGAAAACAACACGCAGTGGTTGCAGAAGGTGAGAATGACTTTATAATGAGACACAGGTGACTGCCGTCATTACGTCCTTCACTTCCTCAAACCTGGCAGTATTTCAATAGAGGTGTAATGCTGCCTTCAGGTCATGTTGGGAATGATTGTATTTACGAGTTGCACACATTTTTTAAAGCCTCAAGCATGCTGATTACAAAATCATGGCAGAAGCAATTGGTGTTCATCATAATTAAGTTTAAATTGTTAATGTTGTCGGTGCAGTTTAGATTGTACACAATTTTGCATTCTGATGATGAAGAATAGTGGAAAAGCTTGCCAGAAAATGCTACTCATTTAGCCGGCTTATGAAGCAACAGGCTTGTACAACAAAACTACACTTCCCATCATTCTCTGTGGCAACACTAGAACACTAAAATACAAGCTAATACATAAATTACTCAATCCACATCCTTTGTTGCACTAGTGCCAAAAAGCTTCCTGTCTTTGAGGAAAAGGCAAAACAAATATGAAGTTGACCAATATTATAAATCTTCTTCAGATGTAAAAACCTGTAGCACATTTATATTCAGATGGGTGAACTGTTGCAGATGCTGGCCAAATGGCCAGATGTAGACGTTGGCTGAGTTGGTTTGAGAAGCTGAGCGATGCAAATACATTTATCAAAATAGAATGGAAACAAAGATCTGGTTGAACACTCAATTCTGCATTGTTTCCAAAAACACAACCTGTTGAAAGCGACTCAGTCATTTGACGGATTCCAAGACCTCCAATGCTTTTGGAACTGTCATGTGTGATTCCCATTAACAGAACTCTATTTGCAATTTCAGCTGAGTGCATTGACTAAGCACCATTTCAAACATCAAAGTGAGCTTGCAAGAACTTTCACATCTGAATAAATAGATCAAACACTCATTTCACTAATAATAGAAAAGTGGCAATTAAACAGGAGCCAGATGACAAAACCAGAGAAGCATTTGATCTGCATAAGTGACTGCAGAATGATGTATTACTCCATTCAAATGTGAAGAATGCAAGTCTTGATTGGCACTTCAAGGGAACTTTGCTCGGTGACATTAATTGAGCTAATGAATAGATGAAGTGCTGCGATGTAGAGTGAAAATTTGCAGTGTGTGCGCATGTTTTGCATCTGTGTCTATGTCTTCAGCGCACCACCCAAGTTGACAATCAATACGGCTCAAAGAGAGACAGCTTGCACCTCTACAGGAAAGAGACGCGACCCTTGACCCTGTTTAAGAAGAGGTCAGATTGCGATAAGAGTCATTTAATTATTAACACTTGCTGCTTTCATTGCATTCATGCCCTTATGAATTAAATCGGTGGTAATTAACAAGGAGCATGAAATGCTTAAAACAGGCCTATATAATCAACTCAACAAAGCTCTCATTTAATTAACTCAAGATGCAAGTATAAAGTATCAAATTTATGCATTTACACACAGTGATGTCCAAAAGTCAATGACCATCTTAAGCAGAAAAATGTAGGATTTTGAAAATTATGAAAGCTGTGATTTCAAAATCAATGTACATTTTTTGCTGATAATGTAATATGTAATGGAGAAAATGATTCAAACAGAAACATGCAAAAAGAAGAGCTTTGACCCCACTGTATATAACTTAAATTTTAATATAAAAAAATGTACATACATGTTAATATGAATATTTAAAACTCTTTATAAACTATCAATTTAAACAGGCCCCTGACTGTGCTGACTTGAATGTTAGGTATTCTGCAAACTTATTAAAATCCTTTGAGGGCCTGGTACATGTGTTGCTCTGGCTGTATAATTGGGCAAAATGTTTATGGAGGAGGAGTGTTTAGTTTACAGGCAAATGACTGAAACTAAACGGATATGCTCTCTTAGATTGCTCCTGCTGCTCACCCCTTACCTGATAACTGCATTCACAAGCAATGGGAGACATGCCATGTATTTGACTCCATTAACAGGAAGGAGAGGGGAGGGGGGCCGTGTATAGACTATAGGAGTATATGGAAAGCATGAGGAGCCATTTGAAGTCTTTGCTTATTTTTTGTGTAATGGCCATGGACCAGATATCTCCCTGGAAAAGAGTTCTTCAAAGGCCAAGGGATTAGCGATAGTACGTCCCATTTAGAGCAGCTTGAGATATGGCAAAGCCTCAGACCCCTTTGAGTGGGAGCCTCACTGGATGCAGAATAACAAGAAAAGAACCTTCTAAACTTCAATTCACAACATTTTGGCTTAATGCTTTGATTGTTATAGAAAGAAAAATGTTGGAGCTTGAGGAAAAGAAAAAAATTGTTAATGTGAAGCTGAGAAAAACATCTTCATATAACAACATTTTAGCCATTTTTAAATCATATGCACTCATGTATTCTTTATCTAATTCTGTGCATTAATGGTGGAGATTTTGCAGTGACTTTTTCTGCATGTTACATCGTTATACCAGTAGGTGGCAACACCGTGACAGGTGACTGTATTTATGAGTGATTCTTTGAATCATTTATCAACTAATTCATTCTAAATGATTCATTTAGGAATGAAACAAGTGACTGTCTTTATAGTTGCATCCCAATTTAGAGGCTGCATCCTTCGAAGGCCATATTTGAAGGCAGATTATGTCACCGTGGCGTGATCAGGGTTGTCCCAATTTTGTCCCAATCTCCTTCAAATGCGGCTTTGAAACGCATCCTTTGTTTCGCGGGCAGAATTCATTGCATGGTCGTGACAACAGGATTTTTTTGAGAGAAATGTGAACATATTTAGACAGGCTTTGAACCCTGTTTTGTTATTAGGCAGTAGAATATAAAAAGTCCACAAATGTTACTACTGCTCATCAACAACAACTGTCAGTTGCTAGGAGATTAGAACAGTCCTCTGTAAGATAGACCATCCTATATTTGTTCCGACCTTTCGTGGGCTTTCAAAGGTGTGGCCTTTGAGTTCTTTGAAGGATGCAGCCTCTGAATTGTCATGCAGCTTATGAGTGAGTCATTGAATCATTCATTCAACTGATTCGTTCAATAACAGAGATTCTGCTTTCAGCAATGTAACACCACTACGTTCTTCTGCTGCTTTGTTTAGAACTACCTTTGTTTTATATATATATATATATATATATATTAGTGTATATATACTAGTTTTATGCTTAAATCAAATGCAACTCTCCTCAATGAGCTGCAAGATTTGAGGTATGATTCATGTCTGTAGTACAAATTGTGCAGGACATGGACGCACCAAAGTTTAATACTTATCGTTAGGGTTTTGTTGAAATCCCTAACCCTAAGTTTGAGCAATAATAATTATGTTGCTTGCCTAATTATTGGCAATAAAACATGTTGCCAATGGTCAGCAGGCCTCACAAATGAAACAAGACCTGCAATTTAGTAACGGCTGTACATTCATCACTCTGCAATCAATGCTCTTTTCCAAGGATGCTGTAAAAACAACATTTAGAGCCAAACTTTAAACTGTTTGAGCAAAGGTGGCTCAATTATTACTTTATAAAAGAGCCACTTAGAAAATGAAAGTTAAAAAAGTAAATACTAAAAGAAGAATAAAACAGTAAAACTTCTCAGCATGTGATTGGTTTTAGTACGTGCTGTTCCTCCTAATGCAACATTACATTAACAAGCCTCTAGCGTCTTGGCTAATGTTTTTTTTTTCTTCTTCTTCTTTTTTCTTTGGCCTATTGTGCATATCATTCCTCACTGGAGAAATGAGAGAGATAGACGGAATGAAGGATCGCTGGAGGAGAGGATGGGAAAACTTGAAGCCTGCTGAGTTTATAATGTCTCGGCACTGTCTTTAATGATCCTGTAAAACGCGGTTGTAGGGCTTCTTTGGGAGTTGAGCGAGGGCTAGACTGGTGATTACTCCCGCTATCAACATGCCGAATCTGAGCCGTACACATCAAACGCTCACTCAGCACACATTATCCTGCGAAGAATGTTCTCTGAGAGCTCGAAATAAAAGTCTTACCCTTGTGGGAGACTCACAAATGTTAGCGAATCTGATTGTTGCACTGATTGTGACCTAACTTTTGGTCCAGAACAAATGTAATGCCATTTTTGATTAGTCGTACATTCACTCGAGTCTGCTGTAAAAATCTATGAACATTTTTGACAGCTATGAATGATTCCTTAAACCAAATGCCTTCAAATTGCATTTAAGTATTTTAATATCCTCTTTGAACTCTAAACGTCCTGGATCTTTGCAGAAGTCCAGTGGCACAGCAAGACATTGAGTTCGGATAATACTCACAACGGGAGTGATGTGTTAAATGTGTGTGTCCTTGTCTCTGATAAATGTCGTCTCTATTTATGCATGCTCGTATATTGAGTTTGGCTCAGATCACAGCAGAAGGCTTCGCTTTGTTAAACAAACATTGTGCTCGTGTTTATCATTCTTGGGGAAGTGTCTTTGAGAGCAAAGAGAGATGCCGGGCTTGGAGAAGAGCTGGACATTGGCTCGCTTGTGTTGCTTTCACTGACATCAGTCAACATTAGGAGATCTCCCCTGGAGCCAGAACTCCTACAGAGCGACAACAGCCTCACTGATAGCGCTGAACTTTAACTTTTCAGACGCTTTGGCAGCAGCATTGTATGCACTCCATCTACTGAACACATTCAACTGTCAATATTAGTGAAATGCTGCTACGATTGGAGACCTTACATTGTTGTTTTGCTTCCTAATTGAAGTAACTAAGTAGATGTTTGCAGTTTCTAGAAAAATGTAAGTGGTGTTTGCTTGTGCAAAAAGACCGTCATGATGGTATAAGGTGTTACTATGCAGTTGTTATGGTATTTTTATCACTGGAATGATAGTCACATTTACAGGAAATAAAGTTGCAATTATGAGATATATATGCTGGAATTATAAGCCATAAGGTCATTTTGAGCTTTCACGGTTTTCAATTGTCTGTAAGTAAAAAGAAAAATAGCATGTTATTCAGAACAGTAACTGGTTTTATGAAAAAAAAAAAAAAAAAAAAATTCTAAAAGTAACGTAACTTTCAGAAATTAAATTCTTATAGTAGCAACTGTGATAAACATTCTTATACAATAAGTTAATGTTAACTGTGTAACATTTATATATATATATATATATATATATATATATATATATATATATATATATATATATATAAAAAAGTTTTAACAGAAATAGATAAATAAGTACATTACATAAATAATAAAAATAATAATTAAAAAAAAAAAAAAAAAAAGATATGAAAATAAGAGGAGGTACAGGCATGTCACTCCATCTTAGAGGGAGGAAAGTTGTTCAAAATATATTATGAAGGGGGACCAAATGTCCTGAAACTTACATTTCGAACCTTGAATCATATATTTAATCTTTTCCAACTGAATATGAAAGATTACTTCTTTTATCCAGCTGCTATGGGCTGGAGGCTCTGCCCTTTTCCACTGAAATAATGTTAAATGCCTCACCAGTAGCGTAGTGAAGGCAATAACAGAACAAATATCTTTCCTGAGTTCTGTACCCTCAGGCACCACACCAAAAATGCTCATCATAGGATCAGGATAAATTAGGATATCATATATACGTTTATATGACTCAAAAATCTCTCTCCAAAACTCCAACTTTGGACACACCCAGAACATATGCCTATAAAGAACCTTAAATTGAATTAATCCATGCCTTGCACAAGGAGAGGAGGTGTGCACCTGATTTAAAGCATTTTGCCATTCTTCATCTGTGAATTCTTTACCCAAATCACTTTGCCAGGCTTTACGAATACCATCCAGGCTCTGTGGATTTGTGTTGCACTTGTACATTTGTATGTGGTTTGACTTTGAACTAGTGTGAGTCTCCTGACTCAAAATCGGATTTTAGGCTCAATTATGGAATATGGAAGCAAATGACAGCATTTGTAGAACTGAAAACGCTGTTTTTGGCTTCACTGAAAGGATTTAATTTGTCCGTCCTTGAATGTACTTTTACTATTCCCTTTTGCACAGCAGATGCCTTTCAATGTAAAACAAGCCCTTCGTCAAATACAGATGACTCATTTTTAAACTATGATTCATCTTTTGGCCTGTTAATCTTCTAAAACATCTTAATTGATCATATTCTTTTACATTTTGAAGACTAAACCATGGTACAGTGCTAATTAGAACATACAGCAATTATTCCTCGACATGCTTGATAAATGTGGTACTGCATTGATTTTGCTATGTGAATATTGACATTATTCTACTTCATGGACTTTGTCATGGCATTTAACTACACAATCATGCTATAATATCATAATCTTATGTTCTAATCATGCTTATATTCTGGAGTTTGTCTCAGTAATGGTAAGGGGCCAAAAGCAAACATTGTTCAAGTAAGCATGTTCTTTGTCTAGCATCACAAGTGTCCTGAGACATGAGGTTATGGGTTTTTGAGTCAGCACTTCTCATTCTTTGCTCTTGTGCATGCATCTACATTCAACATCATGCTATTCCTGTAAAAGCTAAAAAACAACCTTGTTTTTGCAGTTTCGTTTGGTAACACTAGATGCACAAAAACTGCACACTTAAGGCCGGGTGTAAACGATTTTTGCTGATCGTTTATATCTGCTTGCAGACGATATTTTTCCATCTGTAAAAATGGTGTCAATCGTTGGAGCTCCAATGGTCGTGGCTCACATCATGTGAGAGGAATCATGAGCCAAGCCGAGTACCTTGCGCGACCACCTCCAAAGCTCCCGATAATATTTAAACATGTTTTAAAAATTCGGGAATAAACTTTCCAAGTGTCTAAACTTGCAGAGTGAACGCTCGGCTTAAAATTCACAAGCTATGTAAGAAGTGCCTGAGACTACATTAAAAGTAAATATTTTACATGTAAAGTAACATGTTGTGTACTAAAACTAATGCATTCTTTAATTGTCACCTCTTCAAGTTAAAGGCTCCAGTAAGACTGAACCTCAAAAACCAAATTCCATCCCACACCTGGAACTATAGCTGACTCTAATTCCAGACCAGTGGTTCATTGGTCTTCTTTCAGTTGAGTTCTGCAGATTACAGATGAGTGATTAGAGTCTTGAGGTTTGCTGTTTGTTCTTATGTGGCTCAGGGTTTTGTCTTGGGTTGATCAAAGGCATTTTTCTAAGTCAACTCATACTAACTGGTAGCAGCAATTTACCCCCACCACCACCACATGCAGTAGCCTAAAACTGTGATAACTGTCTTCCACGATTTCCTTTAAAAACATAAAAAGGCATAATAATAACTAATAATAACAAAAGCGCAAGATAATAAATGTACATCCTGTTTTAGGGTCAAACATGGAGAAATAAATGCTTTCAACCTATCCTGTCCCCACTTGAGAACCCATTAGTGTTGCAACCCTCAACAAGCACAAAAAAGGAAAACCCTCAAGTACTGCACCATCTGTTGTTCTTTTCCTTGTGCCGAGTTACAGTTCTGTTCTTTTACAGTGTCTTGTTACACTTCTGTTTTTTTATCGTTGATGTGAAGGACTTTCATATAAAATTTCAGTTTGGGCAAGTTCAGACAGAATTTCCAACGGCACATTACACAATTGCAATAATCCATTATATGGAATCAAAATGATGCTTTTACAAGAGATGCTACAGATGGGACTCTTATACCATTACCAAATATTGTAAAACTCATGCGTTTCCATGGCTGCACATCAATAATAAACACATATGTAGATGGCTTTTCCGTTACTAATGCCGCTATCTGTCCATCCATCCATCCGTCCATCCATCCAAAATGTATGAGACCAGCCTGAAATTCTGGAATTCAAAATCTACTTTAAACCTTGAAATGAACAGCTTTAGGGTAATATAAATAAATAATTTAATTATGCTGGGGAAAACATTACATATTTAAAAAAATGTAAATCATATAATTTTTTTTTTATCACAGTTAAGTAAACTATAAATAAATGATTTTATTACTTTTGTCATTATCATGTGATCTACCAGCGTCAGTTGCGTCACTTCACTGCCATTTACAAATCCTCTCCTGTGGCCTCATGGGATAGTAAAGTGTCCATTGTATGCACACTTCAGGATCTTCAGGAAGTAGTAGGTCATAGTTTTGCCTACTCTTTTGAGTACTGTGAATTTGGACATACTACTTTTGTCACATACTGTTTTTCACCTACTATATAGTAGGGAAGTATGCGATTTCAGATGCAGCCTTTGTAATTCCTGTGATGTTTTGTGATATATTAGATGGTTTGTGTCACTCTAAAATAAATACCCATCTTGTTTCATTACAGAAATCAGTTAAAAAATATCAAAACATTAGCTTCAAGCTGCCATCATCATAAGATAACTGTCAGTCCCTCTACCTCTTCAGTTCCATCCTTGAATAAATCCTGTTAGTCTAGATGTTTAGACCAAATGACGCACGTTTCTTAGCCATTTAGCCAATCGGCCTTCAGTCTCGTGTCGTGCATGTGGATGTTCCTTGGCCCTGAGCATTAGCCCTCAGTGTGTTTGTTTATGTTAGCTCAGAGAGAGAGAGAGGAACCGCAGTTCTCGCTGCACAGCTGCACTCCCGTCTGCCACAGGGTCAACAGCCACTCTCTGATTGGCTGCAGCTCGAGTTGAATTGCAAAGAAAACATGGTTGTCTTCTAGAGGAGCAGTAAATTTGATAATCATAATTGATGGTAGAGTCTGGCTCAATCAAATATAGTCTTAACCTATCCACCTCTGAGTAATCATAGGCCCACTATTAGAAAATGCTAATTAAGCAGCAGTTTTTTGGAGTGTCTTGTTTAAATTTTAATAGAATTACATGATTACTGATTCATTAATAGTATTAAATCATATCAGTATTTGCTGAGAAAGTGGGCAATGATTAGAGGCATTATTCTGGCATGAAATAGATGAAAAGTTGCTTTAAATGTCAAACTATCATTTGTTTTATTTTGTTTATATATATATATATATATATATATATATATATATATATATATATTTAAGCTGAAGCACCAAAATTACTATCCAGTAATAAATAAAAGTTAAAACTAAACTAAAATAAAATAAATGAAACCTAAAAAGTAATAAAAAACAAAACAAAACAACAAATAGAAATAAAAAAAACACATAAAATTACTGAAAATTAAACTACAATAAAAAAAATATTTAAAAATAGAAGCAAATTCTTAATATAAAATAAAAACTACAATAGTATATAAAAAATACTAAAGTAACACTGGTCCATTGTGCTGTGGCAATTTGTGAGTCCATGATGATGCAGCTTTTGCACAAACAGAACTTTATTTGTTTAGCTGAACATCATGAACTTCACACTCACATGATGGATGGAACAAACTTTAAGCTATTAAAACAAACTAGGTTCTCATCAATAGTAATTAACTTTTAACGATTCAAACACTAACATTACACAAACAAATGTAAATTGAAAATACACTCTTCCCTGAATATAACAGAAACAATTGCACAGCAGTCTGATAACAAAAATGAAGGAATGCATTGCATCATAATCCACTGCCACAGTCCAATTTGTTAATGAATCATTTCAATGACTCAATTGATTTGGTTAAGAAACACAAATGATTAATTCAAATCAGCAGTCCTCAAGTTTGAATAATTTTGTTGATGTTATACTGTCAGTTGCAGACAGTTTTCAACCGTATCTGATTGCATTACCAGAAATGGTGACTTTATGCAATAAAAGTGTAAAATGTGACATGATATGATATACGCTATTTCCCTTTTTTGTATTCTAGCTTGTGTGATTTATTGCTTTCTTCTCCAAAGGTCTCCTCGGCAGATTGCATTATCAGACTGTGTTGTAAAACATACATTTACTTTGACAGGCAAATCATATATTTCACATCTTGTAGCACAACTCTGGATTTTTATTTGTTTTCCATAATCTTTAAAGCCTCACCATCTGTGATGGGTTTACAGATGATAAAGTCATAACCAAATCCCTGTAATCGTAAATTTGGCTTACCATAAGTCCTTTTTGGCTTATTTATAAATTCTAGTCTGAAGACGGAAGCTAATTCTGGTTTTTAATCCAAGCGGGATCAATTTACAACAGTTAACAATGAAAACTGCAGTTCCAAAAGTGATTTTTAAAATATGATGATGAACCATAACATTGTATAATAATTTATAGATGCAAGAGACCGTGGCTAGTGGTCACATATGTCTAGTGGACATCTCTCAGTTTGAGGTTACATTGAATTTTATACAAGGGAGTATATTTATGAATGAATCTTTAAATTTCTATTCATTCAAAACACATTTAGGCTGTGTCTGAAATCAAGGAATTTAAGGGGACAGCCATTTGTAGTGTCCGAAACCATAGTGGATGTTGTCGAGTGCACTCATTCAATCCCATACTGCACCGCAATAACAAGTGTACACTCAACGGCTAGAGAATACCCATAATGCACTGTGAGGGTCGTGCCGAATGAATTCACGCATCTTGCCAAAAGATGGCACCCGCAGCTGAATCATCCATCTATTTTCCAAACCGCCGGTCCAATGTGGGTACAGCATAATACCATACAGGTACAAATTCCTTTTTAATTGATTAATAAATAGTTTAATAAGGTTTATACATGCTAGTTTCTATGACAGAGTTCAAGATAAATCTTTTCATTACTACTGGAGCTGCCAGTTTGCTAAGTTTTAATTGATTATTAAACAGCAAGAACAAACTATGCAAAAGCAGCAGCCCTTCCGGCGCACACAGTGTCCGAAATTCACTCGCTCGTTTTTATTCACTCCTTCAAGTGGACTATATTAGTGGAGTAATGTAGGGAATAGTGAATGATATAGTGGGTATAGTGGGTGATTTTGAACACAGCTTTATTCTGTGATTGACTCACTACATGAGTAAGTCATTGAATCATTCATTCAACTTAATTTTAATCAAAATGATTCAGGAACAGAATGCAGCTACTAAGTTTGTTTGAAACTATTTATTGGCTACAAAAACAGACAAAATAACTTGATATTGTGTGTAAAATGTACTCAATTACTCAAATTTGATTAAATTCTTGCTGCATTTAACTTCTAGTAAATAAAAGACTTTTTGAGGAAACTAAAAACAATTCATGAAACAGTAAAAACAGTTAAAGCAGTTTTTTTTTTTTTTTTTTTTTTTTATGAAATTAGACTTAAAACTAGGGATGCACCGATACCATTTTTTAAGGACCGAGTACGAGTACTGATACAGTGAGACTAATGAATGTAGGACAGCTTTTTTATTTTTACTCTAATGAAAAAAGTAATAATTTTTATGTTCTTGTCACAAACTTAAAGAACAAAAATTCCAGTGTCCAATAACCTTCAAAGGGCATAATTACCAATATATATAATTGTTGTTGTATAAAAAAGAAATTTATAAACAATACAACAAATACTATAGAGATAAAAATTAAATAAACTTGTTTTTCAGATACAGTAGGTTTATTTACCATGTATACATTTATTTAACATGTTTTGTTGTTTTATTAACATTAATGACAAATATAAGCTACGGTCCCTTTAAGACAGAATCCATGGATACTGACACACATCCTGTTTTCACCCAAATGTTTACGTCCACTTAAACCATAACCGTCTGTATTTACGCGAGATACTCCACACGATGGACATTTTGTCAACTATGTGGGCGCAAGGAGAACTGATTGTCTGAGAGAACTGGGATTGCGCGCAAGAAAAACAGAGAGAGCGCGCTTCTGGTCTGTGTCATTCAGCGCGATTCCGCCTATCCCGCCTTCACTAATCGATAACGAAAGCATGTAGTTCGCAATGTCTGTGTTGTCATCACTGATTTTGAAGTATTTCCACACCTCTGAGGCTGACATTGTTTCTGCTGCTGCCATTGGTATCTCTGTGCACGGAAAATTCTGTCAGTTAAATCACGTGAGGTATCTGGGGTATTTTTATGAGTACGAGTACAAGTACACGAGCTTTGTATCGGGCCCGGTATCGGTGCATCCCTACTTAAAACCTATAGGCCTGGTTAGTCCATCTCCTTGTGACAACTAGCCCCAGGCTCTTTATATAGTATCAGTTTGGAAATATTGTTTAGTCATCATAGTATCTGGTATGAGTCAGTGGGAAGAATCTGTGCAAACGTCAGTGCTGTTGAAGTCTCCAGTGGCTGTGACAGTGGGGCGGGTCGCTGCAGCCATGATGATTGAGTTAGAAATAGGATGTTCTCAGACCCGGGGCTATTTTTGGGGCATTCAGTACAGGAGAATAGAGGCAGGATCTTTGTGTTCTTTAAAAGCCTCTCTGTGTTTTCTGTGTGTGTAGATTCTCGTTAACTTCATTGTGAATGTTTGAGCAATTATGTTGTAATGTAAAGGGAAAATTGGAGATATTCCAGACTCCACACACATGTATATGAATATACACACAGGCGCACTCAACAGGGTTCCCCCTTTGACATCAGGCCAAACACTTTAGCTATTGAGGGACACATAACATCCCACTCTTTCCTTTTCTGAGTATCCAGTCTCTCTCTGGACACTGTGTGATGAATGTTAATCGTATGCTTATAGTACAAAAACATATGATGCATTATTAATGACCAATGATTATCTAATTGCTGTTGTCACATCAACACATGATTTTGAGAGCATTATTATTGTTATTATTGTTCACAAATTAATTTAGCATATTTAACTGTCAGAATGACAAGCTGGAAATATTCCTGTCCAACCTGTTTCCTATGAGTACATTCCTGTCCCGTCACAGCACACTGTCATAATGGATTAGTGGCTCAATGCCATTATACACAGCCTGACCATCAACACAGTCATTCTTATGCACTGTTAATTCCCCATTTACAATAAATTGACACTCTGAGACCCTTTTGAAAAGATCTGAAAGATGCCTATTGGAATTTCTGTCATAATTTGGAACCAATCCTAAAGGGAATTCTCTTGTAGAATTTCAGTGCAGCACAAAACTAGGTCATTTAGGACACGTAGTTCCCAAAAAGGAGTATTACATTTCAAATACCCCAGTAGAACATTAATAAGAAGTCTTTTAGGATTTTGTGCATTTTTACTCTACAAACTTTACAGTATTAGTATAAAGTATTAGTTCAACCTAAAATGAGGGTGTGTGAATGATGACAGATTTTTTATTTTTGGGCGAAATATTTCTTTTAAGGTTCTGATAAAGACTTTCTGTTTATACATGTGCACTACTGTTCAAAAGTTTGAGGTCGGTAAGATTTGTGAATGCTTTTGAAATCTCTTATCTCTTAAGTTAGTGTTCAGTGTTGTGTTATGTTGGGATTTACAGGGGGTTCTGTATGTTAGTTTTGTAGGGTTATTATGAGCCCTGGTGCCGGCTCTGGTGCATGCATGCATTTACCCTTTTCTTTATCAATTGAAATGATCAATGACTGACATTTGTGACATCATTTAGCTTTTGTATGGTGAGTGGGTGGAGAAAACGAAAAGGCAGGTGGAAAAATCAATATGCCTCTTTAGCAAAGAGGTGAAATTGTGAAGAGCAAGTATAGACTCAACAGCACAGCCTTTGTTAATCTGTTTTTAGTTTAAAAGCGAGATGTTTGAGATGATTGTTGCAGGAATTGTTCCCCACGGGTCAGCCCTGGTTCTGCTCACTGTGGCCTCGTTCAAGCCACAATTTAGTTCACTTGTTCCAAGTATTAACACAAACCTTCAACTCAGGAAGTCCTTGTGGCTAAAGCAGTCCTGCTAAATTGAGCTCAAATCTAGTCATGTTAATCATGTTAGTCATGTTATTTGTTGTGCTCTTTGACCCTGAGTTTCTGTCTTAACACACAGTGTCAAACTAAGGCATGAAAGGTCACGTTTGTCCAGTCATGTTTGAGAGCAGTGAGGCATGCTGGGATCTTAAAGTGGAAAGATAACATGATAAAATTGAAACTGGCAGCACACAGGGGTCTGTATAAATATCTTGTCTTCCGAGCCATATTTCTCACACCTACAGATTTACAAAATCAAATCCATAAAAGGATGTTCAAAACTCTGAATCCCGGAATATTAATAAATGGAAGGGGGAAAAAAGCTCTGTAGCTGGAATAGTTTTTCCCAATAAAATCTAGAAGGCAGACACTGTTTGCAGACATTAAACAGTACATTATAAACACGTATTTAAAAATATTTATGGAATGAATGTTTTTAGAATGAGGTTATATTTGTGAAGACTTAGCAGTGGTGCTGGATGAACTTTTTTTTTTTGTTATGGGAAGTTGAGCAATCCTAAAACAATGGCAAATTTTATAGCTTAGAAAGTGTCATGTATTATTTGTAATGAATACAGAATCTAACTGAAACACATTAGCTAAGTTCTGAAAGGAATACTAGCATACTGATTATAGCATTAATATGCTACTGTAAATACTGGCCGGATTCCGTTATTGTTAATTCAGCAAAAGGCCTCCAATTATCATCTTGAAAATAATTAATGTAAGTTCAGGCTTTGATTAGTAGCATAAAGGAATTTCCACCTGCATTATTGTCAATGGACAGGCGCCAGTTTTGAGAAGAAAATTATACTTGTTTTTGCATTTCTGTGATAAAATAAAGTGATATGAAGTCTTGCGCATACACATACAGAATGGCTTGCGCGCTCCCTGTTAAATAATGAAATATGCGTCAGAATATTATGATGCCTTTTTTCTTTGTTTCACATTACTCAGTTAATGATTGTAAACAGAGGCTGGTGTCTTTAGAATAATGCCGCGTTCCAGGCAACCCGTACCCGTGTTTTTCCAACCTTCAACCCGTGAAGGTGCACTGGAACGGCAGTCAAACCCGTGACTTCCCACCCGTGAACTCGTACTAGATCGATGTACTCCCAGTTCCGCGCTCTGACATCACATAGCCCGTGAAACAACAATGGCAGCCCCTACGGATGCAGTGTTTATGCAAGTGGTACAGAGTGAGAAATAGACTTTAGGAAAATATAACGTAGCAGCTATTCTAGTGTTAGCTAGTTTTCGGTCCATTGAGTGCAAGAATAAATTAATACCAAATACATTTCCAAATATACAAATAACGTAAAATAAAAGGTATAACAGCTTCTCTTGCCTTATGCGCTGTTTTTCCTCCTCCGTTCCCCTCAAATAAGCAAGGAGTAAGCACCTTTGGCGATAGAAATGATTGTAAATGAGCGTAAGCCCTGTACGGTCTGCCATGCTGGTTTGTTTACATCTAGCTACCACAATTCCTTGCGCTCAGGCAGACTTGCCTGGAACGCTACAAAGTCATGAGTCGTGGTTTGAAGTCGTGACTTACGGGCTCAAAAACCTGCCTGGAACGCAGCATAAGTATCTGTGCTAAATTTTACAAAAATAAACAGAGCCTGTCAAAAATGTTTCTATATAGCGTGTTCCAATATCCTTCTAAAATGCATACAGAAGATCAGTATCACTATTATTATGTAAAAGATGAAAATAATCAAGATACACATTCTCATTCACCCTCACAAAGAAAAACAGTTTCCCTCTGCAGGTCATCTACCCTGTCAGACCTAATTCGACATGATTTGTTGTAAAATCTGGTGTGGTGACCCCTAAAAGCACCAAAGTGAACAGTATGAACTACAGTTAAGGGTGAACAAAGGCTCTTCCTTTTTGAAAACCTCTGCCAAAATGAATAAAGCAAAAGACAGTAAAAATAATTGACTCGTGTCAGACTCGTAGCTTGCGTATTAAACTTCACTGTTCACATTTGTGAATAATTCCTCAAATCGTGTGACTTCTTTTCAAAGCGACCATGTCTAGAATTTTTGCTTGGCAGATGATAAACTGGGTGAAAATATCCTGCAGATCAAACCATATCCTGCAAACCATACATTCAAGGAGGGACTCGAGCAATATTGCATACTCTTTTGACTCATCTAGCTATAGCAACACCCTAGCAACACCCTGGTAACCAGCCACAACACCTTAGTGTTGCACCACTCATTTTCCTCATTACTGTGTTTTCACTGCATGAAAACAAAATGTACATATTAAATTCATTAAAGATACATGCTATGAAAATAAGTTATAATATCTTATGCAGTGTAAGTAAATCTTATCCAGTGTAAGTAAATATTTTTTCCAAAATTTTTAGATTAGACAATATCAATACTTTGACGTATGTGTCAGTAACACTTGGGTCAGTATATGATGAATTCCTGACTTCTTGGGCAAAACACTGAACTAAGGGCCAACACTTATTCACAGAAACCTGGCAGTAATGTATCTCTTCCTCCATTATTATTACTTTTTTATTTTTTATTTTATTTTTACAGAACCTAAGAATAAAGTCTTTTAGATTAAAAACAATATTTGGGCTTTCCAGGCCTATATCATTTGATGTCCAAGCAAATCCTGACAGGAAAAATAGAACTCAAGTTACACATCAGCCTCTATTTCACAGCCACTAAAATCTGATCGACATGCAGAATGACACTGGCTATTTCTGACAGTCTTAAACCCAGTTTAATGACAGCGAGAAACACGACACAAAAAAACTAGAACATTCCTATTATAATTCATGAGGTTGTCTACACTGCAGACCGCGTTCTTGCTGTGTAAACATGTGGTAAATCTCAGATTCCAAGATCATTTGATGAGTGAACGCAATCAAAATGTGTTAAAAAGGCTAAACATTGACAGCAATTTTCCAGTGTATTTGTGTTGTTTTAGTCTGTTACAGTTACATGAAAGGGCTAGTTCTGCCAAAAATGAAAATTATATAATCATTTACTCACTCTCATGTTCTTCCAAACCCGCATGTCTCGAAAAAGGAGAAATTTATAACACAATGTTCAACTGGTGAAAGTGAAGGGTGACCACAATTGTCAAGCACAATTTTCACTGAAAAATGTCAGTCTGTTCCTCACACAAAGCTGTCGGATGACTTCAGAAGACCTGAAATATAGTGCACACATCATATGGACTAATGTTATGTTTTTATCATGCTTTTTGACGTTTGTCAGCCCCTAGTGACCATTGCATTGTATAGTAAAGAGCAGCGTGAACATTCTTCAAAACATCTTCTTTCATGTTCCACAGTCAAGTCACCTTTATTTCTGTAGCGCTTTATACAATACAGATTGTTTCAAAGCAGCTTTGCAGTGATAACAGGAAAATGATTCAATGAGGCAAACAGAGTTCATTTCGGCTGTACAGCAGCTCTAAAAGAATATAACGTCATTGTTCAGCTAAGGTCAGTTCAGTGTTGATTCAGTTCCATTCTAAATATAATCAATTATCACATTAGTTCATTAGTTCTATAAAGCAAACCGGGGGACCCCCAGAAACACGATTGGGCTAGTTTTGAGTAGCAATTGGGCGGGTTTTGTTGTGAAAACCTGGCAACCCTGGCCACCACACATCGGCTGCATCCGAAAACTTAAAAATGCTGCCTTCGGAGGCTGCATTCCAAGGTAGGAAGGCATCAAGGCACGTCTGAATCCAAAGTTAGCTTCACTTCCTGTCTCATGAGATGCCTTCATCTGATGGATTTTTGAAGGCAGCTTAGATGTGTCCTTTGCTGCCTTTGACATCCCACAATCCTGTGCTTTCCATTCTGTGACAGTTGAGCTAAAAAAATAAAATAAAGATGGCCTCTGAAAGTTGCAGTTGGTCATCAGTTTGTGTGTAAATGTAATTTTTTGACCAATGTATTTCTAGTGAGAAATTATTATTGTAGTAATAAAATATTCGCTTAGTTATCATCAAAGCTTGTGCAGTTCTGGTGTAGATCATTAAACCGATACGCTGCCTCAGAAGTCTGTCCGAAATCAGTTTTAATATGTCGTGACAGATCGCTGTTGTAGCGCCTCAGTTCAAGCGGCTCGTGAACCGATCATCTCTTCCTACTAGTTAATTTATAGCATCAAATAAACATGAATGAACATCAGAAGGAATGTTGTTTCAACAGCGGAAAGACGTCAGTACGCCATTTTTCAAGTTCAAGTCCACCAACGTCCACCTAACTCCCCTGACTGCTTTGTCGGACAAAACAGTGGATACTGCGTTATGATTGGTTTGATCGCCTGTCAATCAAACTCCAGGTGAAGGGTCAAATTGACATATAATTGACAGTAAGTAAATGATGATGAAATTCCCAATTTTGGCTGAACTAACCTATTTTGAAATATACATTTTAAACACATCTTAGCTTTTGAGTATTTCTACGGTATCTTTCAAACTTGAACTACAGCAAATTTTGTATGGTTCACTGGTTTTAATCAAACATTTTCTTAGCATATTTCTATCTCTGTTTAGAAAGAGATTTGAGAATCCTCCTGTCTGTTATGCTCAATAATCCTCATTAGGAAATGAATACCTTACAATAATCCACTGCATTCCAGCCTGCCATAAACAAATTGTGCAGTTTGTGTCCTGGGAGGCTTTGCTAAGTGTGTCTAGTAATACCCCTGCAGGATGTATAGGAAGAGCAGATTGAAAACTAAATGTTATGCTGGGCCTGGAATCAGAGAGGGTGGAAGAAAGCTGCTGATTGTTTTGTAGATTGGCCAGTTTCTCGTGGTGTGTGGTGGATGTCAGATGAGGGGTCCGAGATGGCAGAGACAGAGTCTGGATTAAAGGAGATTTAGTCGATGTGAAGGTGCAGATGTCCTGCAGGGAGAAATCTACATGCTCGGATGTTTGCTTTGTTACTGGTTTAATGAGAAGGTTAATCAAGTAATCTCTCTGTGTTGCTGTCGTTCTTTCTTTCTGAGATGTTCTTGTGGTAGAGGTTGTGAGTTAAACTGGTTCTCTGGTTTAGAAAGAAAACAGAAAACAGCATTCACAACACATTTTACTTCTACAATGATTTAAAAAAAATGTAATATAAGACTTTATTTTATCCATTGGGAATGGATTACTTTAAGAAAAGTGGTGGCAGACCTGAATGTGACTGACATCACCCGAAAAGGAAAGTTGTTTCAGAGGCAGAGAAAGTTATTACATTTTGATGAAAGATTATAAAGACAAACAGTTTTTTTTCTTTAAAATAACGTACACTGATGAATCTTACGCAGTAAGATCAGGAACATGTTTAATAAAGTAAATATAGAGTTTATTTTGATTTCATGTTGACCTAAGAGTGTATCGTCTCTTTTATTCTGTTGGTGAAAATAGATTCTGAAGGATGTTTATTTTGCTTATAAAACAGATATTGATAGAATTTATAATTTAGTAATGCTTATATAATTTATTTATGGCTGTACTAGAAATCACCTTTTTTTAGCTAAATGACAAAACAGTAAAACAAATTGTCCATTATAAGAGGTTGTGAATAAATACTGGAATTTATGCAGCAGTTATTTGCATTTTATTTAAAGCTTATGAAACAGACATTTTATATATATATATATATATACAGTGCTCAGCATAAATGAGTACACCCCATTTGAAAAGTAACATTTTAAACAATATCTCAATGAACACAAAAACAATTTCCAAAATGTTGACAAGACTAAGTTTTCTATAACATCTGTTTAATTTATAACATGAAAGTAAGGTTAATAATATAACTTAGATTACACATTTTTCAGTTTTAGTCAAATTAGTGTGATGCAAAAATGAGTACACCCCACAACAAAAACTACTACATCTAGTAGTTTGTATGGCCTCCATTATTTTTAATGACAGCACCAAGTCTTCCAGGCATGGAATGAACAAGTTGTCTTATTCCAAATCTTTTTCCATTCTTTAAGAATGACCTCTTTTAGAGACTGGATGCTGGATGGAGAGTGATGCTCAACTCGTCTCTTCAGAATTCCCCATAGGTGTTCGATTGGGTTCAGATCAGGAGCCAATGAATCACTTTCTCCCTGTTCTTCTTCAGAAATCCAACAGTGGCCGTAGATGTGTGTTTAGGATCATTGTCATGTTGGAAAAATGCACGGAGTGATGGTAGCATCTTCTCTTTCAGTACAGAGCAGTACATCTGTGAATTCATGATGCCATCAATGAAATGCAGCTCCCCGACACCAGCAGCATTCATGCAACCCCACATAAGGACACTTCCACCACCATGTTTCACTGTAGGCACCATGCATTTTTTTTTGTATTCCTCACCTTTGCGACGCTATAAATTTTAAAGACATCAGTTTCAAAAAACATTTATCTTGGTCTCATCACTCCAGAGTATAGAGTCCCAGTAGTCTTCATCTTTGTCAGCATGGGCCCTGGCAAACTCTAAGCAGGCTTTTTTTGTGCCTGGGCTTTAGGAAAGGCTTCTTTCGTGGACGGCACCCATGCATGCTATTCTTCTGCAGTGTACGCTGTATTGTGTCACAGGAAACCACTTTTTTATACCACTTTTGGTACAGTATTCTGACTGATAAGTAAAGCTTTGCTGATCTTCTTGTAGCCTTCACCTTTCTGGTGTAAATAAATTATTTTCTTTCTCAGGTCTTGTGACATTTCTCTTCCATGTGGTGCCATTGCTGACAGCATAAAATGGGAAGTGGTTTTAACACCCTTTTATAGCCAGCTGTTTGCGGGACACCTGTGTAATGAATAATTAGACTCGCCTGTGGCTGAATTCTTGTTAAATTAGACATTTGTAGTCTAAAATTTAGCTTTGCTCCAGAGACTTTCAGTGGGGTGTACTCATTTTTGCATCACCCTAATTTGAAACTGAAAATTTTGTTCTCTAAGTTATATTATTAACCTTACTTTCATGTTATAAGTTAAACAGATGTTATATAAAACTTAGTCTAGTCAACATATTGGAAATTGTTTTTGTGTTCATTCCGATATTGTTTAAAATGTTACTTTTCAAAGGGGGTGAACTCATTCACGCTGAGCACTGTGTGTGTGTATATATATGTTTGTGTGTGTATATATATGTATAATATATGTGTGTGTGTGTGTGTATATATATTCAGCAGCACATCTGTTTCTTGAGTACCAAATTAGCACGTTAAAACTATATATATATATATATATATAATTACTACTGTTTTTTCAAGCCTTGTAATTCAATATTTGTCCTCATTTAACCCATAATATAGTCTAGTGTCTGAAAATCTGGGCTGTTAACAGAAACGTTATAGGTTCAAACCCCACGAGTGTTGATCCATTACCAATGTTCCCTTGAGCAAAACACTTAACCCCAGGTTTCTCCGTAAGTGTACTGTAAATCTCTTTGTCAGCTAAATGACAAAATAGTAACTAGTTTTAAAACAAAACTATGATTCATTGTCATTGTGAGAGGCCATCACGAAACACTTACTGGAATTCATGCTGTTATGTTTTTGCAAATGATGTAATCTGAATGAATCTTTATGAAGCAAACAACCCAACACTTTCTTTCTGAAGTGATCTCTTATAAACATCTGTGGTACATATGAATGATTGTCCATGTCGTGACTGCATGCGGATTGCCATGACTCAGCAACTCAGACTCCGAAGCGCTTTACCTTCACATTGGTGGTGACTTATATTCTGTAAGGAGACATCCCAGGAAGCTCCAGTCAAATTGAAATGAAACATCTGGTTTTGGTTAATGCTCGTAAAGCTGATCCAACAGAATCCAGATCAGCGTTCCCAAGCTGAACTCGTCCTATGTGATTTTAATCCAAGGCAGGAAGCTCGGGTCAATTAATTGGTCAGGGCACACTGCGTCTTTGGGGAGTCAACAGCAACAGAAGAAAACCCAACTTTTTGCATTCTTGTTTATGTTAATTAATTTTTCTAAACCAACCATCATGTCTTAATTATGACTATAATAAACAGAAACGTAAATGTCAGGGCATTGAGTGTGCTTTGAAGCACTTTGAAATATCACTATTATATATTTCTAACAGACTGTCTCTGCATCTTTATTCTGATGGACCACATCAAGCACAACTTTCCCTCAGGGTTTAACCTGTTTATTTCCATTGTGATAAAATTACCCTTCATTAGTCCTTCTCTCAGGGTCCATGCCATATTTATTTTTGCAGAGCTCAGAGTCTTTTGGGACTAAGAGGGTCACTATACCGCACCTTTGCCTGGCACTGGATCTTCTCCCTGAGGAGTTAAAAAAACATTGTATTTGATAAACTTTCCAGCTCTTGAGTCCACACTGTTGAGTGCTTCATAAAAGGGAGCATCGAGGACACATCACAGCCACAAAAGGGGCCCTTGTAAGCACCCT
Organism: Elopichthys bambusa; assembly: GCA_037101425.1. Taxonomy (NCBI): domain Eukaryota; kingdom Metazoa; phylum Chordata; class Actinopteri; order Cypriniformes; family Xenocyprididae; genus Elopichthys; species Elopichthys bambusa. Next base: position 4,199,084 of record CM074440.1, on the reverse strand, counting down.
TCTGAATCATACAATGACAAATGGACCTTTATAGTTACATGCGAAGACCATGAGACTGGAAATCCAAATAATATGTGACCATATGCAACAAATCTTGTTCATTCTTGTACATATTCACCAAACACATGAGAACCAATGAAGTTTATGCATGTTTTCCTCTTCCTTCTGTCAAGACATGTATTGTGCTTTGAAGGTCAATCCAAAATTTTCAGTTGAACCAAAAATGAAAAGTCTGTCATTAATTACTCACCCTCATGTTGTTCTGAACCCATAAGACTTTCGTTTCAGATAACAAATGAAGATCTATTTAATAAAATCTAAAAAGCCTCCAATGACAGTTCACACAACTGACACTTTGACGCTTCAAAAAGTACATAAAGAGATCGTAAAACTAATCCATATGAATTTAGCGGTTTAGTTTAAATTTTCTGAAGAGATCACTTTATTTGATGAACAGATTGAATTTAGGGTTGAGGGTGAGTAAATAATGAATTTTTCTGTAAGCAAAATGCAATATCATTATTTTCTCTCCTTTACTCAACAGTTAGAAAACTACATCCAGCAGAAGACGGGGATGGTGCATATTCAAGCCGATGCTGTCCATAACCAGACAGCCACTATGCTGGAGATCGGTACCAATCTGCTCAGCCAGTCCGCTGAGCAAACCAGAAAACTCAATGTGGTTGAGGCCAAGGTAATAACATTTCACAACATAGAAATGCAGGAATGCATACTTCATCAGTGTCATTAAATACAACGAGTGCATATACTGTACATACATATATAAAATAACATCAGTCAGTAAGATTTTTTTTTTAAAGAAATTAATACTTGTACAAGGATAAATTAAACTGATCAAAAGTGACAGTAAAGACATTTACAATGTTACAGAATATTTCTATTCATCATCTAAGAATCTTGAAGAAAAATGTATCTTGGTTTCCACAAAAATATGAAACAGCACAACCGTTCTCAACATTGATAATATTAAGTAATGTTTCTTGAGCAGCAAATCAGCATATGATTTCTGAAGGATCATGTGAAACTGAAGACTGTAGTAATGATGCTGAAAATTCAGCTTTACATCATAGTAATAAATTACATTTCAATAAATATATTTAAACAGAAAACAGTTTTAAATTGTTCTAATATTTCCCAATATATCACTGGGGTACAAAGGATATATATGAATATCTATATATACAGTGCCCTCCACTAATATCAGCACCCTTCATAAATATGAGCAAAGGCGGCTGTGAAAATAAATCTGCATTGTTTATCATTTTAATCTTTTATTTAAAAAATTCACAAAATTGTAATCTTTCATTGAAGGACAACAATTGAAAGTGGGGGGAAACTCACATTATAAAATAAATGTTTTTCTTTAGTTCACTTTGGCCACAATTACTGGCACCCAATTATTGCAACGTCCTTTCCCCAAGATAACAGCTCTTGAGTCATCTTCTATAATGCCTGATGAGTTTGGAGAACACCTGACAAGAGATCGGAGACCATTCCTTCATGCAGAATCTCTCCAGACTCTACAGATTCCCAGCTCCATGTTGGTGTTTTTTTTATTTGATTTGATTAAGTTTATTTTGAGCAAAAAATAAATAAATAAATAAATAAATAATATAAAATATATATATGTGTGTGTGTGTATATTAACACATATACATAGAAAAATAGAACAGTTTATCTCCCATATATATATATATATATATATATATATATATATATATATATATATATATATATATATAAATATCTATACATATACATATACATCACGCATAATAATTACACACACACATATATATACATACATACCTACATATACACATATATACACATTACAATTATGATACACATATCTACACACAATATTTTCATATATAAGACTTGCTCTAAAGGGAGTGGAAAGAAGTAGAACTTATTTGTTCCCACTTATTTGCTTCTCTTCAGTTCACTCCACTCATTTTCTTTAGAGTTCAGGTCAGGGGACTGGGATGGCCATGGCAGAAGCTTCATTTTGTACTCAGTGACACATTTTTGTGTTGGTTTTGATGTTTGTTTTGGATCATTGTTCTGATGGACGATCCAACCACGACCCATTATTGGATTTCTAGATTTTTTATCTGTTGGTATTTGATAGAATCCATGATACCATGTATCTGAACAAGATGTCCAGGACCTCCAGCAGAAAAATAGGCCCACAACTTTAAAGATCCAGCAGTATATTTAACCGTGGGCATGGGGTACTTTTTATCCCTGTGTGCACCAAACCCATCTGGTGGGTTTGCTGCCAAAAAGCTCTTTCTTTAGTTTCATCTGACCATGGAAGCTGGTCCCGTTTGAAGTTCCAGTCGTGTCTTACAACTGAATATGCTGGAGTTTGTTTTTGGATGAGCGAGGAGGATTTTTCTTGAAACCCTCCCGAACAACTTGTGGGGATGTAGGTGCTGTTTGATCATTTTTTTAATGCTTTCTGAGCCTCAAGACTCAACTAATCTCTGCAATTCTCCAGCTGTGATCCTTGGAGAGTCTTTGGCCACTCAAACTTTCCTCGGTGGCGCATTAGGACGATTTAGGCACACGTCCTCTTCCAAGCAGATTTGTAACATCTTTAGTTGATTGGAACTTCTTAATTATTGCCCTGATAGTGGAAATGGGGATTTTCAATGCTTTAGCTATTTTCTTAGAGACACTTTCTATTTTGTGAAGCTCAACAATCTTTTGCTGCACATCAGAACTATATTCTTTGGTTTTACTCATTGTGATGAATGATTAAGGGAATTTGGCCTTTGTGTTTCCTCATGTTTATACTCCTGTGGAACAGGAAGTCATGACTGGACAATTTCATGTTCATGATCACCCTGGTGTGCTAAAAAAATGTAAATATGAATGGGAATATACTTCAGAGATATTTTACTTATAAGAATTTCTGGGGTGCCAATAATTGTGGCCAATGTGAACTAGAGAAAAATATTTATTTCATAATGTGAAATACATTCAATTGTTGTCCTTCAATGAAAGATTAGAATTTTGTGATTTTTTTTAATGAAAGATCAAAAGGATAAACAATGCGGATTTATTTTCACAACCGCCTTTGCTTATATTTACCAAGGGTGCCAATATTAGTGGAGAGCACTGTATATGTATTTACTTTTGTCAGTTTTTTTTATTATTATTATTTTTTTTATTCCATCTGAAGGTTCTGAATCAGACATCAAGAATTGCAATTCAGTTATTAGAGAATTCACTGTCAACAAACAAACTGGAGAAGGAGCTCTTAACGCAGATTTCAGAAATCTCAAAACTTCGAGACAAGAACAGGTAAGTTTTTTTTTTATTTAATTAATGTCTTTTTTTATTTCTCTTATTTCTTTTTTATGTTTCACAAAGCCCAAGAGCAATCTATGCTAAAAACTGTAAATGAACTGTTTTAGTCAAGTTAAAGAGATTATTTAATGTGACTATTTCAACCCAAACAATATATGTCAATGGCTGGTCCTAAAAAGCATTGAGATGGAGAGAAATTCACCAAATTCTTCTACATTCATTTTATAGCTCTATACTCCTACTCTATTCTCTAATTTTTGAGATTTTATGTCTCCCATGATATTGTAGTAGGAGAAACATCAAAGACTAAACTAATACTTGAAAGAATCATAACTGAGGACTCTATGTACAGTATGTACAGTAATTGTGTACAGTAATTGTGCTCATTACAACTCCACACAATCACAGAGCAATAAGATCTTCCAGTGCAAGTCATTTTCAAGGGTCAGATCGCATCTGCAACTGCAGCGTAGAGCAACTTTTGTCTCTCTTGTTGTTCTCAAAACTATATTTTCCCATAGTCGGCCAGCTCTGAGAGCGCAGCAGGGCGAAAGGCTTTGTAAAGGGAAATAATCGGCCACTTAATTGATTGTTTGTAATGTTTAATAACTACGGAGTAAGCACAGCACACAAAGCAGACCCCAGGCAAGTTTCCTTTGCACACTTCCATAGCGGGACAAAGGGTTTTCCCAGAAAGCTTTGTACTCGGCTCTCGCTAAATTAAACAGATAACGCTTGTTGTCATTCAACTTTGACGACCAATTGAACTGTGTTTCCAGTGATGTTTTGGTAGCTGCATGGGGGCATCAGACGTAATTATAGCAGACCGCTACGTTACAGACAGAGTCAGAGCTATTCAATATTTCATGTTTGCTCGTATGAGTGAGAACAGAAAGTTTTCGACCTTTCCAAGGCAACTTACAACTGTGCAAGTGAAAGTGTTCGTAATTGCTCCCAGAATTGATGCGGGTTTAGCGAGGGTCAGCTTCATAGTATAATAGCAGCAAACTTTGTACACATAACAAACTCTGGCAAGGGGATTCAACAGTCCTTGCCAATCGATTGTGCGAAAACTATTTGTGTAATCAATCATGAACAATTTATAAACATATAAGCATTGAGAACCACTAGCAACAAAAGCATGTTTAATGACTATATCTACTGTAATTTAACAAAGCAAGCATTCAGTTACATGCTCGATGGAGTTTTGATTTGCTTTCCAGTTATTTTCAGCCTCAAACCCTCGGGTGGTGTTATTTTTCAGCATTCACACACTCACTCACTAAATCACACACAGATTGAAGTCGACAGGATTTTGCGGAGTTCCTCAGAAACTCGTTTTTGTAGCAGTGGCTCATTGTTGTGCGGCTGTAAATTGTTTTGACAGCAGGCGTGATTGATTCATGCTATCTCCTCTGATCCAGACACAAAATCATGAACCTACAAAAAGCTCAGCTGAGCGCTGATAGAAATCTGTATCTCCTTTTCCCAAAGGCGCAAAGTTCAGTAGACTTATCTCACATGACACTGCAACCCTCTAGACAGTAGCAAGCAAACAGCTAGAGTAACAATCTAACAATAGTTGGCCATTTCAAGATGACACTTTATATAAGCTGTAAATGTATGCTTAAAAAGTTGTTGGATAAGAAACTGCAGAATTAACTACATTTTTACATTGCTAGGGTGTTCTGGGTGGTTGAATGTGGTTTTTAGGCTTTTCCTCAATAAAATGATCACAATAGTTCAATCTTCTCAATATAAAGTGTTCGATATAATGTTTATGCACTTATACAAATAATGTTGCGCATACGTGTTGCAGACCATCGCACTGGTGCCAGTTCCAATTTGACTGATAAGCATTGCCATTTCTGTTGCATGCCAAAAGCGGAATAAAACTGAGCTTCTCGTTTGAACCCGCGCCAGACGGAGCAGTTAACAGCTCGGCTCAAAACACATCACTGTGTAACCCTGCCTCGATCAAGTGACCACTAAACAGCGCTGTGAGATCCTTGTGATTTAAACTAGTTTAAAGCCGGATGAATCAGCACTGACATTCTCAACAACACTGAGGCAGAAAACAGGAAAAACATTGAGCTACATCGATACAGTTAGAAGGCTTTTCAATTCACAAATCACCAATATTTCCCATGGATTAACTCTAGTAACACTAACGGAAACCATGGGATTGTGGCATAAATGTGGGATATTCATATTGAATTTGATTATATTATTAATGTAGACATTAAAGTCCCCCTGGAATCAAAATTTATGTTTTCTAGCTTTTAGTGTGAATATGTTAGCCTTAAGGTTATGAATAAGCTGGTGTGTTCCAAAACAATGACAAAATTCGCATTTAGGAGATATAAGCATTCAAAACTTACAGTCTCTCACTTCTGCTAAAATGGATCACGGATTTTCAGGACATCACTGCGGACTTCAGCTTCTTATCAGATCTTCTGTCCAATCAAATGCTCTCTAGAATCTAAAGCGTCCTACATTATAAATAGATGCTGAAGCTGCTGCTGAAACCGGTCACTGGTTCACACATTTACTGTTTTCTACATGGTAAATGACACATAGTGCACTATATAAGGGATAGGGAACGATTAAGACAGTGTAAATATGCTTTCCATTTAGGCGAATGAAGTCTGGTTTCACGTTAGTGTCACGCAAACCGCAACGCACACAGTCTGCTCCGGTCCAGAGACATGATAGCACAGAGCGGATCGTATCCCAGAGTTAGCGCAGACCACAAAATGTATAGAACCCATTTGAATTCTGCACCGAGTGCTTTATTTTAAAGTGATATGGAGGAGATTTGGAAGAGAAAAGGTTAGAGATTAAAAGGAAACTGAGGCTTTACCAAGCTCAACATCTCTGGCCGAGCTGTGATGTAAACGAAACGATATTGGCTATTTTAAAAAAGGGGAAGAGTTGTTTGATATGTCCCACCCTGTCTTCCTATTTTAGTTAAAATTACGTCAACACATTGAAAAATGCTGTTGATGTTCCCAGGCACTTCAGTGTGCCTTTAAACGTATTAAAGGTATAATGGAATATAATTACAGCATTTTTTGTTATTAAACTGTAGCAGCCTTTTCTGTTCTTCATAATAAATTTCAATCCACAGAAACAATATAGTTACTATTTACCATGGTAGTGAGGCGCAGTGCGTGGATTTGCCTGTAGTTAACATGATCTAAAACTATGGAAGACCAAATTTTACCTTATAAAATTTTAGTTTATAAAAACAAGGGTGTTTCCATTTTTACAGATTTACCTGTCTGGTTTCAATCACTTTCACTCAGGAGTGAAAATCTGCTAATAATAATACACTAAGAAACTAAGAAATGATTAATTATTGATATCGACTGATATGAAAAACTTTCTTTTTCTTTTCTTTTTTGGCCATATTGCCCAGCCCTATATTCCAGCCAAGGGTATTCTAAAAGTAATATCACACTTCTTCTCAACAAAGCCAATGTTTTAAGGTCAATTTCATGTCTGTAGTACAAATGGTGAGGGATGGGTTAAGAGGCTAAATTTAATACTTAGATGTAAATGTTTCGAAACAAACCCCTAATGGTTGCAAACACCATTAATTAGTTCAGAAATCTCCATCCTAATGTAAAAGTCCCAAGGTAGAGGCCCATTTGGCATTCATTCCTGTTCTCTTTTGCAGAAACATCTGGACATACTTTGAAAAGGTTTCTCTTTTGTATTTTTTAATGAATACATTATATGCTGTTTCCACCAGTCGTTTGGAGAGTAAGGTCTTAGTCCTGGAGTCGCAGCAGAGAACTGAGTTGGAGGACATGAGGGAGGAGAAAGAGCGACTGCAGGACCTGGTGAAGAAACAGACAGCCGCCATTACGGCTCTGGAGAGACAGCTGAGAGCGGCCAGCAGCAACAACTCAGCCCTGCAAAGACAGCATCAGCAGCTCATGAAGTCCGTGCACACGCTTATTGGCATGGTGTCTTCTGGGACAGGTAAGAATACACACCTTTAACAAAATATACTTAAACACATCTCTACACACATACTGTCATTTTCATGTTTGCATTCGATTATCATCATAAACTGGGAAATTAGACTACAACAACCCAGACTGTCTATCATGCCATAGAAGTGTATGATGTCAAAGCGCATGTGTGCTGTTGGTTTCTAGTAGGCCTGTTTCAATTGAAAGTCATATTACAGAAGCAAAAATGCATTTTTAATACCATTTCATGTAAATTTCAGTGTTTGATTAGCTAGTTTGTGGCATCGCTGCAACATTTCACTGTCTGTGAGGAAAGAAAAATGACTCAACACCTGGTTAGGGTACGATGTAAGGCTACTTGTCTGAGAATTACGGTCATGTGTGAATCTTACAACAGCTTTTAAATCTGGTGGCAGATTCTTAACATGACCTGAAAGTTCTGGTTAATTAACTGTGACACTAATGATAAATCGAGCAGCTGTGATTAATGGAGAGAGAGGGGATAAGCTCTCGCTAGTGATGTCTTTGGCAGTGTGCTTTCATGTCTTGGATGAAGTTCACATGCGTCACAACACACACTGATAAGCTAAATCAAGACTGCAGCATTTTATATGGACAGAAGTCATGTCAGTTTATAAATGTCTGTGTGGAGGTTCACTCGAAGAACCAATTTATTTTTAAAATAAACTCTCTCTCAGATGAACAAACACATTGTGTTTATTGTTTAAATGACTCATCCCAAAACTAGACCACTATGGACTTTCTTTTTAAAAAGTTGAGGACATGTAATGAGTATAAATCTTGGTTTTTTTTGACAAGAGAAACCACATCGTTTTGTTATCTCGCACTGTGGCGAATTCACAAAACAACTTAACATGATGTTTCAGTACAAAAACCTGCATCATACTGTATGACTACTAATCATCAGCAGTTCAACTTGACCAGGCACTAAATGTGCTGGTTTAGCGCTGCACTACATATATTTATCTTTATTTTAAGTCATTGCTATTTTTTTGAACATAAAACACCTTATTTCTATGCTAACAAGGTCAATTTCAAATCAGTGTTATTTTACTATTTTATCATTAATATACTATTATAGTATTTATTCATGTTTTCATTTTTGTCTTTTTTTAGTATTTTGGTTTTGTTTTTATAAAATTCTATTAATGTTTATTTCAGTTTAAATTTTAGTACCTCCACTTAAACTAAACAGAAATTACAAATGTTTCTAAGCAACTAACTGCAATAAAATAAGTATAGGTTTTTTATATTTTATTTTATTTCAGTCAGCATAAGTGCAAAACACAAAACTGAAAGAATTGAATGTTACCCACAAGTTGTTCTAAACCTGTATGAGTTTCTATGTTCGGCTGAACACAAAAGAAGATATTTTGAAGAATGTGGGTAACTAAACAGCTGCTGGTCCCCATTGAATTCCATAGTATGAAAAATAAAAAATAAAAACTGTGGAAGTCAATGGGGACCAGAAATTGTTTGGTTACTAACACTCTTCAAAATATCTTCTTTTATGTTCAACAGAACTAAGAAACTCATACAGGTTTAGAACAACTTGAGGGTGAGTAAATTATGACAGAATATTCATTTTTGGGTGAACTATCCCTTTAAATATGTTTAGTTAACAATAATAACACTGAAAACAGCTTTATGGATCACAAGAGTATCGCATCTAGAGTCAACAGCTATGCCACAATGGCCTTTTCTTGGATGATTAGCCTATCTTTCTTACATTCAAATCAAATTCTGAACCCCAGTGTCATTATATTTTTCCTTTTCAGGCTTATCACCAAACGAGCAGCGCTTCCGAGACTGTGCCGAGGCCTATAAGTCTGGTCACAACACCAGTGGAGTCTACCACATTTACATCGGAGACATGACGGAGCCAACCAAGGTGTGGGATGCGTTCTTTCACAAGTATGGGGAATCAGTGTGATATATCTTGGCTGTGACATACAGAACGAGGAACAGCGCAAATGTAAGAGAGTGAGACTGAGATGTATCATATGCTTCTGACAGGTCTTTTGTGATATGGTGACAAGTGGAGGTGGCTGGACAGTATTCCAACGCAGAGCTAATGGAAGTGTGAACTTCCAGAAAGGCTGGAAAGAATACAAACTGGTGAGTGGACATAAAGCCAAAAATCACAAAGTTTACATGTGAACGTGAAAGACTGTTGAGCAACCACCCAGAACACTGTAGCATCATGGCATCGTACTGACAAATGTTGCTCATTACATTTGTAGACAATGATGAAAATCTTTACTGATTATGTTTAAACAAAATGATGACATTTAAGAAATGTTTTTCTGCCTGTGCTGGGAAGACTTGATTAAAAGCTTGACATAATTTTGATGACACAGACTCAAAAACTGGCCAAAGCACAGTGAAGCACTGAGTCTAAAATTGTACGTGACAGATTGGCGCCATTGGCAGTAGATGAAATGTTTGGTACATTGTGTATTTAATAGCGGCACATTTTGCTGATATTTTAAGTGCTTAAATATGCTGAAATGGATTCAAAACTGGCAGAACTCAGTGAAACCGCAGCAGTGGAAATCAATACTGCAATTTTCTACCTTTATTGTTAATCTTGTGCCAAATGACCTTTATTTAAATAGCTGAAAAGGATAAGTCCCTTTTCTGGGAAGCAAGTAATAATAAAAGACTGACAGTGTACTGATTTATTTCAAGAAAACAAAACTGCCGACTTGCGTCTAATGCTGTTTGATTCAAAGTTGCATATGTGATATTACTACTTGATATCTAACCATAAAGTGTTGTCCAATGATAAGAAGATGAAGTGCAAAAAAGATCGCAACGGAGATGATAATTTACTTTGTTTTGCACAAGAAGCTTTGACTCTTTGATACATGTTATTTGCTTAAAGTGTTTATCATTAACTATACACCGATCAGGCGTAACATTATGACCACCTTCCTAATATTTTGTTGGTCCCCCTTTTTGCTGGCAAAACAGCCCCGACTCGTAGTGCATCCTGGTGCCATGTGTTCCCCAGGTAAGAGACGCACACGCACCCGGCCATCTACGTGATGTAAAAGAAAATGTTATTCATCAGACCAGGCCACCTTCTTTCCATTGCTTCGTGGTCCAGTGCCGATGCTCACGTGCCAACTGTTGGCACTTTTGGCGGTGGACGGAGTGGGCACCCTGACTGGTCTGCGGCTATGCAGCCCCATATGCAACAAACTGCGATGCACTGTGTATTCTGACACCTTTCTATCAGAACCAGCATTAACTTTTTGAGCAATTTAAGCTACAGTAGCTCGTCTGTTGGATCGGACCACACGGGCCAGCCTTCGCTCCCCACGTGCATCAGTGAGCCTTGGCCGCCCATGATCCTGTCGCCGGTTCACCACTGTTCCTTCCTTGGACCACTTTTGATAGATACTGACCACTGCAGACCAGGAACACCCTACAAGAGCTGCAGTTTTGGAGATGCTCTGACCCAGTCGTCTAGCCATCACAATTTGGCCTTTGTCAAACTCCTTTACGCTCCTTACGCTTTCCCATTTTTCCCATTTTTTACGCTTTCTTCTAACACATCAACTTTAAGGACAAAATGTTTACTTGCTGCCTAATATATCCTACCCACTAACAGATGCCGTGATGAAGAGATAATCAGTGTTATTCACTTCACCTGTCAGTGCTCATAATGTTATGCCTGATTGGTGTATACAATCTTATGTTAGAAAATTTCCACTCAACTTCAAATGCAGTTTTATTGCTTTCCCAAATAGGAAGTTTGAAATCCCAACTTTACAAGATGAATAGAACGCAGCATAAGTTTCGTTATATGTTGTTCTCACAGGGATTTGGTGATCCTAGCGGAGAGCACTGGTTGGGTAATGAGGCTGTTCACCTGATCACCAGTCAAGCCCAGTACTCCCTCCGAGTGGAACTTAAGGACTGGGAGGAGAACGGTGCCTATGCACTGTATGACAAATTTCAGCTGGCCAGTGAAAAACAGCAGTACAGGTATCACCTAAATACTGTAACAATTAACATTAGTTTTAGGAGATATTTTAGATTACATGTCTTAATCGTAATCTTAAAAGTTTTTCTCTTTCTCCAGACTCTTAATAGGGAGCTACAGCGGAACATCAGGACAGCAAAGTAGCTTAGCAGCAAACGGCACAGGCTTCAGCACTCGTGACGCTGACAATGACAAGTGCGTTTGCAAGTGCGCCCTCATGATGACCGGAGGTGAGCTACTGCACATTATCTTATTCAAAAACATAGATTTAAAATATTAAATATGAAAAGCATTATTGAATGCACTGATGCAATGTTGAGAGGTACTTAACGAAAAGTAGATAATGTGAACACAATTAACCAGCTATTTTTTTTCAATGAATATTGGTACAGCCTAAAAAACATAGCTTTTTTTTTTTTTTAAATCAATATTGCGTTGTATTCGAAGTAATAATGGGCTACACGTATTTTAGGAAAGTCTGATTAATTTTAGTCATTTGGTTCGTTTAGACATTTCATTTAAATTAAGTCATTAAAAAACGATTTGAAGTTTGATTTATCAATTCATTTGATTCCCCTATTTTACGTCTTAATACTTTAATATTTATTGCAATCATTTTGCAAAATAATAGATTTAACCAAAAACTGCTGTTTACATGGATATTTAGTATCTGTTTTAGTTCGAGACGCATTACTACCTTAGGTGTGCATTATTTTCTAATAATTCAATGTACCGGAGTCAATTATTCCACTTATACTACGGTTACCACACCTCAAGACATTGTTCAGATGTTGTATTTCAAGACATTTGTCAGGTTTTTGTCCTGAAAACGCTCTTGAGTGTAGGATTAATTTCTTACGCATCTCATCCCTAATTCCAAAACGTCATTATAGAACTAGTAACGGAGGCTTAAGCTATTGATAGCAGACTAATACAGTTATTAACAGTTATGAGAGAGAGAGAGAGATTAAGCGTCTGTGAATTACCTGAGTCTGTGCGTCTCTCAACAGTGTTCGACTGCAGCGTCTCTACTAATAGTGAAACTGTAAGTTTATCTGCTTCAAGAACAGCGGCGTTATTAATGTCACTATTTTACTGATAAAATCATCAGAGCATTGCTGACAATACATTTCTGTGCGTGTGTGTGTCCGTACTATATGGTATTGTGTTTGAGTGGGAGAATGAGCGGCAGAAAGACTGTATGTGCTTTCCATACATGTCATTTTGTGGAAATTATGAAAAAAAAAACAAAAAAAAAAACATGGAAATAATTTGCCGTTTTTATCTTGTTGTTTACTATATTTATTTGCGTGGTCAGTGTCAATGTGGGTTTTGGTTCGTTTGCTGTTGTAGGCTGTAAGAACCTTTGAAATAACTGAAATCATTTGGCGATGTGATATGGAACTGTAATGCGGTCAAGACCTGCCTGGAACTACTTTAGGCGTCCGTTTCCCTGAAAATAATTGCACACCTTAGAACAATGGTCAACCAATAAGATTCAAGCATTCAACAGCTCTGTAGTATAAATCAAAAGAAAGAACAGAACCTCTGCTTTTAAACAACAATAAAAAAAATAATTAAAAAAAAAACATTTCATTCTAGCTTCATGCATTCTTATTTATCAACACTTAAAGGGGTAGTTCACCCAAAACTGAAAATAATGTCATTTATTACTCACCCTCATGTCGTTCTACACCCGTAAGACCTTTGTTCATCTCGGAACACAAATTAAGATATTTTGATTAAATCTGATGGCTCAGTGAGGCCTGCATTGCCAGCAAGATAATTAACACTTTCAATGCCCAGAAAGACATATTTAAAACGGTTAATGTGAGTACAGTGGTTTTACCTTAATATTATAAAGCGACGAGAATACTTTTTGTGTGCCAAAAAACAAAATAACGACTTTTCAACAATACAGTGATGGGATTTCAAAACACTGCTTCGGAGCTTTGCGAATTGAATCAGTGATTCGTTTCTCCTATCAAACGGCTAAACTGCCTAAATCACGTGATTGTGGCGCTCCGAATCACTGATTCGATTCGTAAAACTCTGAAGCAGTGTTTTGAAATCAGCCCATCACTATATTGATGAAAAGTCATTATTTTGTTTTTTTTGGCGAACAAAAAGTATTCTCGTCACTTTATAATATTAAGGTAGAACTACTGAACTTGCATGAACTGTTTTAAATATGTTTTTAGTACCTTTATGGATCTTTAGAGAGGAAGTACCATTGCTGTGAATGCAGGCCTCACTGAGCCATCAGATTTAACCAAATATCTTAATTTGTGTTCCGAAGATGTCTTAAGGGTGTAGAACGACATGAGGGCGAGTAATAAATGACATTATTTTCATTTTTGGGTGAACTAACCCTTTAAATGCGAGTAAGCTACATTTCGAACAAAAAGCTGAAAAAATCGTGTCTGGCTGTGTCTGAAATCGCTTACTCTCTTGAGTAGGTACTATTTTGAAAAAGGATTTACTTCCTGACCACTAAAAAAAAGTACTTTCTATATAGTATGAGTGTGTGTAGTATGAATGTAATCTGGATGTACTACATTCGCCATGTCATTATCATCTGACCTACCAGGTTGTGTCACTTCACTGCCATTTGCAAATCTTCTCCCATGGCCTCATGGGATAGTAAAATGTTTATCATATGTTGCGCACTCCAGAATCTCACCAGAAGTAGTAGGTCATCCGGGTACTTTTTGCCTGTTCTTTTATGAGTGTTTTGAATTCGATACTTCTTTTGTCACTTACTATATAGTAGAGAAGTATGTGATTTCAGATGCAGCCTTTGTCTGAATCAGAACGATGATCAAAACACAGATTGAGTAGATGGAGTCATCAACACCCCCAAAGCTTCAGTCATATACCTCGTTGTGGGTTTGACATTTTTCTCAATAACGTTACGCAGTTTTGATTTATATGCTGCTGAATGTTTGATGATCACGTTAGCTTACTTGTGCATAAACAACTTCTGGTTTATGCAGATCTTCTTCTTCTTCTTTGTCAGTGGTGGGGAAACAGTTAATTTTCATTCATCCCACTGATGAAAACATCACCAGAATTGAACAAAGACCTTGATCTTAGATTATAAACGGTCATTTGACTTAAAATGCTTGTTACATAAAGACTAATCTGATTGTAGATGGGCACTCACCAGCGCTTATTGAACGCAAGCCATCTACATTCATATCCTCTCACTCACATTTCTTCAGTTGTGGCCTGGATCTGAAGCCGAAACAGTCCCTCTGATCCTCTGCTAATCGAAGAAAATGCAACCCCGTCGCGGAATTATGTAAAACACGTCTAGAGTTCAGACCTGCTTTCAGCGCCCGCTATCCAAACAATTTACTCTATGGCTGCACTCGTCTGCAGATCCCACACCTCTGGGCTCCAAGATAAACAGCTTTTTAATAGCGTGCATTGCGATTGATTTTGAAAGTTGTTGGAGTTAATTACCATCGAAGAGACCTTCGAATGCCCTGTATGTTTGCATTACAAATGGTAATCAAAAGATGGATCCATCTGTGCTGACCATCCAAACTAAACATGCGTTGAGGGAGGTGATACTGATTTAATCAGGGTTAGATAGACGGTGTCCTCTATGAAGAGTGAAAGTCTGTTTTTTATTGAAGAATCACAGTTTGCTTTGACAGGTCTTGCTGAGACATCGACCGCACAGTGGGAATAACATACTCTTTGAAACACTGACAGACTGCAGAGAGAAAAATAAAAAGATGTAATATAGAGGAGAGAGATGGGTCAAAGGGTTTGGTTGTTTTGAGGAGATGTAATTTTTAAACCTGTCATTATTTGCTCACCCTCATGTCATTCCAAACCCATATGACTTTCTTTCTTCTGTGGAATGCAAAATAAAATATTTTGTATAATCTCCAGGTTGCTTTTTTGTTCAGTGAAAGCGTTTTGTAAGTCTGTCAAGCTCCAAAAAGGGGCAAAAAGCAGCTTTAAAGTACTATAAAAAATATTCCATACAAATCATGCATTATATTCCTAAGATTTCTGAAGCCATGTAATTTATGTGGAAAAATATAACAACATTTAGGCTAAGTTTTTAAATACTGACCAATTATAAACTTTATAAGCACTTTTTTTAAACAAAATTCGCTTAGATGAATAGATGTAAAATCAAGACTGATATTTTAGTATTTTTTATATACTATATAAGATTTTTAATTAGATTTTATTTTGGTATGTGCTTATGAGATTTTATTAAGTGTTTTTAAATTAGCACCATTTAGGTTTCATATATTTCACTTTTAGTTTTTTTATTTATTTCCAGTTAAGCCCCAGGTATACTTCACTTTCCGCGCCGGGACGCATCTCGCGCGCAGTCGCGTCCGTCCATCTTTAAAAGTATACTAAACCACGGATGCGCGCGGATGATCGAGTTCGACACATGCGCATTAAATTTTTTTCCTATACTCTACCAGACATCTTGTCATCAACGGGACATTCGCTGAGCAGGATCGGAGGAGAAAATAGTGCATCCACCATTGCAACATAGTTCAGAAGATACACCAAGAGAACAGGAATCAAAAACAATGGAGAAGGCATGCTTCTGAGTTTACTCGTCTTGTTTTTGAATCGCTTTTTACACACTCTTCTTCGACGACTGCACATTGTGCGCAGTACTGTGCGTATTGCCACCTAGTGGACTCTTCTGTCTTTCTTGCGCATGAGATGTTGCACGCGCACCGAAGTATACCCGGGGCTTTAGTAATTTTAGTGCTACAACTTAAACTTGCCACACTCTAAAAAATGCTGGGTTAAAAACAACCCAAGTTGGGTTAAATATGAACAAACCCAGCGGTTGGGTTAAATGTTTGACCAACCTGCTGGGTAGATTAATTTTTAATAAATAGTTGAGTTAAATAAAACTACCCAGGATGTTGAGCAAACATTTACATTTAGTCATTTAGCCTACGCTTTTCTCTAAAGCGACTTACAAATGAGAGTAGTAGAAGCAGTCGAATCAACATGAGTACAATACAAAAACAGTACGTAAGTGCCGTGTCAAGTCAGTTTCTTTTTTTTTGAAATATATACGCAAATATATGGAGAAAAATATAAATACAAAAGTGCTATATTACTGGGTCAAGTGTTGACGAAAAAGATATGTCTTTAGCAGTTTTTTGAAAATGGCTAAAGACTCAGCTGCTTGGATAGAGCGTGGCAGGTCCGTGAATTTAACCCAACCACTGTTGTTGATTTTGTCCATATTTAACCCAATTTGGGTTATTTTTAACCTAGCATTTTATTTTGAGTGAAAGGCAACATTTCTGAACTTTTGGGTTGAAAATAGACAAACCCGGCGGTGGGGTTAAATGTTTGCCCAACATGCTTGGGCAGTTTTATTTAACTCCAACTATTGTTTAAAAATCACTATATGGCTGTCTTAAAATGAACCCAAAATAGGTTGGAAATTAAAAATCAGACACATAATTACTAGAGGCAACAATAATAATCAAAAGCATTTTAATAAATGTTAATTTATTAAACATATTAATAAATGTTCATTTCCAACATATTTTGGGTTCATTTTAAGCAAGCAATACAGTAATTTTTAAACAATAGTTGAGTTAAATAAAACTACCCAGCAGGTTGGGCAAACATTTAACCCAACCACTAGGCTAAAACAACCCAATCGCTGGGTTTGTCCATTTTCAACCCAACTTGTGTTGTTTTTAACCCACCATTTTTTAGAGTGTGATCAAGACCTGTGAGCATTAAATTCTAAAATTGATCTAAGTATCTCAATCTCTTCTCACTTGTCATTCATTCAGGCTGGTGGTTTGATGCTTGCGGTCTGTCCAACCTTAATGGAATCTACTACACCGTGGGTCACAACATCCGCAAGCTCAATGGCATTAAGTGGCATCACTTCCGAGGACCCAGCTATTCGCTCCAGTCCACTTCAATGATGATCCGACCAGCTGATTTCTGACGTGAATGAAGCTTGTCATGTTGTCTGAATGACAGGACTTCAAGCAGCTTGCTTTAGGACATAAAAGCAACGAGGTAGAGACAGATAAAGATGTCATTTAATGGATGAATGGTGAAGAATGGAGCTGGAGCAGACAAAAAAGCAATCGGACTGAAAACTCTGCTTCATTCCAAAAATCTTTTTACACATGCAAACATGCTTCACCTTCACAGCTGAATTCATGTGTCGCTCATAACCCAAAACATTCTCAATGATGGCCATGGCGACTTTCGTTGTACTCTCATGGAGAATTGTTTGTGGCGTGAAAAAATTCCAAAGGAATACCTTTCGAACTTTATGAGACTAAAGGCTCACTAGATTCCGGAACTGTTCTGGATGTTCCAGAGGAATATCAGAGGCTCCTTCATGTCTGAGAGGTTTTATACTATTTTGTAAAAGATAATAGCTGTTAACTACTTAGCGAGGTAGCTGACTAAGTAGATACACTACTGTTCAAAAGTTTGGGGTTGGTAAGAATTTTTTTTTTTTTAAGAAAATGCTCACTAGGGCTGCATTTATTTGATAAACAATGAAATAAAAATAGCAATATTTTGAAATATTATTTCAATTTTAAATAGCTGTTTTCTATTTGAATATCATTTAAAATATAATGTATTCCTTGTGATGCAAAGCTGAATTTTCAGCATCATTACTCCAGTCTTCAGTGTCACATGATCCTTCAGAAATCATTCTAATATGCTGATTTGCTGCTCAAGAAACATTTATTATTATTATCAATGTTGAAAACAGTTGTGCTGCTTCATATTTTTGTGGAAACCATGATACTATTTTTTTTCTTTGATAAATAAAAAGGTTCAAAAGAACTGCATTTATTTGAATATGTATATATTATTGACCCCAAACTTTTGAACAGTAATACAACAAGTCAGATAGATAGAGACATTGCATCATTTTGTGTGTATTTTTAATAACTGGATATTTTATATATTTTGCATCTTTCTTTTTTAAGTGCTCATTAGGCCCGAAACATTCTCTACACAGGTATGTGAACACAAACGCTTCTAGCTGCACAAGCTTTGGCCGTCGCTGCATTCTGAAATGTGTTACACCACAATTTAATATGCATCACATTCTTAGCATTGCTGTAAGGGCACTTTAGTGGGCATTAGCGTAAACGGCTTTGCTTACTGTCTTGGCAGAGCAACAGTTTAAAGAAAATCTTGCTTGGCAAGTTATTTGTATTTGGCATGATTTGAAGGTAACTCTAAAGCCCTCTTGGATACAGAAGTTTGTTTAAAGCAATGCAAAATCAATGTGTTGCATTTGTGTAATTACATAAAGGGTGTTTCTGGTCTTATATATTGTATCCGTGCGATTTTTATGTTTTGTTTGTAAGAGAAAGATATATTTTGTTTACTGGTGTTCCATTTAACCTGATGTTCCCATTTGAAAAATATATCATTTTTTTTAGGAGGATGCACTTTAAGGAGCTCAGTACGAGGATCGTGGTTAGACAGCAGATACGCTGATAGAAGTTGACTGTTCCTACAACTGTACAATATGAACTGCTATTAGTTGCTGCTGTGGTATATACATTAATACATTCTGAGCATAACCCTTTCAACATGCATTATTACTTTCTGACCATAAACCTTTCATCACATATCATTACTGTTTGATAATAAACCCTTCAGATCAGTTCTGGAGTCAAACTGGATAACAGCTTTTCAACAGGTCCAGGTTTATTTTACTATCCTGAACAAGAAGTTGAAGACGCCAAAGGCTTTCCTGTCTTTTGTGGTTCAGACTTCCTAGTTCATAGTGTTTTTATTTAACTAAAATTCCATTTTTCTGCCAAGAAAAGCAGGAGCATATGGAGGACATTCCCCCTTGATCATTCTTTCTTTTTCTTTTTTTTTTTTTTGCTTTGTAAAAATGTCAATTTGTCATGTCAGATAGACATTTTTTTGTTTCGTTTTGTTTTAAGAGGTCTACATGAGCAATAAACTGCTTCTTATATATCTTTGGTGCATTCTTTGGTCACATGTATCAATACTTTCATATTGTATCAGATGATCTAACATTTCACTGAAAACAAACTGGTAACATGCATGATATTTATAGTATATTTATAGAATTTTATTGATTGATCTTTAGGCTATGTTCACACTGTACATTTTTGGGACTGACAACTGCAGGTCTGAGTCTCGAAGTGTCCCAAATGTCCCGTTCACACAGCGTCTCGAATACTGTCTGTATGAACTTGCAACTTATTCTCTTATCAGTAACCATAGAGACAATGACCAAAGTGATATCAAAGTCTTATCACTTTTGACACGACAAGTTTATCCGTCAAATCTCCATTAACCAACATAAGCTTCGATGTAAACAACACGCGCTAGCCGGACGCATTTAACCGCTGCACTCGCGTCCTTTGCGGCGTCTCGCATTTGAGTTGCGCATAGAACACAAAACTCACGGGAGCCGCTCCGGTGGATAACAGTGACTGGATCCAGAACCTTCAGATGATACACAGCTCATATCTCCATTACTGTAAGTGAAACCACACACGAAACCCCGTTAGCAGAGCAGTTGTCTGACGTGACGGACAACTAGTTGTCCAGCCCGGTTCCGTTCACACAGCGCGGGTTTTACGAGAATGCGGTTTTGAGTCCTGAAAATGTACGGGTGTGAGTTCGGTTATAGAATGCGGTCGTCTCTCCCGTAAATAACCGTACTGTGTATGAACATAACCGTATTAAATACTCGGAATACAGCAGGGCTTACAACCATATTCTGCTGCTGTGTGAACCTGGTCTAATAATCATACTGCATAGAGGTGTTGATTGCATTATAATGGCATGACAAGAACATGTCAAATGTCAAAACCTTAACTAATGAGTCCCTTTTACACGTTTAAGAGCCTCCAAAAAAAGGAAAGAAAGAAAAGGCGGCAACAGTATATCATCTATGAAATATTAGAGAATTATATATAGGTGCTTGCATACAAGTTTGTCATAATACAAGGCTATTTCAAAATGGCAGTCATGAAGAAAGATGCTTTTTGGAAACAAATTATACAGTTACAACATCTACCAGTGGGGCAAACTGAGCCATGCTAACCAGGAGAATGTCTATGTAGCCTATTATTTTTTTTTTTTTTACAATTTTTAAAAATTATTTATAGGATTTTAACACTTTCATATAACATGACCAGTAGAGAGAATGGGTTACTTATTGTGAGCACACTCGCAAACCCTTGCACTAGTGTTGTAGTCAAGACCACCTAAACCGAGACCAAGACAAGACCAAGACCAGACAGCATCTAAAAGATTCACAATTACTGCCTGGGAAATGTTTATATATTTAATCAATAGATACAATTAGAATAATAAGACACTGTATAGAGCTGTTACCAATCAAATGAAATCACTAACAACAAATCTTTGCATGAATTGATATAATTACAACTGCATAAATAATGTTGAGATTAATGTATTAAAAATAAAGTTTTGTTTATTGAACGTTTGTATAAAATCAATATAACATTTTCAGTCATGCTCATATTCGTGAAAACAGCTCTCTTGCTCTTGTGATATTGCTTAATTATATCATGTTATTTTAATATAAAAATCATACCTTGAATTTTGTGTGCATTTCTATTAATTTTGGTGACCTTTTTGGCACAATCCCTCGTTGAATTCTGACCTGGCACAACAGTAACAAAAGCAATCAAATTAGAAGTTATTGATTGCATTTGAAGCAGGAAGTTTTACATCCAATCACAGTAAGGATGTTCACAAACAAATCAGACAATGCACCAGTTGTTGTGGTCTTTATTGGTTGTGAATTAAAATCCTGAGTCCTCGTAGTCTAAGTACAAATGCGGTCGAGACTAGAGAGACCAAGGCCTTCAAAAAATGGTCTCGAGACCATTACCAAATGACCTAGAAAGCATCCAAACAGATAACTATAGAAATTCTTTTCAATTCAAAAAGAAACACTGCACTATAACCAAAACAAAGATAGGACATGTTAGACTAGTCAACCTTGCCAACACCATTTAGCAAAAATTGTTCTTGTTTTCATGAGCAGTTATTCTCTAGCTCCATCTGCTGACCAGCCCAGTCACATCAAATATGATATCAATTTACTACGACATAAGCCACATCGAAAGACTCAGAACCACAGCATGAACTCTGGTTATACTAAATGTTTATGAAATATGTATCTATATCTATACCAGTTTCAGCAGGTTTGCAGGTCTGGTTGAAGACTGTAGGTTGTACATTCAGGTCAGAGCAGTACCGCATGTCAAATGAATTTGGCTCTTTTATATCATTCCCTCTCTCTTGTTCCTTCTCTCTCTCCTTCTCACCCTCCCTTTTATCTCCGACCTCAATTCTGTCTCTTTTTTTGCTCTGCCCCTCCAGCTCTTGTTCCTCTGCAGAAGCTAGAGGGAAATCTAGGCTATAATGTCTAACAGAAAATTATCTTAGGTTATTGCAGGAATCGCGTTGTTTCTGTTTGACTAATCTTTATAATACATATCTTTAACTAGATACCAAGATATAGGATACAAAAGATCATATCATTTATGCCATAATGATGTTCTTTAAAAATCAGAAGGTCAGACTTCACCAGTAGGGGGCAGATGGAGACAGTGGTTTATTAGTATGGTGAAATGACCAAAGATTACCAGGGTCACTGGTGTTGTGCAGTACGTTTTCATTTGCCCATGGTATATCTTAATAAATTACATAAAATATGCATTAACATACAAATATTAAAGAAAATGGAAATCATGTATCACAATTAAGTGAGCATAGATGTGAGTTTTAATAACTGTGCTGGTTTGAGCAGATAGCCTACTGTAATTTTGTCATGGCTGCATTTCTAACACAAAAAGCTGGCTATTTATTGAGAAATATTTCAATATTTCCAATGTGACAGACGTTTCTTCATTTGTTTCTCTCTTTACTCACCGTTTCAAGCAAAAACATTGCTTTAATTGCTAATCATTTAAATTATATCACTTTCCATCCTGGTTGTCTTGTATATCCCGTTTAGATTACAAAAAGCTGTTTCCTGACATGACATCATCCTCCAGGAAGTGACATCATTTTGGAGGGAAAACAACAGTGCAAACATTAGTTAGTATCAGTGGTTTGATTTGATGAGTTCTGTGATGTTTTGTGGTATTTGTCTCACTCTAATATATACCATAGTGTCTGATTAAAATTACAGAAATCAGCTTGATAATTTAAAGGTTGACATAATTTAACTTCCAATCGCTAAACTGTCCTTTATCTAAGTTATGATAGATAAAGCTTGATCAGAGTGTACAATAATTTTTGAAAATGTACAGTAAAGCACTTACAATTCACATCTACACTCTTAAAAAGAAATGTTACATAACTGGTTTTAGCAGAAAAAAGATCCATGTTTGTTTCCCCTAAAGAACATTTCAGTAAATAATACTTAAAAGATACATTTTAAAGGGGGTACATGCTACATGCTATTTCATGTATTCTGACTTATTTACACTGTTCAAGAGTTGGATTCTCATGCTAAACATGGCCAAAGTTTCAAAACATGAGTTGGGCGAATGACGGAGTATTCCTGTGCCAAAAATTCTCTTCCAAATCCTTACAAGATTCGGGATCTTTTTTTTTTTTTCTCGAGTATGGGCATGAGTGACGTAAACAGGGGCAGAATTCCTTGTGCGGACACGTTGACCAGAGCAAGAGAGCAAGAGCACGCCCATCAACGCGCGTTCAGGTTTACGGAAGTCGTCTGCATCGCTGCACAGGTCACACGACTTCATGAAATCAACAATGTCACCAAAGAAGTGTGTTTTTGGTTGTGAGGGAAAGATAGGAAGATAGAAACTGATAGTTATTGGTTCAAATGAATGGAGAATATCTTGTGTTTTTCCGTGGCTGCTCGAGCCCTCAGGATTGGCGCTTATGGTTTCATAAACAAGGCCTCTTGACAATACCCCAAGAGAGACACCAGACCCAACAATGCAGATGACCTGAAGGCCGCTATCAAAGCAACCTGGGCTTCCATTACACCTGAGCAGTGCCACATGCTGATCGCCTCCATGCCACGCCACATTGATGCAGTAATTCATGCAAAAGGAGGCCCAACCAAGTATTGAGTGCATAGAAATGAACATACTTTTCAGAAGACTGACATTTCTGTTTAAAATATCCCTTTTTTTTTAAATCTTATGAAGTATTCTAATTTATTGAGATAGTGAATTGGTGGGTTTTTGTTAAATGTGAGCCAAAATCATCACAATTAAAAGAACCAAAGACTTAAAGTACTTCAGTCTGTGTGCATTGAATTTATTTAATACACGAGTTCCACAATTTTAGTTAAATTACTTTTCTACAACATTCTAATTTATTGAGATGCACCTGTATTTCCTGCTGTCAATAGAGAACTTGTATTGAGTGGGGAGCATTTCTTTAAAGGGATAGTTCACCCAAAAATGAAAATTCTGTCATAATTTACTTAATCTCATGTCGTAGAGACACTTTATATGGTGAACAGATTTAATTTAGGCTTTTATTCACATATAAACATTCATCAACTCACATATCATTTGTGGTAAACGGAAGTTCAAAGATGTTTGTTTGACGTGCGAGAACCAATGAGGTTCATTCTCTTGTTACGCAGCACGTTTGAGCTTCCACAAGAACCAATGAGGTCCATTCTCGTGTGTTAAGCAGCACGTTTGAGCTTCCACAAGAACCAGTGAGGTTCATTCTCGTGTTTTAAGCAGCACGTTTGAGCTTCCACAAGAACCAGTGAGGTTCATTCTCGTGTTACACAGCACGTTTGAGCTTCTGCAAGAACCAATGAGGTTCATTCTCATGTTACGCAGCACGTTTGAGCTTCCACAAGAACCAATGAGGTCCATTCTCGTGTGTTAAGCAGCACGTTTGAGCTTCCACAAGAACCAGTGAGGTTCATTCTCGTGTTTTAAGCAGCATGTTTGAGCTTCCACAAGAACCAGTGAGGTTCATTCTCGTGTGTTACGCAGCACGTTTGAGCTTCTGCAAGAACCAATGAGGTTTGTTCTCACGCATCAAGCAGGTTTGGTTGAGCTTCTGTTTGTGTTTGCTGATCAATGTTTATATGTGAATAAAAGCCTAAATTAAATCTGTTCAGTGTATAAAGTGATTGCATCTCTTCAGAATATGTGGCCTAAACAGCTCAATACATATGGATTAGTTTTACGATCTTTTTATGAACTTTTTGAAGTGTCAAAGTGGTAGTTGCGAGGTACAGAAATCTCTCAGATTGCAATAAAAAATATCTTTATTTGTGTTTCAAAGATGAACTAAATTTTTACAGGTTTGGAAAAACATGAGGGTGAATAAATGATGATGACAATTTTATTTTTTTTGGTGGACTAATACTTTAACCTTAATTTAGTCAGGTAGCAAGTGAACGTAAGCACAATTCACCCTGGGCACCTTGTCACTGATGTCCCATGTGCCATTAACATGGAAAATTGCCTGCAATGCTGGCATGCTAAACACTTTTCCAAAACAGTGGTTGGTAATGCAGCTGTCCCGTCCCATCATTTTTAAAGCAGGGGGTCTGTACATGCACTTGGCTTTAGCTATTCTAGATTGATCGTAAACATTCTAGCTCAGGGGAGGCTGAGGATACCGAGACTATGGTGCTGTTTGAATCTATTTTTGTGTGGTTTAATGTATCACGGCTGCTTTGATGTCAGTCTGTTTTCATGCATTCTTACATACTTGCTGATGCATAATTTTAGAACTGGATAATGAAGTCTTTTCTACTGTCTGCTTATGTAAGTGCATTCATTCTAGTATTTAACATGTTGTACATACATTATATATTTTATCCTTGCAGTATACTGTCAGACATATAAGACTAAAAAAATGGCTTTTTTTTTTTTTTTTTTTTTTACAAAATTACTGGCTAAAAAATACCATCATCCTTTTATTTTACTTAGACATGATATGTTAATGCCATGGTATTCTTTGAAGTACCATGGTTTATGCATGTTTTTATTATATATATATATATATATATATATATAATGAAATTCATGCACCATGGTTTTTATGGAAAAACATGATACAATGGTAGCACCATACTATTTTAAGTGAAGTTTCTTAAAAATGGATGTTATTGGACCATCAGAGTGTATTTATAAATGTGATGTCACTCTATCATCAATAACTTATTAGCACTTCACCACTGACAAACTGATTCATTAGGGTTGAATTATACATGAACCATATCAGGCGGATGTCATAATGAAAATGTTGGATATCTCACTATTTTTTAATATATTTTTGCCAATATCTACATTTCTTTATATTTCTTCAGAGCCGAATAGGAAAGTATTCATTGTTTGCTAATGAATATATATATGACGTGTTAGGGTGAATAAATGGATGGTAGTGTTTTAAATAGTGCTGATGTTCATGTGTGACATCAAAACCACATGACAGTGGCAGAATGATGTGTACATTACAGAGATGTGTATTATCTATATTTGCCTTTGTCAACAGTGGGGCAAAGAAACCTGTGTCCAAGCAGGTTTATTTGTTTTTACATGGATCAGCATAATGGCTGGCTGTTCATTTGAAACACAGTGTACTTGGTAATGTTAATAACCTTGGCACATACTGTTTGATAATGAAAATAGCACAGTAGAGCACACATATAATTAAACTGTATGATGAATTAAACATATGTTATGGACTTTTTTTATTATTATTTCACACTGTGCTGCTGTATGTTTCTATTAGTGTTTGTACGTCTTATTAGGAAATACTAGACATGACACTGTTTTTAAATTTAGCATTTGTCCCCCTTCACCTTTCGTTACATGTTTCCAATCTGCTGTCCAAGAGGTTATAAAGTAAATATACGCAGGGGCTATTACAGGCAAATCGATAAATCATTCAAATTATGCGGAGGCCTCTCTAGGGGCGACGTGACTGACTCACGCTGTGTCTAACACAAACACAGACCCGCTGATCTCACATGCAAGTGAATCTCATGTCTGTCAAGAACATGCGTGATCGATCGAAAGAAAGAAATAAGAATATATATTAGCCTATTTTTAGGACAATTATGTTTTTTTATGCATTGTGAAATGCAAAAATATTTCATAGTCATTACTGTCATGGAAAAAAAGAGAGATTGTTTAAACCATATATTATTCGTACAATTCAACATGCCTATAAATGCATAGTTGTTTTATTTTAGTATATCTGTGTGTGTAAGCTACATAATTGCAGCTCAGGATAGTCACTGGTGACAGCTTTGAGACTGCATTTGTTCTTATGGTGCCATCAACCAATCAGCATTGTCCATGAAAATACGACAGCATGCAAATCATAGATGTTGGAGGATGTATGGGGCAGCCGAGGAGCTGTAGTTGACATTAGGAATGCTGACAGGTATCTTTCTCCTGGTATTGCAGACCTCCTTGGTACAAACTGGTATATGCTTGATTATACGGGTTTGAACTTTGTTTTGCATTTGCAGTTTTTAATTATCAATTGCAGGAGAAGGAGAAAAGGGTATTTTTAATAGCTAGAAAATATACTTTATGCAAAACTTGACCAGCGCGTTGAAAGTGTGGCGTAACAAACCTCCATCCTCAAGGGGGCGATAGAGGTACCTTCAGATGTCTGTGCAGTTAAATTGGATGTGTTGTTCCTCAAGCGAGCCGCACAAGTCCTGAAAAGTGAAGCCAAAGCGTCTAGATCGCCCCCAGGTTGTTGGTCCCAGTATAGGTCATAATGTAATGGGACCTGAGACAAGCTAAACAATTAAATTACACTTCAAATCATTTTTTTTCTGTCATTTTATATAGTTTTCATCATGCTAATGTAAGTTCAAGTCTTTGTTTTTTTTTTTTTTCTTTTAAATAAGTTTGGTTTTAGTTCGTTTTTTTATGCTATAAAAACGGGGGTGTGACGTCATGATTGACAGCTTCTCTGAGAGAAGTAGTCACTGAGGCACTAACAGACTTTTTTTCGGGATTTTCGGGAGGAGATTGGAGCTTTAATTTCTACATTTCCATAACTGTTCATTTCACACCGACATAATGAGTTGTTCTGCAGTAAACTGTACTAACCGATTCTGAGGGAGTGTGGGCGGGGCCTTGATAGTGCGTGGCTTCCATTTCATGCTCACTACTGTGCAGACTCTGGCCCCAAATCAGCACAAGATGTCAGCACCATATTGGGACATTGGCGGTGTGGTGATAAAGTCGAGGCCCCCTAGGAATCGAGTCTCCTTTAGGACCCTGAGTGATCCTATTGGTTCAACGGGCTTTTAATGGGTAGTATTTTTAGCGCCTGATTATAATTCCTGCAAAATCACGTTATGATTTATATAGTTTAAAATGCGAAATAATGACCATTAATGTCTTAAAATGCATGGTTCATATACTAGTATACTGAAGCTATAGGTTGTGAAATCAAGCATTCCTCATTCTTATTGTTTTTAGTTGGCTTATGTACTAGCATAGCATTTTACCCTGATTAGCCTGCTAGCTTAGCTTATATTATATTAGGTATGTTTTTTGCTTCCAATATAGTTAAAAATTGTTTCAGATTAATGATGTTTGTGTGTACTTAGCATGACGATTAATTTATTAAAAATGTATAATAGTAATATTATATACCATACCACATTGCTATTATTGTGTAAAATGAATATTAAATTACTTTTACAGAACATAGTATGTTGCAACAATCCTTATCCTTATAAAAAAAAAAAAAAAAATACATTTTTAGGCATGGTTGTGTTTCCAGTTTGTTTTATTATGCAATACATAGGCATTCATTTTATATTTCGAGCATGTTGTTTGTGCACTTAAAGTAATAAACATTATACAGTAGTGAAATAGGTTATAATTAGTCAAGACATAACAATAACAACTTTTGATCAGGCATTACCGCCTGTGTCATAAAGGAGACCCCGATTTTTGGGGGGGGGGCTCGATTTCTTATGACAGCGGCTTTACTTTTCTACAATGGAAAAGAGTGGAGGTGCATTTTTTTTACAGTCTATGGTTGTTCCAGATACGTTCAGGAAAATTAAAATGACAATGTATAAAATGCAGCATGATATTAGAGGCGGTCCATCAAAAAAAACAAATTATTTGTAGCGCTTTCCTGCAGATTGCTTTTGATCAGTACATTGTGACAGGCTTCAGATTTTATGGAAGAGAATTAATTTAGTTTTGCATAGGAAGAAATGGTTGTGAAAGGCAAAATCTGTTTGTAAAAGAAAAATCACATGCGTGATAATCTGTCAAATCTCATCAGACGTGTTCAACAAAGCACAATCAGTGACTTCAGTGTGCATGCGGTCGGGGGTCGCGACACGCTCCCGAAGCAGACCTGATTGCATCTATTGATATGAGAAAGAACACGAGAAAGAAAAGCAGAAAAGCAGTAGACAAAAAAAATGGAATCAAGATTCAAAATGAGAAGGGGGAAGATGGGGTGGTGAGAAAGAAAAATGGAGAGGGAGGGTTTATTTTAGAGCATGTTCACGTCTTGAACAGGTGCTGCTGCGTGCTGAGAGTGTCTGAGGACAGTTTGAGTATCTAATCTGAGTCATACACAGATATGACTCACAAACCACACCAGTCCTTATCAACATGCATAGAAAAAGAGAGAGAGAGAGAGAGAGAGAGAGAGAGAGGAGGGACGTCTGGGTGTCTTTTAACACATTTTGCAGTACCTGGTGACAGTCTCTTATGTAAGCTTTGTATTTCTGGTTTAATTCAGACTCATTGGATGGCTAAATTAGGTGGACAATGTGGTAAAATGGCATCTACTTCTAGAGCGCTCTGAGAATGCTGAAGCTCTTTTAAGAATATAACTGTAGATCAAAGTGCCAAGCCTTACAAAATGTTCAAAGGTACATTAATGGTATCAGATGGTAACATCTACTTTGGACTTTGACATATTTCATACAGTAGCATTTTAATATTTCTGCTCTTCTGAGAAATTTGTTTTATTCTGTTGATCCCCTTGTTAAAGGTAGGGTAGGCAGGCAATTTCAAAGAGGTTAGCAATAGCAAGCTAGCTTTGAAAGCATAAGATCCCACCCTTCCTTCAGAGCATTCTACAAAGCCAAAAGACAGAGTCTGCAAAGCGTCACGAGAGACGGCGTTACCTCATGTCTCAAAGCACATAACATTACAATAATAATGAATGTAAACAACTTACAGAGCTCTTATTTGTACCACCTGACTGCTGCAGATTCATTTCGGCGTTGATAGTGTTGACATAGAAATGCAAAAATCCAAGCCAACTCTGCATAGCCTCATTGAAAGCTCTTGATGATGTGTGATGTCTGTGCGAAGCTATGGAAAAACATATGTTGACAGGACATCATATCATTTAGACCGAATGCAATGACTGGATTTAGACCGAATGCAATGACTGGACGAAATTCGTTTGGTAATGAGACTTCCACAGAAGACATATGTACATTTTTTTTTTAAATATTTAGGCAAATTCTATTATTGATTGCTATCAGGATGTATTTTAAAGAATACCATGGTATTAACATGGTTAATACCATAATGTTCTTTTAAACTTTTTTTTTTTTTTTGCTAGGGTAGGGAATAAAAACCATATTCATTTCATATACCATAGTAGTACCATTGTACAAATCCAAAACACCATGTCTACCATGGTATAACCATGGTAATTTCTGGACCATCTTGGGGTTATAAAAGTGAGTTTTTAGTATTTTCATATGCTATGGTCTATCATGTATTGATGTGACTCTTCAAAGAACAGCATAATATTATCATGATACAAATATTTAAAAATCTTTATTGATTGATTGATTGTACTATGCCCAAAAATACGTGGTAATTCCATTGTACTAAGTAATACTTTTGTTAGTGAAACTAGAATTAATCTGGCTTGTGAATTAAAATATTCAGTTCATCTGTGTCATACGAAAAAGTAGAGTTGGCATATGAGAGAAAGAGAGAGAAGCAATAAAGACAGTAATGCAGCTATATTATGGTGACAGCACGACAAGCTTGTCATACCAAAGCTACTGACAAAGCAGGGTAAAAATATTGTGGTGAATATATAGTTCAAGGGTACATTTTGTAGGTCATGTTGTCTGTTAATAGAACAAAGACAGAAATACAAAGTGACATCAACTAGCTTATGTCATTCTAATATTATTGCTATGTGGTAGCAGTCCATTCATCATGTTTCGACAACAAAAAAATATAGTTCTTCATTCATAACTTTATTGCTTGATGAGACCAGGTCCAAAACGTAGTACATTTTGCTAGCATTGGCTAACCACAATGTGTGAACATAAATAACATTTAAAACATAAGCACTTGGCTTTCCTATACATTCAAAGCATCGTTTAGAATGAAATATTACAAAATCAACCATGTTTTTGCTGGTAAGCATAAGCAGAGACAATTAGCGATACAGCTGTGTGCTAACTCTGTGCTAAAATGCAGGGTTGGCTTGTTTACGAGGACCAAACAGAGTGCGAAGACACTAATTGTCTCATCCAAGCTGGTTTCTAATGATACCCAAGCTGTCAAACCACTACTGCTGTGTGCGCTAAAGCTAGTTGCGCTGACATGTAGTGCTGTCAATGAAAAGACTGACTACTGTGCAGGGCTAACGTCACAGTGTAGCACAGTGTTGATTAGCCGATTACTCATGGTCTGTTAATGAGATGACTGTGTTAAAGAAGAAATGATTCCATGTGCAGTTCAATCTTTGCGCTAATGCCCCAGTGAGATTAGATATCCATTCAAGTTATTATTGGAAAACAGAGTTGAATGTCAGCTTTTATTATATGCATTTATTATTTTTATTATGCATTTATTATAAAGCACATTTATTGTAATGTGTTTTTCGATGCTAATAGCTTTATCATTTGGGGTCAAGTCACTGTGAGTTGTTTACGTCTAGGACAACAGAGACTTAATAGAGTTCTCCGTTGTTACATTTAAAGGATTAGTTTACTTCAGAATGTAAATTTCCTGATAATTTACTCACCCCCATGTCATCCAAGATGTTTATGTCTTTCTTTCTTCAGTCAAAAAGAAATTAAGGTTCTTGAGGAAAACATTCCAGGATTTTTCTCCATATAGTGGACTTAACTGGGGTACAGCGAGTTGAAGGTCCAAACTGCAGTTTCAGTGCAGCTTCAAAGGGCTCTACACGATCCCAGGCGAGGAATAAGGGTCTTATCTAGCGAAATGATTGGTCTTTTTAAAAAAAATAATAATAATAAAATATATATATATATATATATATATATATATATATAGTTAGTATATACATTTTAACCACAAATGCTCATCTTGTGCCAGCACTGTGTTGTGCCACGCATTACGTAATCACACTGGAAAGGTCACACGTGACATAAGCGAAAGTACTGAGCAAGTGTTTACAAAGCAATCCTGAAAGTCAAATGGCCTTTACAAAAAAAGGTAAAACAACGATGTCGGAGGAGTTGGAGGAGAAATTTTTCGTCCTACCGCGGTACTTCCACCTATGTCACGTGTGACCTTTCCAATGTAATTACGTAATGTATAGTGGATTGCAGAGCTAGTGCAAGACAAGCATTTGTGTTTTTTTTTTTTTTTAAATGACCAATCGTTTCGCTAGATAAGACCCTTATTCCTTGCCTGGGATCATGTAGAGCTCTTTGAAGTTGCACTGAAACTGCAAATTGGACTTTAGCATTGGTAGCTGTTGAAGTCCACTATATGGAGAAAAATCCTGGAATGTTTTCCTCAAAAACCTTAATTTCTTTTCGACTGAAGAAAGAAAAACATAAACATCTTGGATGACATGGGGGTGAGTAAATTATCAGGAAATTGTAATTTTGAAGTGAACTAATCCTTTAAGTATGTAAATATGCAGAGGTACAAATGAGATGTGAGAGTTGCGATGGAAGGCAAGATTGTCATTAAATAGCGAATATATTTCAGGATGATTACGGATCATTTGGTCTTTGAAGAACCTGATGAGAAATGTTTGAGTTCATATTGAGATTTACATATTTTGGTTTTGATGTAATTTCGAAATCTCTTCTGAAAAAGTAGACAGACAAAAGTCTCCATTTGTTCTTTATATAATCTTATTGTTGAGATTAACAGTTGCAATATTAAAGGTATTACTGAGATATCAATATACCTCCTTTCTTATTTTCTTCCCAAGGAAAGCCATTTATGTCTCTGAATTAGTTAAATGTGAATTGTCTTAGGGTTGTGAATGTCTTGCATTTACAGATACATTAGGAGACGCTACATTGGCCAGTCAGTGAAGCTTTTAATAAGCATTAATGTGAGTGTGTTGAGCTGCATTGTGAGCCAGTAAGTGCATCCAGCTGGTGGTGTTATCGGTGATATAAGTGACGGTTTCTTTCCTCAGTACACTCCTCCGTATGTGAGTCACCAAAAGCCAGAGGAAGCAGGAAGAGACGAGAACAACACCCAAAATGACAGTCATTTTATTTTTGTCCCCAAAGACTCAGGGATCTTGTGTGGGAGCTAAAAACAAGCAAAGACATTTATGAGACGGAAATATATTTATCGCACGTGGATTTCTGATCATCCTTAAGCAATTAATGTATAGAATCACTTTGAGTTATTTAGGGCAGCTTTCACATTAGCCTGTTGTATGAGGCAGGGTCTCAGCTGGTTCTCAATTGGTTTTGCACCATAACATAGATTACAAATGGCGACCCATCAAAGTACCAAAAGTAAACAAAAATGTCTTTAATTAGACATTGAAAATTTGAAATGTATTAATATTACCATGCATGAGCTATGCAAAGTTATAATGACCAAAGCTGAATAAGAAAAATGTCAGTTTTGGTTTGTAAATATCTCCCGAATATCGATTTTAGAGACATTATTTATCCTTTATGTTTAAATGTTTTTAAGCATTATTTATGTTACTATCCTAACTATGCACGATTATATGGCCAGTTGTATGTTATTATTTAAAATGAGCTCTCTGTGACCTTATCAGAACAGATCTGCAGCCCATTTTTTTGGTTGGAGCACACCAGTTATTCACCACTGTGTTACACATTATTTCTGCAGTTCAGCGGTAATCTGTTGTTTAATGGTTAACTTTATGAAAGTGTCTAGCAGATTAATACTTCTAATCACGAGTATTAGCGAAGCAGTATAAATGAAACAGAGTGGATGTGCAAATCCAAGGCTCATCCTAAGTTTTCCCTCAGCACGACTCCTGCTTAAAATAGCTTGGCTTGCGGTTTAAGAACAGGCCTGTGTATCAATCAACAGAAGCGCGCACATGCACAATTCAACACCCGGTCTGCAAAAATAGATCATCACACTGAGTGCTGGCACGTTGTACAAAAATATGCCATGGCAGTGGAGAAGAGCATGCATTTGTAAGCCGTTTCATCAGGATCTATAGATGTCTTTGAGCAGTTTTAGTGTTTGATGAGGTCATGTGTGCATCTAAAACAAGAGACACAGTCAGGTGGGAGGTCATGAGTGATTTTTGCATGGTTGCACATTTGGACAAAAGTGTTTTTGGTTGGTCATAATGTGGCCACCTGTTATTCCACTGGGAAAATTCCATTTGCATTTTTAGGGTCATGGTGACCATGCATGTCACACCGCCCACCTCAGAGGACACTTCCTCTTCCCATTCATATAAAAGCCCCTGGTGACCACCAGTAGTGCCCAAACGGATTATAAACCTTGAGATTTGAACCTCCACAGCTTTCCAAACCAGTAAAACACAAGAAGAAGAACCATGAGTACGGCTGCCGTTCAGCAAAACCGGCCTTTCAATAGAGCCGTCAGAAAGATCAAGGTGGCTTCGACGGTGAACAGCCTTGCCAAGAGCTGGCAAAGCTGGGCAAATAAACACACCGACAAGCAAGACACAATCCCAAGCGGCTGGATGCCCGACACCATCATTGAGGATGAGAAAGAAAAGCAGAAGGAGAAGAGTGAGATGAAACTCTTGGTCACACCTCGTGTGGTATCGGTGAATAGCGAAGACAGTGTGGACGACCAGATCAAGACTGTAACTGTGACTAAAGCCATCATACCAAAATGTAATGAATACGAAAAAGACCTAGTGAGCGTCATCAAGGAAAAGATCAACACCAATCAGCTAACATCAGAGGACACCAAAAACTTCCTTGGCAATGAATCTCCCACCAGGAGACGTTACTGTGGTGGAAAAGCTGGAACTTTGGCGAAGGTGCTTGGAAGGAAAGAGGAAAAGACAATGGGATCCCGAAGTAGCAGTTTAGATGCAGAGGACAGTGGTCTTGGGGAGGAAGCGTCTCTGAGCGACAACAGTGATCAGAATGAGAACGAACCGAAGAAACATGTCAGCAGACACAAGGTATGTTTATCTGTACCAATCAAGCTATAATTATGGTGTACATTTTGGCAGTTAGAGACAAAGAACACAGAAACAATCAGGGAAATAATGAGAAACTCAGGAAACTAACTAAACAGAACAGGGAAACAGGAACTAAATGAAACAGAACAGAATATTAAAATAAGAGTCCATAAGCGTAACACTACCATATTTTCCAGAAAAAAAATAGCAGCTGACTATAAGACTATAAGTATCACTTAAAAGTTTAATTTCAGGAGGACTAAAACAATAATCGATTACACTTTATTTTACGGTGACGTAATTACATTGTAGTTACTCAAATAAGTACTGTGTATTATTAATTATTAACTATATGTACTTACTATAGAGTTATGGTTGGAGTTAGGGTTTGGTTTAGGGTTAGTTACTTGTAATTATGCATAATTTACTGTTATTACTATAGTAAGTATATGTAGTAATGTGTAATTATGTCAATTTAAAACAAAGTGTTATCCAATAATTTTTTTTTAAAATGATTCAGATTGTTTTAAATGCGGATGACACAATTTTGCAGTTTATACATGATGTGAATTACTGCAGAAGTGAACAGACTATTCATTCAAGGCTTTAATCAAAACAATGAAAGATTTACAGATTTAGCCTGTAAATAATACAGTCTATATATACTGTCATTGCAGCACAATGTTCCATCATAAACTCGGACATGTTTTGCTGCAGTAGAATATATGTAAATAAAAACAGTGATGGATCATTTACATCTGACCTTCAAAAAGTAGCATGGTCACCCTCAACTTGACGAGTGAGATCCATCACAGCTGTGTCACCGTGGTATTTGATTCACCATCTTGCATTTCACAAGATGCATTTGCACCGGTTCAAATGGCACCCTTGTGAAATCAGGGGCCCTTGAAGATATCATGGCAAATATTTTGCAGTAATGCTCAGGCATGTCGGACAGTGGTGTTGTGTGACTGTCTGTTGACAAGCCAGGTGTCTACACCTCAAACAAGACCTGAATAATATATTATACTAATTGACATTACTGATCTTATTGTGCACATGAATATAATGAAAAAAAAAAAAAAAATTTGACTTCGGAAACACACTATTGCTTTAAATTAAATTAAGAACTTGAAATTATCTGAAAAGGAAAGTTGCTTTTTAAAAGATTATGTCATCTAGTCCATGCTAAACACTATTAACAAAATACTTTCTTGTCTGAATACTATACAATCTATGGAGCCCCTAGAGGGACATGGTGGTGGAAAAAATATGAGATGAGAGGAAAAAATATACATCTTTCAAAACTTTTGCGTTCCCCTGAGAAACTTTTGCGTTCGATCACAGAACTTTTTTTCCCTGAGAAACTGCAATTGCTCGCAAAGAACTCAAAAGTTTTGCGATTAATTGCATCTAACATAAAAGTTTGTGTTTAGTGTGTATATATTGTTTTTATATATA